>JAVLSZ010000081.1:0-47500 GCA_032313775.1 Urocyon cinereoargenteus
TGTTAGGGTTAGTGTTAGGGTAAGTGTTAGGGTTAGGGTACGGGTTAGGGTACGCGTTAGGGTTAGGGTTAGGGTTAGGGTTAGGGTACGGGTTAGGGTTAGGGTTAGGGTTAGGGTTGGGGTTAGGGTTAGGGTATGTGTTAGGGTTAGGGTTAGGGTTAGGGTAAGGTTTAGGGTACGGGTTAGGGTTAGGATTAGGGTTAGGTTTTGGTTACATGTTAGGGTTAGGGTTAGTGTAAGGGTTAAGGTTAGGGTACGGGTTAGGGTACGGGTTAGGGTTAGCGTACGGGTTAGGGTACGGGTTAGGGTACGGGTTAGGGTTAGGGTTAGGTTTAGGGTACGGGTTAGGGTTAGGTTACGGGTTAGGGTTAGTGTACAGGTTAGGGTTAGGGTTAGGGTACGGGTTAGGGTTAGGGTTAGGGAATAGGGTTAGGGTTAGTGTTAGGGTTAGGTTACGGGTTAGGGTTAGGGTACGGGTTAGGGTTAGGGTTAGGGTTAGGTTTAGGGTACGGGTTAGGGTTAGGGTACGGTTTAGGTTTAGGGTTAGGTTTAGTGTTAGGGTACGGGTTAGGGTTATGGTTAGGGTTAGTGTTAGGGTTAAAGTACGGGTTAGGTTTAGTGTTAGGTTAGGGTTAGGGTAGGTGTTAGGGGTTAGGGTTAGGGTTAGGGTTACGGTTAGGGTTAGGATACGGGTTAGGGTACGAGTTAGGTTAGGGTTAGGGTTAGGGTACGGGTTAGGGTACGGGTTAGGTTTAGGGTTAGGGTTAGGGTACGGGTTAGGATTAGGGTTAGGGTTCGGGTAAGGTTTAGGAAACGGGTTAGGGTTAGGGTTATGGTTAGGGTTAGGTTTAGTGTACGGGTTAGGGTTAGGGTTAGGGTTAGGGTTAGGATTAGGGTACGGGTTAGGGTACGGGTTAGGGTTAGGGTAGGGTTGAGGGTACGGGTTTGGGTACGGTTTAGGGTTATGGTTAGGTTTAGGGTACGGGTTAGGTTTAGGGTACGGGTTAGGGTTAGCCTACGGGTTAGGTTTAGGGTACGGTTAGGGTACGAATTAGGGTTAGGGTACGGGTTAGGTTTAGGGTTAGGGGTTAGGGTAAGGGTTAGGGTTAGCGTTAGGGTACGGTTTAGGTTAGGGTTAGGGTACGGGTTAGGGTTATGGATAGGGTACGGGTTAGGGTGAGGGTACGTGTTAGGGTTAGGGTACGGGTTAGGGTTAAGGTTAGGGTACGTGTTAGGGTTAGGGTTAGTAGTTAGGGTTAGGGTTAGTGTTAGGGTACGGGTTAGGGTTAGGGTTAGGGTTAGGGTACGGGTTACGGTTAGGGTACGGGTTAGGGTTAGGGTTAGGGTACAGTTTAGGTTTAGGGTTAGGGGTTAGGGTTAGGGTTAGGGTTAGGTTACGGGTTAGGGTTAGGGTACGGGTTAGGGTTAGGGTTAGGGTTAGGGTTAGAGTTAGGTTTAGGGGTTAGGGTTAGGGTTAGGGTACTGGTTAGGGTTAGTGTTAGGGTTAGGGTTAGCTTACGAGTTAGGGTTTGGGTACGGGTTAGGGTTAGGGTTAGGGTTAGGTTTAGGGTTAGGTTTAGGGGTTAGGGTTAGGGTTAGGGTTAGGGTACGGGTTAGGGTTAGGGTTAGGGTTAGGGTTTAGGGTTAGCGTACGGGTTAGGGTTAGGTTTAGGTTTAGGGTTAGGTTTAGGGTACAGGTTAGTGTTAGGGTACGGGTTAGGGTTAGGTTTAGGGTTAGGGTTAGGGTTAGGTTTAGGAAAGTGTTAGGGTTAGGGTTAGGTTTAGGTTTAGGGTACGGTTTAGGGTTAGGGTTAGGGTACGGGTTAAGGTACGGGTTCGGGTTAGGGTTAGGTTTAGGGTACGGGTTAGGGTTTGGGTTAGGTGTTAGGGGTTAGGGTTAGGGTAAGGGTTAGGTTTAGGGTACGGGTTAGGGTACGGGTTAGGGTTAGGGTACGTGTTAGTGTTAGGGTTATGGTTAGGGTTAGGGTACGGGTTAGGGTTAGGGTTAGGGTTAGGGTACGGGTTATGGTTATGTTTAGGGTTAGGGTACGGGTTAGGGTTAGGTTTAGGGGTGGGGTTTGGGTTTGGGTACGGGTTAGGGTTAGGGTACGGGTTAGGGTTAGGGTACGGGTTAGGGTACGGGTTAGGGTTAGGGTTAGGGTAAGGGTCAGGGTTAGGGTTAGGGTATGGTTTAGGTTACGGGTTAGGGTTAGGGTTAGGGTTTGGGTACGGTTTAGGGTTAGGGTACGGGTTAGGGTTAGGGTTAGGGTACAGGTTAGGGTTAGGGTTAGGGTTAGGGTACGGGTTAGGGTTAGGGTTAGGTTTAGGGTACGGTTTAGGGTAGGGTTAGGGGTTCGGGTTAGTGTACGTGTTAGGTTTAGGTTTAGGATTAGGGGTTAGGGTTAGGGTACGGGTTAGGGTTAGGGTTAGGTTTAGTGTTAGGGTTAAAGTACGTGTTAGGGTTAGGGTTAGGGTTAGGGTTAGGGTTAGGGGTTAGGGGTTAGTGTTAGGGTAAGGGTTAGGGTTACGGTTAGGGTACGGTTTAGTGTACGAGTTAGGGTTAGTGTTGGGTTAGGTTAAGGGTTAGGATTAGGGTTAGGGTTCGGGTTGGGGTTAGGGTTAGGTTCGAGTTAGGGATAGGGTTAGGGTTAGTGTAAGGGATAGGGTACGGGTTAGAGTATGGGTTAGGGTTAGGGTTAGGTTTAGGGTACGGGTTAGGTTTAGGGTTAGGGTAAGGGTTAGGGTTAGGGTACGGGTTAGGGTACGGGTTAGGGTTAGGGTACGTGTTAGGGTAAGGGTTAGGGTTAGGGTTAGGGTTAGGGCAAGGGTTAGGGTTAGGGTACAGGTTAGGTTTAGGGTATGGGTTAGGGTTAGGCTTAGGGTACGGGTTAGGGTTAGGGTTTGGGGTTAGGGTTAGGGTTAGGGTACGGGTTAGGGTTAGGGTAAGGTTTAGGGTTAGAGGGTTAGGGTTAGGTTTAGGTTACGGGTTAGGGTTAGGGTACGGGTTAGGGTTAGGGTTAGGGTATGGGTTAGGTTAAGTGTTAGGGTTAGGGTTAGGGTTAGGGTTAGGGTACGGGTTAGGGTTCGGGTTCGGGTTAGGGTTAGGTTTAGGGTGAGTGTACGGGTTAGGGTTCGGGTTAGGGTTAGGGTTAGGGTACGGGTTAGAGTTAGAGTACGGGTTAGGTTTAGGGTTAGGGTACTGGTTAGAGTTAGTTTTAGGGTACGGGTTAGGGTTAGGGTTAGGTTTAGGGTACGGGTTAGGTTTAGGGTTAGGTTTAGGGTACGGGTTAGGGTACGGGTTAGGGGTTAGGGTTAGGGTATGGGTTAGGGTTAGGGTTAGGGTATGGGTTAGGGTTAGGGTTAGGCTTAGTGTTAGGGTTAAAGTACGGGTTAGGGTTAGGTTTAGGGTTAGGGTTAGGGTTATGGGTTAGGGGTTAGGGTTAGGTTTACAGTTAGGGTTAGTGTACGGGTTAGTTTACGAGTTAGGATTAGGGTTAGGGTTAGGGTACGGTTTTGGGTTAGGGTTAGGGTTAGGGTTCGGGTTAGGGTACGGTTTAGGTTTAGGGTTAGGGTAAGGGTTAGGGTACGGGTTATGGTTAGGGTTAGTGTTAGGTTTAGGTTAAGGGTACGGGTTAGGGTTAGAGTTAGGGTTAAGGTTAGGGTACTGGTTAGGGTACGGGTTAGGGTTAGGGTACGTGTTAGGGTACGGGTTAGGGTATGTTTTAGGGTTAGGGTTAGAGTTAGGGTTAGGGTACGGGTTAGGGTTAGGGTATGGGTTAGGTTTAGCGTACGGGTTAGGGTTAGGGTTAGGGTTAGGGTACGGGTTAGGTTTAGGGTACGGGTTAGGGTTAGGGTTAGGATACGGGTTAGAGTTAGGGTTAGGGGTTAGGGGTAGGGTTCGGGTTAGGGTTAGGTTACGGGGTGAGGGTTAGGGTACGGTTTAGGGTTAGGGTTAGGGTACGGGTTAGGGTTAGGGTACGGGTTAGGGTTAGGGTACGGGTTAGGGTTAGGGTTAGGGTACTTGTTAGAGTTAGGGTTAGGGTTTAGGGTTAGGGTTAGGGTTAGTGTATGGGTTAGGGTTAGTGTTAGGGATAGGGTTAGGGTACGGGTGAGGGTTAGGGTACGGGTTCGGGTTAGGGTTAGGGTACGGTTTAGGGTTAGGTTTAGGAGTTAGGGTTAGGGTTAGGGTAGGCTTAGGGTACGGGTTAGGGTTAGGGTTAGGGTACGGGTTAGGGTTAGGGTTAGGGTTAGGGTTAGGGGTAGCGTACGGGTTAGGGTTAGGGTTAGGTTTAGGGTTAGGTTTAGGGTACGGGTTAGGGTTAGGGTACGGGTTAGGGTTAGGGTTAGGGTTAGGTTTAGGGTTAGGAAAGGGTTAGTGTTAGGGTTAGGGTTAGGGTTAGGGTACGGATTAGGGTTAGGGTTAGTGTACGGGTTAAGGTACGGGTTAGGGTTAGGGTTAGGGTTAGGGTACGGGTTAGGTTTAGGTTACGGGTTAGGGTTAGGGGACGGATTAGGTTTAGGGTTAGGGTACGGGTTAGGGTTAGGGTTAAGGGTTAGGGTTAGGGTTAGGGTTAGGCTTAGGGTACGGGTTAGGGTTAGTGTACGGGTTAGGGTTAGCGTTAGGGTTAGGGTTAGGGTTAGCGTACGGGTTAGGGTTAGGGTTAGGTTAGGGTACGGGTTAGGGTATGGGTTAGGGTTAGGGTACGTGTTAGTGTTAGGGTTATGGTTAGGTTTAGGGTACGGGTTAGGGTTAGGGTTAGGGTACGGGTTATGGTTAGGGTACGGGTTAGGGTACGGGTTAGCATTAGGATTAGGGTTAGGGTTAGGTTTAGGAAAGGTTTAGGGTTAGGGTTAGGTTACGGGTTAGGGTTAGGGTTAGGGGTAGGGTTAGGGTTAGGGTACGGGTTAGGGTTAGGGTACGGGTTAGGGTTAGGGTACGGGTTAGGGTACGGTTTAGGGTTAGGGTTATGGTACGGTTTAGGGTTAGGGTACGGGTACGGGTACGGGTTAGGGTACGGGTTAGGGTTAGGGTACGGTTTAGGGTACGGGTTAGGGTTAGGGTTAGGGTTTGGGTACGGGTTAGGGTTACGGTTAGGGTTAGGGTAAGGGTTAGGGTACGGGTTAGGGTACGGGTTAGGGTTAGGGTTATGTTTAGGGTACGGGTTAGGTTACCGGTTAGGGTAAGGGTTAGGTTTAGGGTACGGGTTAGGGTACGGGTTAGGGTTAGGGTACGGGTTAGGGTACGGGTTAGGGTTAGGGTTAGGCTTAGGGTACTGGTTAGGGTAGGGTTAGGGTTAGGGTTAGGTTTAGGGTTAGGGTACGGGTTAGGGTTAGGGTACGTGTTAGGGTTAGGTTTAGGGTTAGGTTTAGGGTACGGGTTAGGGTTAGGGGACGGATTAGGGTTAGGGTTAGGGTACGGGTTAGGGTTAGGGTTAGGGGTTAGGGTTAGGGTTATGGTTAGGGTTAGGGTTAGGGTACGGGTTAGGGTTAGGGTACGGGTTAGGGTTAGGGTTAGAGTTAGGTTTAGGGTTAGCGTACGTGTTAGGATTAGGGTTAGGGTTAGGGTACGGGTTAGGGTTAGGGTACGGGTGAGGTTAGGGTACGGGTTAGGGTACGGGTTAGGGTTAGGGTTAGGGTACGGGTTAGGGTTAGGGTACGGGTTAGGGTTAGGGTTAGGTTTAGGGTTAGGGTTAGGGTACGGATTAGGGTTAGGGTACGGGTTAGGGTTAGGGTTAGGGTACGGGTGAGGGTTAGGGTTAGGGTATGGGTTAGGGTTAGTGTAGGGTTAGTGTACGGGTTAGGGTTAGGGTTAGGTTTAGGTCCGGGTTAGGGTTAGGTTTAGGGGTTAGGGTTAGGGTACGGGTTAGGGTTAGGGTTAGGGTTATGGTTAGGGGTAGGGTACGGGTTAGGGTTAGGGTTAGGGTTAGGGTTAGGCGTTAGGGTTTAGTGTTAGGGTAAGGGTTAGGGTTAGGGTTAGGGTACGGGTTAGGGTACGTGTTAGGTTTAGGGTTAGGGTTAGGGTACGGGTTAGGGCTAGGGTTACGGTTAGGTTTGGGGTTAGGGTTAGGGTACGGGTTAGGGTACGGGTTAGGGTTAGGATAAGGGTTAAAGGGTTAGGGTACGGGTTAGGGTTAGGGTTAGGTTAGGTTTAGGGTACGGGTTAGGGTTAGGGTTAGGATAAGCGTTAAGGTTAGGGTACGGGTTAGGGTACGGGTAGGGTTAGGGTACGGGTTAGGGTACGGGAACGGGTTAGGGTGAGGGTTAGGTTAGGTTACGGTTAGGGTTAGGGTACGGGTTAGGGTTCGGGTACGGGTTAGGTTTAGGGTTAGGGTACGGGTTAGGTAGGGTTAGGGGATAGGTTAGGGTTAGGGTTTGGGTTAGGTTTAGGTTTAGGGTACGGGTTAGGGTTAGGGTTAGGGTTAGGTTTAGGGTACGGGTTAGGGTTAGGGTACGGGTTAGGGTTAGGGTACGGGTTAGGGTTAGGGTTAGGGTTAGGTTTAGGGTAGGGTTAGGGTTAGCATACGGGTTAGTGTTAGGTTTAGGGTTAGGGTTAGTGTTAGGATACGGGTTAGCGTTAGGATACGGGTTAGGGTTAGGGTTAGGGTTAGGGTTAGGGTTAGGGTTAGGGTTAGGAAAGGTTTAGGGTTAGGATTAGGGCTAGGTTTAGGGTACGGGTTAAATTTAGGGTTAGGGTACGGGTTAGGGTACGGGTTAGGGTTAGGGTTAGTGTTAGGGTACGGGTTAGGGTTAGGGTACGGGTTAGGGTTAGGGTTAGGGTTAGGGTTAGGAAAGGGTTAGGAAAGGGTTAGGGTTAGGATTAGGGTTAGGGTTTGGGTACGGGTTAAGGTTAGGGTTAGGGCACGGGTTAGGGTTAGGGTTAGGGTTAGGTTTAGTGTTAGGGTACGGGTTAGGGTTAGGGTACGGGTTAGGGTTAGGTTTAGGAGTGAGGGTTAGGGTTAGGGTTAGGTTTAGGGTTAGGGTTAGGGTACGGGTTAGGGTTAGGTTTAGGGTTAGGGTTAAGGTTAGGGTTAGGGTTAGCGTAAGGGTTAGGGTTAGGGTTAGGTTTAGGGTTAGGTTTAGGGTACGGGTTAGGGTTAGGGTACGGGTTAGGGTTAGGGTTAGGGTTAGGGTTAGGGTAGGGTTAGGAAAGGGTTAGTGTTAGGGTTAGGGATAGGGTTAGGGTACGGGTTAGGGTTAGGTTTTGGGTACGGGTTAAGGTACGGGTTATGGTTAGGGTTAGGGTTAGGGTACGGGTTAAGGTTAGGGTTAGGGTTAGGGGTTAGGAGTTAGGGTTAGGGTTAGGGTTAGGGTTAGGTTTAGAGTACGGGTTAGGGTATGGGTTAGGGTTAGGGTACGTGTTAGTGTTAAGGTTTTGGTTAGGGTTAGGGTACGGGTTAGGGTTAGGGTTAGGGTTAGGGTACGGGTTAGGGTTAGGTTTAGGGGTACGGTTAGGGTTAGGGTACGGGTTAGGGTTACGGTACGGGTTAGGGTTAGGGTACGGGTTAGGGTACGGTTTAGGGTTAGGGTTATGGTACGGTTTAGGTTTGGGTACGGGTACGGGTTAGGGTTAGGGTACGGGTTAGGGTTAGGGTACGGTTTAGGGTACGGGTTAGGGTTAGGGTTAGGGTTTGGGTACGGGTTAGGGTTAGGGTAAGGGTTAGGGTACGTGTTAGGGTACGGGTTAGGGTTAGGGTTATGTTTAGGGTACGGGTTAGGTTACCGGTTAGGGTAAGGGTTAGGGTTAGGGTACGGGTTAGTGCTAGGGTTAGGGTTTGGTTAGGGTTAGCGTACGGGTTAGAGTTAGGGTTAGGGTTAGGGTAAGGGTTAAGGTTAGGGTACGGGTTAGGGTACGGGTTAGGGTTAGGGTACGGGTTAGGGTACGGGTTAGGGTACGGGTTAAGGTTAGGGTTAGGGTTAGGGTACGGGTTAGGGTTAGGGTACGGGTTCGTGTACGGGTTAGGGTTAGGGTACGGGTTAGGGTTAGGGTTAGGGTACGGGTTACGGTTAGGGTTAGGGGTTAGGGTTAGAGTTAGGGTTAGGTCTAGGGTTAGGGTACGGTTTAGGGTTAGGGTACGGTTTAGGGTTAGGGTGAGGGTTAGGGTTAGGGTTAGCATACGGGTTAGGGTTAGGTTTAGGGTTAGGGTTAGTGTTAGGATATGGGTTAGGGTTAGGGTACGGGTTAGGGTTAGGGTTAGGGTTAGGGTTAGGGTTAGGGTTAGGGTTAGGAAAGGTTTAGGGTTAAGATTAGGGCTAGGTTTAGGGTACGGGGTAAGTTTAGGGTTAGGGTACGGGTTAGGGTACGGGTTAGGGTTAGGGTTAGTGTTAGGGTACGGGTTAGGGTTAGGGTACGGGTTAGGGTTAGGGTTAGGGTTAGGGTTAGGGTTAGGGTTTGAGTACGGGTTAGGGTTAGGGTTAGGGTTAGGGTTAGGGTAGGGTTAGGAAAGGGTTAGTGTTAGGGTTAGGATTAGGGTTAGGGTACGGGTTAGGGTTAGGTTTAGGGTACGGGTTAATGTACGGGTTAGGGTTAGGGTTAGGGTTAGGGTACGGGTTAAGGTTAGGGTTAGGGTTAGGGGTTAGGAGTTAGTGTTAGGGTTAAGGTTAGTGTTAGGTTTAGGGTACGGGTTAGGGTATGGGTTAGGGTTAGGGTACGTGTTAGTGTTAAGGTTATGGTTAGGGTTAGGGTACGGGTACGGGTTAGGGTTAGGTTTAGGGTACGGGTTAGGGTTAGGTTTAGGGGTACGGTTAGGGTTAGGGTACGGGTTAGGGTTACGGTACGGGTTAGGGTTAGGGTACGGTTTACGGTACGGGTTAGGGTTAGGGTTAGGGTTTGGGTACGGGTTAGGGTTAGGGTTAGGGTTAGGGTAAGGGTTAGGGTATGGGTTAGGGTACGGGTTAGGGTTAGGGTTATGTTTAGGGTACGGGTTAGGTTACCGGTTAGGGTAAGGGTTAGGGTTAGGGTACGGGTTAGGTTTAGGGTTAGGGTTAGGGTTAGGGTTAGCGTACGGGTTAGGGTTAGGGTTAGGTTTAGGGTTAGGTTTAGGGTACGGGTTAGGGTTAGGGTACGGTTTAGGGTTAGGGTTAGGGTTAGGGTTAGGGTTAGGGTTAGGAAAGGGTTAGTGTTAGGGTTAGGGTTAGGGTTAGGGTACGGGTTAGGGTTAGGGTTAGGGTACGGTTTAAGGTACGGGTTAGGGTTAGGTTTAGGGTTAGGGTACGGGTTAGGGTTAGGGGACGGATTAGGTTTAGGGTTAGGGTACGGGTTAGGGTAGGGTACGTGTTAGGGTACGGGTTAGGGTAAGGGTTAGGCTTAGGTTACTGGTTAGGGTAGGTTTAGGGGTTAGGGTTAGGTTTAGGGTTAGGGTACGGGTTAGGGTTAGGGTACGGGTTAGCGTTAGGGTTAGGGTTAGGTTTAGGGTACGGGTTAGGGTTAGGGGACGGATTAGGGTTAGGGTTAGTGTACGGGTTAGGGTTAGGGTTAGGGGTTGGGGTTAGGGTTATGGTTATGGTTAGGGTTAGGGTACAGGTTAGGGTTAGGGTACGGGTTAGGGTTAGGGTTAGGGTTAGGTTTAGGGTTAGCGTACGTGTTAGGGTTAGGGTTAGGGTTAGGGTACGGGTTAGCGTTAGGGTACGGGTTAGGGTTAGGGTACGGGTTAGGGTACGGGTTAGGGTTAGGGTTAGGGTACGGTTTAGGGTTAGGGTACGGGTTAGGGTTAGGGTTAGGTTTTAGGATTAGTGTTAGGGTACGGATTAGGGTTAGGGTACGGGTTAGGGTTAGGGTTAGGGTACGGGTTAGAGTTAGGGTGAGGGTATGGGTTAGTGTTAGGGTGAGGGTTAGTGTACGGGTTAGGGTTAGGGTTAGGTTTAGGTCCGGGTTAGGGTTAGGTTTAGGGGTTAGGGTTAGGGTACGGGTTAGGGTTAGGGTTAGGGTTAGGTTTAGGGGTAGGGTACGGGTTAGGGTTAGGGTTAGGGTTAGGGTTAGGCGTTAGGGGTTAGTGTTAGGGTAAGGGTTAGGGTTAGGGTTAGGGTACGGGTTAGGGTACGTGTTAGGGTTAGGGTTAGGGTTAGGGTACGGGTTAGGGCTAGGGTTACGGTTAGGGTTGGGGTTAGGGTTAGGGTACGGGTTAGGGTACGGGTTTGGGTTAGGATAAGGGTTAGGGTACGGGTTAGGGTTAGGGTTAGGGTTAGGTTTAGGGTACGGGTTAGGGTTAGGGTTAGGGTAAGGGTTAAGTTTAGGGTACGGGTTAGGGTACGGGTTAGGGTTAGAGTACGTGTTAGGGTACGGGTTAGGGTTAGGGTTAGGGTTAGGGTTAGGGTTAGGGTACGGGTTAGGGTTAGGGTACGGGTTAGGGTTCGGGTACGGGTTAGGTTTAGGTTTAGGGTACGGGTTAGGGTTAGGGTTAGGGGATAGGGTTAGGGTTAGGGTTAGGGTTAGGGTTAGGTTTAGGGTACGGTTTAGGGTTAGGGTTAGGGTTAGGTTTAGGGTATGGGTTAGGGTTAGGGTACGGGTTAGGGTTAGGGTTAGGGTACGGGTTACGGTTAGGGTTAGGGGTTAGGGTTAGAGTTAGGGTTAGGTCTAGGGTTAGGGTACGGGTTAGGGTTAGGGTACGGTTTAGGGTTAGGGTGAGGGTTAGGGTTAGGGTTAGCATACGGGTTAGGGTTAGGTTTAGGGTTAGGGTTAGTGTTAGGATACGGGTTAGGGTTAGGGTACGGGTTAGGGTTAGGGTTAGGGTTATGGTTAGGGTTAGGAAAGGTTTAGGGTTAGGATTAGGGCTTGGTTTAGGGTACGGGTTAAGTTTAGGGTTAGGGTACGGGTTAGGGTACGGGTTAGGGTTAGGGTTAGTGTTAGGGTACGGGTTAGGGTTAGGGTACGGGTTAGGGTTAGGGTTAGGGTTAGGGTTAGGGTTAGGGTTAGGAAAGGTTTAGGGTTAGGATTAGGGTTAGGGTTAGTGTACGGGTTAAGTTTAGGGTTAGGGTACGGGTTAGGGTTAGGGTTAGGGTTAGGGTTAGGGTTAGGTTTAGGGTTAGGGTACGGGTTAGGGTTAGGGTACGGGTTAGGGTTAGGTTTAGGAGTGAGGGTTAGGGTTAGGGTTAGGGTTAGGGTTAGGGTACGGGTTAGGGTTAGGTTTAGGGTTAGGGTTAAGGTTAGGGTTTGGGTTAGGGTAGGGTTAGGAAAGGGTTAGTGTTAGGGTTAGGGTTAGGGTTAGGGAACGGGTTAGGGTAAGGGTTAGGTTTAGGGTACGGGATAGGGTTAGGGTTAGGGTAAGGGTTAAGGTTAGGTTACGGGTTAGGGTACGGGTTAGGGTTAGGGTACGGGTTAGGGTACGGGTTAGGGTACGGGTTAGGGTTAGGGTTAGGGTTAGGGTTAGGGTACGGGTTAGGGTTAGGTTACGGGTTAGGGTTCGGGTACGGGTTAGGTTTAGGGTTAGGGTACGGTTTAGGGTTAGGGTTAGGGGATAGGGTTAGGGTTAGGGTTAGGGTTAGGTTTAGGGTACGGGTTAGGGTTAGGGTTAGGGTTAGGTTTAGGGTACGGGTTAGGGTTAGGGTACGAGTTAGGGTTAGGTTTAGGGTTAGGGTTAAGGTTAGGGTTAGGGTTAGCGTACGGGTTAGGGTTAGGGTTAGGTTGAGGGTTAGGTTTAGGGTACGGGTTAGGGTTAGGCTACGGGTTAGGGTTAGGGTTAGGGTTACGGTTAGGGTAGGGTTAGGAAAGGGTTAGTGTTAGGGTTAGGGTTAGGGTTTGGGTACGGGTTAGGGTTAGGGTTAGGGTACGGGTTAAGGTACGGGTTAGGGTTAGGGTTAGGGTTAGGGTACGGGTTAAGGTTAGGGTTAGGGTTAGGGGTTAGGATTTAGGGTTAGGGTTAGGGTTAGGGTTAGGGTTAGGTTTAGGGTACGGGTTAGGGTATGGGTTAGGGTTAGGGTACGTGTTAGTGTTAGGGTTATGGTTAGGGTTAGGGTACGGGTTAGGGTTAGGTGTAGGGGTACGGTTAGGGTTAGGGTACGGGTTAGGGTTACGGTACGGGTTAGGGTTAGGGTACGGGTTAGGGTACGGTTTAGGGTTAGGGTTATGGTACGGTTTAGGGTTAGGGTACGGGTACGGGTTAGGGTTAGGGTACGGGTTAGGGTTAGGGTACGGTTTAGGGTACGGGTTAGGGTTAGGGTTAGGGTTTGGGTACGGGTTAGGGTTAGGGTTAGTGTTAGGGTAAGGGTTAGGGTACGGGTTAGGGTACGGGTTAGGGTTAGGGTTATGTTTAGGGTACGGGTTAGGTTACCGGTTAGGGTAAGGGTTAGGGTTAGGGTACGGGTTAGGGTACGGGTACGGGTTAGGGTACGGGTTAGGGTACGGGTTAGGGTTAGGGTTAGGCTTAGGGTACTGGTTAGGGTAGGGTTAGGGGTTAGAGTTAGGTTTAGGGTTAGGGTAAAGGTTAGGGTTAGGGTACGGGTTAGGGTTAGGTTTAGGGTTAGGTTTAGGGTACGGTTTAGGGTTAGGGGACGGATTAGGGTTAGGGTTAGGGTACGGGTTAGGGTTAGGGTTAGAGGTTAGGGTTAGGGTTATGGTTAGGGTTAGGGTTAGGGTACGTGTTAGAGTTAGGGTACGGGTTAGGGTTAGGGTTAGGGTTAGGTTTAGGGTTAGCGTACGGGTTAGTGTTAGGGTTAGGGTTAGGGTACGTGTTAGGGTTAGGGTACGGGTTAGGGTTAGATTTAGGTTTAGTGTTAGGGTTAGGGTACGGGTTAGGGTTAGGGTTAGGTTTAGGGTACGGGTTAGGATACCGGTTAGGGTAAGGGTTAGGGGTTAGGATTTCGGGTTAGGGTTAGGGTTAGGTTTAGTGTTAGGGTTAGGGTTAGGGTTAGGGTTAGGTTTAGGGTACGGGTTAGGGTATGGGTTAGGGTTAGGGTACGTGTTAGTGTTAGGGTTATGGTTAGGGTTAGGGTACGGGTTAGGGTTAGGTGTAGGGGTACGGTTAGGGTTAGGGTACGGGTTAGGGTTACGGTACGGGTTAGGGTTAGGGTACGGGTTAGGGTACGGTTTAGGGTTAGGGTTATGGTACGGTTTAGGGTTAGGGTACGGGTACGGGTTAGGGTTAGGGTACGGGTTAGGGTTAGGGTACGGTTTAGGGTACGGGTTAGTGTTAGGGTACGGGTTAGGGTTAGGTTTAGGGTACGGGTTAGGGTTAGGGTACGGGTTAGGGTTAGGGTTAGGTTTAGGGTACGGGATAGGGTTAGGGTTAGGGTTAGGTTTAGGGTACGGGTTAGGGTTAGGGTACGGGTTAGGGTTAGGTTTAGGGTACGGGTTACGGTTAGGGTTAGGGGTTAGGGTTAGAGTTAGGGTTAGGTCTAGGGTTAGGGTACGGGTTAGGGTTAGGGTACGGTTTAGGGTTAGGGTGAGGGTTAGGGTTAGGGTTAGCATACGGGTTAGGGTTAGGTTTAGGGTTAGGGTTAGTGTTAGGATACGGGTTAGGGTTAGGATACGGGTTAGGGTTAGGGTACGGGTTAGGGTTAGGGTTAGGGTTAGGGTTAGGGTTAGGAAAGGTTTAGGGTTAGGATTAGGGCTAGGTTTAGGGTACGGGTTAAGTTTAGGGTTAGGGTACGGGTTAGGGTACGGGTTAGGGTTAGGGTTAGTGTTAGGGTACGGATTAGGGTTAGGGTACGGGTTAGGGTTAGGGTTAGGGTTAGGGTTAGGGTTAGGAAAGGGTTAGGGTTAGGATTAGGGTTAGGGTTAGGTTTAGGAGTGAGTGTTAGGGTTAGGGTTAGGGTTAGGGTTAGGGTACGGGTGAGGGTTAGGATTAGGTTTAGGGTTAAGTTTAGGGTTAGGGTTAGCGTACGGGTTAGGGTTAGGGTTAGGGTTAGGGTTAGGGTTAGGGTTAGGGTTAGGAAAGGGTTAGTGTTAGGGTTAGGGTTAGGGTTAGGGTACGGGTTAGGGTTAGGGTTAGAGTACGGGTTAAGGTAAGGGTTAGGGTTAGGTTTAGGTTTAGGGTACGGGTTAATGTTAGGGTTAGGGTTAGGGGTTAGGAGTTAGGGTAGGGTTAGTGTTAGGGTTAGGTTTAGGGTCCGGGTTAGGGTATGGGTTAGGGTTAGGGTACGTGTTAGTGTTAGGGTTATGGTTAGGGTTAGGGTACGGGTTAGGGTTAGGGTTAGGGTTAGGGTATGGGTTAGGGTTAGGTTTAGGGGTACGGTTAGGGTTAGGGTACGGGTTAGGGTTACGGTACGGGTTAGGGTTAGGGTACGGGTTAGGGTACGGTTTAGGGTTAGGGTTATGGTACGGTTTAGGGTTAGGGTACGGGTACGGGTTAGGGTTAGGTTACGGGTTAGGGTTAGGGTACGGTTTAGGGTACGGGTTAGGGTTAGGGTTAGGGTTTGGGTACGGGTTAGGGTTAGGGTTAGGGTTAGGGTAAGGTTTAGGGTACGGGTTAGGGTACGGGTTAGGGTTAGGGTTATGTTTAGGGTACGGGTTAGGTTACCGGTTAGGGTAAGGGTTAGGGTTAGGGTACGGGTTAGGGTACGGGTTAGGGTTAGGGTACGGGTTAGGGTACGGGTTAGGGTTAGGGTTAGGCTTAGGGTACTGGTTAGGGTAGGGTTAGGTGTTAGAGTTAGGTTTAGGGTTAGGGTACGGGTTAGGGTTAGGGTACGGGTTAGGGTTAGGGTTAGAGGTTAGGGTTAGGGTTATGGTTAGGGTTAGGGTTAGTGTACGGGTTAGGGTTAGGGTACGGGTTAGGGTTAGGGTTAGGGTTAGGTTTAGGGTTAGCGTACGGGTTAGGGTTAGGGTTAGGGTTAGGGTACGGGTTAGGGTTAGGGTACGGGTTAGGGTTAGGGTTAGGTTTAGGGTTAGGTTTAGGGTACGGGTTAGGGTTAGGGTTAGGTTTAGGGTACGGGTTAGGTTACCGGTTAGGGTAAGGGTTAGGGTTAGGGTACGGGTTAGGGTACGGGTTAGGGTTAGGGTACGGGTTAGGGTTAGGGTTAAGGTACGGGTTAGGGTTAGGGTACGGGTTAGGGTACGGGTTAGGTTTAGGGTTAAGTTTAGGGTACGGATTAGCGTTAGGGTACGGGTTAGGGTTAGGGTTAGGGTACGGGTTAGGGTTAGGGTTAGGGTATGTGTTAGGTTTAGGGTTAGGGTTAGTGTACGGGTTAGGGTTAGGGTTAGGTTTACGTCCGGGTTAGGGTTAGGTTTAGGGGTTAGGGTTAGGGTACGGATTAGGGTTATGGTTAGGGTTAGGGTTAGGTTTAGGGGTTAGGGTTAGGGTACAGGTTAGGGTTAGGGTTAGGGTTAGGCGTTAGGGGTTAATGTTAGGGTAAGTGTTAGGGTTAGGGTTAGGGTACGGGTTAGGGTACGTGTTAGGGTTAGGTTTAGGGTTAGGGTACGGGTTAGGGCTAGGATTAGGGTTAGGGTTGGGGTTAGGGTTAGGGTACGGGTTAGGGTTAAGGTTAGGGTTAGGGTAAGGTTTAGGGTACGGGTTAGGGTTAGGGTTAGGGTTAGGTTTAGGGTACGGGTTAGGGTTAGGGTTAGGGTAAGGGTTAAGGTTAGGGTACGGGTTAGGGTACGGGTTAGCGTTAGGGTGCGGATTAGGGTACGGTTTAGGGTTAGGGTTAGGGTTAGTGTTAGGGTTAGGGTACGGGTTAGGGTTAGGGTACGTGTTAGGGTTCGGGTACGGGTTAGGTTTAGGGTTAGGGTACGGGTTAGGGTTTGGGTTAGGGGATAGGATTAGGTTTAAGGTTAGGGTTAGGGTTATGTTTAGGGTACGGGTTAGGGTTAAGGTTAGGGTTAGGTTTAGGGTACGGGTTAGGGTTTGGGTACGGGTTAGGGTTAGGGTTAGGGTACGGGTTACGGTTAGGGTTAGGGGTTAGGGTTAGGGTTAGGGTTAGGTCTAGGGTTAGGGTACGGGTTAGGGTTAGGGTACGGTTTAGGGTTAGTGTGAGGGTTAGGGTTAGGGTTAGCATACGGGTTAGGGTTAGGTTTAGGGTTAGGGTTAGTGTTAGGATACGGGTTAGGTTTAGGGTACGGGTTAGGGTTAGGGTTAGGGTTAGGGTTAGGAAAGTTTAGGGTTATGATTAGGGATAGGGTTAGGGTATGGGTTAGGGTTAGGGTTAGGGTTAGTGTTAGGGTACGGGTTAGGATTAGGGTACGGGTTAGGGTTAGGGTTAGGGTTAGGGTTAGGGTTAGGATTAGGTTTAGGGTTATGGTACGGGTTAAGGTTAGGGTTAGGGTACGGGTTAGGTTTAGGGTTAGGTTTAGGGTTACGGTTAGGGTTAGGGCACGGGTACGGGTTAGGGTTAGGGTTAGGTTAAGGTTAGGGTTAGGGTACGGATTAGGGTTAGGGTACGGGTTAGGGTTAGGGTTAGGGTTAGGGTTAGGGTTAGGAAAGGGTTAGGGTTAGGATTAGGGTTAGGGTTAGGTTTAGGAGTGAGTGTTAGGGTTAGGGTTAGGGTTAGGGTTAGGGTACGGGTGAGGGTTAGGATTAGGTTTAGGGTTAAGTTTAGGGTTAGGGTTAGCGTACGGGTTAGGGTTAGGGTTAGGGTTAGGGTTAGGGTAGGGTTAGGGTTAGGTGTAGGGGTACGGTTAGGGTTAGGGTACGGGTTAGGGTTACGGTACGGGTTAGGGTTAGGGTACGGGTTAGGGTACGGTTTAGGGTTAGGGTTATGGTACGGTTTAGGGTTAGGGTACGGGTACGGGTTAGGGTTAGGGTACGGGTTAGGGTTAGGGTACGGTTTAGGGTACGGGTTAGTGTTAGGGTACGGGTTAGGGTTAGGTTTAGGGTACGGGTTAGGGTTAGGGTACGGGTTAGGGTTAGGGTTAGGTTTAGGGTACGGGATAGGGTTAGGGTTAGGGTTAGGTTTAGGGTACGGGTTAGGGTTAGGGTACGGGTTAGGGTTAGGTTTAGGGTACGGGTTACGGTTAGGGTTAGGGGTTAGGGTTAGAGTTAGGGTTAGGTCTAGGGTTAGGGTACGGGTTAGGGTTAGGGTACGGTTTAGGGTTAGGGTGAGGGTTAGGGTTAGGGTTAGCATACGGGTTAGGGTTAGGTTTAGGGTTAGGGTTAGTGTTAGGATACGGGTTAGGGTTAGGATACGGGTTAGGGTTAGGGTACGGGTTAGGGTTAGGGTTAGGGTTAGGGTTAGGAAAGGTTTAGGGTTAGGATTAGGGCTAGGTTTAGGGTACGGGTTAAGTTTAGGGTTAGGGTACGGGTTAGGGTACGGGTTAGGGTTAGGGTTAGTGTTAGGGTACGGATTAGGGTTAGGGTACGGGTTAGGGTTAGGGTTAGGGTTAGGGTTAGGGTTAGGAAAGGGTTAGGGTTAGGATTAGGGTTAGGGTTAGGTTTAGGAGTGAGTGTTAGGGTTAGGGTTAGGGTTAGGGTTAGGGTACGGGTGAGGGTTAGGATTAGGTTTAGGGTTAAGTTTAGGGTTAGGGTTAGCGTACGGGTTAGGGTTAGGGTTAGGGTTAGGGTTAGGGTAGGGTTAGGAAAGGGTTAGTGTTAGGGTTAGGGTTAGGGTTAGGGTACGGGTTAGGGTTAGGGTTAGAGTACGGGTTAAGGTAAGGGTTAGGGTTAGGTTTAGGTTTAGGGTACGGGTTAAGGTTAGGGTTAGGGTTAGGGGTTAGGAGTTAGGGTAGGGTTAGTGTTAGGGTTAGGTTTAGGGTCCGGGTTAGGGTATGGGTTAGGGTTAGGGTACGTGTTAGTGTTAGGGTTATGGTTAGGGTTAGGGTACGGGTTAGGGTTAGGGTTAGGGTTAGGGTATGGGTTAGGGTTAGGTTTAGGGGTACGGTTAGGGTTAGGGTACGGGTTAGGGTTACGGTACGGGTTAGGGTTAGGGTACGGGTTAGGGTACGGTTTAGGGTTAGGGTTATGGTACGGTTTAGGGTTAGGGTACGGGTACGGGTTAGGGTTAGGTTACGGGTTAGGGTTAGGGTACGGTTTAGGGTACGGGTTAGGTTTAGGGTTAGGGTTTGGGTACGGGTTAGGGTTAGGGTTAGGGTTAGGGTAAGGTTTAGGGTACGGGTTAGGGTACGGGTTAGGGTTAGGGTTATGTTTAGGGTACGGGTTAGGTTACCGGTTAGGGTAAGGGTTAGGGTTAGGGTACGGGTTAGGGTACGGGTTAGGGTTAGGGTACGGGTTAGGGTACGGGTTAGGGTTAGGGTTAGGCTTAGGGTACTGGTTAGGGTAGGGTTAGGTGTTAGAGTTAGGTTTAGGGTTAGGGTACGGGTTAGGGTTAGGGTACGGGTTAGGTTTAGGGTTAGAGGTTAGGGTTAGGGTTATGGTTAGGGTTAGGGTTAGTGTACGGGTTAGGGTTAGGGTACGGGTTAGGGTTAGGGTTAGGGTTAGGTTTAGGGTTAGCGTACGGGTTAGGGTTAGGGTTAGGGTTAGGGTTAGGGTACGGGTTAGGGTTAGGGTATGGGTTAGGGTTAGGGTTAGGTTTAGGGTTAGGTTTAGGGTACGGGTTAGGGTTAGGGTTAGGTTTAGGGTACGGGTTAGGTTACCGGTTAGGGTAAGGGTTAGGGTTAGGGTACGGGTTAGGGTACGGGTTAGGGTTAGGGTACGGGTTAGGGTTAGGGTTAAGGTACGGGTTAGGGTTAGGGTACGGGTTAGGGTACGGGTTAGGTTTAGGGTTAAGTTTAGGGTACGGATTAGCGTTAGGGTACGGGTTAGGGTTAGGGTTAGGGTACGGGTTAGGGTTAGGGTTAGGGTATGTGTTAGGTTTAGGGTTAGGGTTAGTGTACGGGTTAGGGTTAGGGTTAGGTTTACGTCCGGGTTAGGGTTAGGTTTAGGGGTTAGGGTTAGGGTACGGGTTAGGGTTATGGTTAGGGTTAGGGTTAGGTTTAGGGGTTAGGGTTAGGGTACAGGTTAGGGTTAGGGTTAGGGTTAGGCGTTAGGGGTTAATGTTAGGGTAAGTGTTAGGGTTAGGGTTAGGGTACGGGTTAGGGTACGTGTTAGGGTTAGGTTTAGGGTTAGGGTACGGGTTAGGGCTAGGATTAGGGTTAGGGTTGGGGTTAGGGTTAGGGTACGGGTTAGGGTTAAGGTTAGGGTTAGGGTAAGGTTTAGGGTACGGGTTAGGGTTAGGGTTAGGGTTAGTTTTAGGGTACGGGTTAGGGTTAGGGTTAGGGTAAGGGTTAAGGTTAGGGTACGGGTTAGGGTACGGGTTAGCGTTAGGGTGCGGATTAAGGTACGGTTTAGGGTTAGGGTTAGGGTTAGTGTTAGGGTTAGGGTACGGGTTAGGGTTAGGGTACGTGTTAGGGTTCGGGTACGGGTTAGGTTTAGGGTTAGGGTACGGGTTAGGGTTTGGGTTAGGGGATAGGATTAGGTTTAAGGTTAGGGTTAGGGTTATGTTTAGGGTACGGGTTAGGGTTAAGGTTAGGGTTAGGTTTAGGGTACGGGTTAGGGTTTGGGTACGGGTTAGGGTTAGGGTTAGGGTACGGGTTACGGTTAGGGTTAGGGGTTAGGGTTAGGGTTAGGGTTAGGTCTAGGGTTAGGGTACGGGTTAGGGTTAGGGTACGGTTTAGGGTTAGGGTGAGGGTTAGGGTTAGGGTTAGCATACGGGTTAGGGTTAGGTTTAGGGTTAGGGTTAGTGTTAGGATACGGGTTATGTTTAGGGTACGGGTTAGGGTTAGGGTTAGGGTTAGGGTTAGGAAAGTTTAGGGTTATGATTAGGGATAGGGTTAGGGTATGGGTTAGGGTTAGGGTTAGGGTTAGTGTTAGGGTACGGGTTAGGATTAGGGTACGGGTTAGGGTTAGGGTTAGGGTTAGGGTTAGGGTTAGGGTTAGGATTAGGGTTAGGGTTATGGTACGGGTTAAGGTTAGGGTTAGGGTACGGGTTAGGTTTAGGGTTAGGTTTAGGGTTACGGTTAGGGTTAGGGCACGGGTACGGGTTAGGGTTAGGGTTAGGTTTAGGGTTAGGGTTAGGGTACGGGTTAGGATTAGGGTAAGGGTTAGGGTTAGGGTTAGGGGTTAGGTTTAGGGTTATGCTTAGGGTTAGGTTTAGGGTATGGGTTAGGTTTAGGGTACGGGATAGGGTTAGGGTTAGGGTTAGGTTTAGGGTTAGCGTACGGGTTAGGGTTAGGGTTAGGGTTAGTGGACAGGTTAGGTTTAGGGTACGGGTTAGGGTTAGTGTACGGTTTAGGGTACGGGTTAGGGTTAGGGTTAGGGTTTGGGTACGGTTTAGGGTTAGGGTACAGGTTAGGTTTAGGGTACGGGTTAGCGTTAGGCTTAGGGTACGGGTTAGGGTTAGGGTTTGGGGTTAGGGTTAGGGTTAGGGTACGGGTTAGGGTTAGGGTAAGGTTTAGGGTTAGGGTTAGGGTTAGGTTTAGGTTATGGGTTAGGGTTAGGGTACGGATTAGGGTTAGGGTTAGGGTACGCGTTAGTGTTAGGTTTAGGGTTAGGATTAGGGTTAGGGTTAGGTTTAGGGTACGGGTTAGGGTTAGGGTTAGGGTACGGTTTAGTGTTAGGGTTAGGGTTTGGATTAGGGTTAGGGTTAGGGTTAGGGTACGGGTTAGGTTAAGTGTTAGGGTTAGGGTTAGGGTTAGGGTTAGGGTACGGGTTAGTGTTCGGGTTCAGGTTAGGGTTAGGTTTAGGGTGTGGGTACGGGTTAGGGTTCGGGTTAGGGTTAGGGTTAGGGTACGGGTTAGAGTTAGAGTACGGGTTAGGGTTAGGGTTAGTGTACTGGTTAGAGTTAGGTTTAGGGTACGGGTTAGGGTTAGGGTTAGGTTTAGGGTACGGGTTAGGGTTAGGGTTAGGTTTAGTGTACGGGTTAGGGTACGGGTTAGGGGTTAGGGTTAGGGTATGTGTTAGGGTTAGGGTTAGGGTTAGGGTATGGGTTAGGGTTAGGGTTAGGGTTAGTGTTAGGGTTAAAGTACGGGTTAGGGTTAGGGTTAGGGTTAGGGTTAGGGTTATGGGTTAGGGGTTAGGGTGAGGTTTACGGTTAGGGTTAGTGTATGGGTTAGTGTACGAGTTAGGGTTAGGGTTAGGGTTAGGGTACGGGTTAGGGTTAGGGTTAGGGTTAGGGTTCGGGTTAGGGTACGGTGTAGGTTTAGGGTTAGGGTAAGGGTTAGGGTACGGGTTAGGGTTAGGGTTAGGATACGGGTTAGGGTTAGGGTTAGGGGTTAGGGTTAGGGTTAGGGTTAGGGTTAGGGTTAGGGTACGGGTTAGGGTTAGGGTACGGGTTAGGGTTAGGGTACGGGTTAGGGTTAGGGTAGGTGTTATGGTACTTGTTAGAGTTAGGGTTAGGGTTTAGGGTTAGGGTTAGGGTTAGTGTATGGGTTAGGGTTAGTGTTAGGGATAGGGTTAGGGTACGGGTTAGGGTTAGGGTACGGGTTAGGGTTAGGGGACGGATTAGGTTTAGGTTTAGGGTACGGGTTAGGGTTAGGGTTAAGGGTTAGTGTTAGGGTTAGGGTTAGGCTTAGGGTACGTGTTAGGGTTAGGGTTAGGGTTAGGGTTAGCGAACGGGTTAGGGTTAGGGTTAGGGTACGGGTTAGGGTTAGGGTTAGGGTTAGGGTTAGGGTTAGGGTTAGCGTACGGGTTAGGGTTAGGTTTAGGGTTAGGGTTAGGTTTAGGGTACGGGTTAGGGTTAGGGTACGGGTTAGGGTTAGGGTTAGGGTTAGGTTTGGGGTTAGGAAAAGGTTAGTGTTAGGTTTAGGGTTAGGGTTAGGGTACGGATTAGGGTTTGGGTTAGGGTACGGGTTAAGGTACGGGTTAGGGTTAGGGTTAGGGTTAGGGTACGGGTTAGTTTTAGGGTACGGGTTAGGGTTAGGGGACGGATTAGGTTTAGGGTTAGGGTACGGGTTAGGGTTAGGGTTAAGGGTTAGGGTTAGGGTTAGGGTTAGGGTTAGGCTTAGGGTACGGGTTAGGGTTAGTGTACGGGTTAGGGTTAGCGTTAGAGTTAGGGTTAGGGTTAGCGTACGGGTTAGGGTTAGGGTTAGGGTTAGGGTACGGGTTAGGGTATGGGTTAGGGTTAGGGTACGTGTTAGTGTTAGGATTATGGTTAGGTTTAGGGTACGGGTTAGGGTTAGGGTTAGGGTACGGGTTAGGGTTAGGGTACGGGTTAGGGTACGGGTTAGGGGTTAGGGTACGGTTTAGGGTTAGGGTTATGGTACGGTTTAGGGTTAGGGTACGGGTACGGGTTAGGGTTAGGGTACGGGTTAGGGTTAGGGTACGGTTTAGGGTACGTGTTAGGGTTAGGGTTAGGGTTTGGGTACGGGTTAGGGTTAGGGTTAGGGTTAGGGTAAGGGTTAGGGTACGGGTTAGGGTACGGGTTAGGGTTAGGGTTATGTTTAGAGTACGGGTTAGGTTATCGGTTAGGGTAAGGGTTAGGTTTAGGGTACGGGTTAGGGTACGGGTTAGGGTTAGGGTACGGGTTAGGGTACGGGTTAGGGTTAGGGTTAGGCTTAGGGTACTGGTTAGGGTAAGGTTAGGGGTTAGGGTTAGTTTTAGGGTTAGGGTACGAGTTAGGGTTAGGGTACGGGTTAGGGTTAGGGTTAGGGTTAGGTTTAGGGTACGGGTTAGGGTTAGGGGACGGATTAGGGTTAGGGTTAGGGTACGGGTTAGGGTTAGGGTTAGGGGTTAGGGTTAGGGTTATGGTTAGGGTTAGGGTTAGGGTACGGGTTAGGGTTAGGGTACGGGGTTAGGGTTAGGGTTAGGGTTAGGTTTAGGGTTAGCGTACGTGTTAGGGTTAGGGTTAGGGTTAGGGTACGGGTTAGGGTTAGGGTACGGGTTAGGGTTAGGGTACGGGTTAGGGTACGGGTTAGGGTTAGGGTTAGGGTACGGGTTAGGGTTAGTGTACGGGTTAAGGGTTAGGGTTAGGTTTAGGGTTAGGGTTAGGGTACGGATTAGGGTTAGGGTACGGGTTAGGGTTAGGGTTAGGGTACGGGTGAGGGTTAGGGTTAGGGTATGGGTTAGGGTTAGGGTTAGGGTTAGTGTACGGGTTAGGGTTAGGGTTAGGTTTAGGTCCGGGTTAGGGTTAGGTTTAGGGGTTAGGGTTAGGGTACGGGTTAGGGTTAGGGTTAGGGTTAGGGTTAGGGGTAGGGTACGGGTTAGGGTTAGGGTTAGGGTTAGGCGTTAGGGGTTAGTGTTTGAGTAAGGGTTAGGGTTAGGGTTAGGGTACGGGTTAGGGTACGTGTTAGGTTTAGGGTTAGGGTTAGGGGTACGGGTTAGGGCTAGGGTTACGGTTAGGGTTGGGGTTAGGGTTAGGGTACGGGTTAGGGTACGGGTTAGGGTTAGGATAAGGTTTAGGGTACGGGTTAGGGTTACGGTTAGGGTTAGGCTTAGGGTACGGGTTAGGGTTAGGGTTAGGGTAAGGGTTAAGGTTAGGGTACGGGTTAGGGTACGGGTTAGGGTACGGGTTAGGGTTAGGGTTAGGGTTAGGGTTAGGGTACGGGTTAGGGTTAGGGTATGGGTTAGGGTTCGGGTACGGGTTAGGTTTAGGGTTAGGGTACGGGTTAGGGTTAGGGTTAGGGGACAGGGTTAGGGGTTAGGGTTAGGGTTAGGGTTAGGGTTAGGTTTAGGGTACGGGTTAGGGTTAGGGTTAGGGTTAGGTTTAGGGTACGGGTTAGGGTTAGGGTACGGGTTAGGGTTAGGGTACGGGTTACGTTTAGGGTTAGGGGTTAGGGTTAGAGTTAGGGTTAGGTCTAGGGTTAGGGTACGGGTTAGGGTTAGGGTACGGTTTAGGGTTAGGGTGATGGTTAGGGTTAGGGTTAGCATACGGGTTAGGGTTAGGTTTAGGGTTAGGGTTAGTGTTAGGATACGGGTTAGCGTTAGGATACGGGTTAGGTTTAGGGTTAGGGTTAGGGTTAGGGTTAGGGTTAGGAAAGGTTTAGGGTTAAGATTAGGGCTAGGTTTAGGGTACGGGTTAAGTTTAGGGTTAGGGTACGGGTTAGGGTACGGGTTAGGGTTAGGGTTAGTGTTAGGGTACGGGTTAGGGTTAGGGTACGGGTTAGGTTTAGGGTTAGGGTTAGGGTTAGGAAAGGGTTAGGAAAGGTTTAGGGTTAGGATTAGGGTTAGGGTTAGGGTACGGGTTAAGGTTAGGGTTAGGGTACGGGTTAGGGTTAGGGTTAGGGTTAGGGTTAGGTATAGGGTTAGGGTAAGGGTTAGGGTTAGGGTACGGGTTAGGGTTAGGTTTAGGAGTGAGGTTTAGGGTTAGGGTTAGGGTTAGGGTTAGGGTTAGGGTTAGGGTACGGGTTAGGGTTAGGTTTAGGGTTGGCGTTAAGGTTAGGGTTAGGGTTAGCGTACCGGTTAGGGTTAGGGTTAGGTTTAGGGTTAGGTTTAGGGTACGGGTAAGGGTTAGGGTACGGGTTAGGGTTAGGGTTAGGGTTAGGGTAGGGTTAGGAAAGGGTTAGTGTTAGGGTTAGGGTTAGGGTTAGGGTACGGGTTAGGGTTAGGTTTAGGGTACGGGTTAAGGTACGGGTTAGGGTTAGGGTTAGGGTTAGGCTTAGGGTACGGGTTAAGTTTAGGGTTAGGGTTAGGGGTTAGGAGTTAGGGTTAGGGTTAGTGTTAGGGTTAGGGTTAGGTTTAGAGTACGGGTTAGGGTATGGGTTAGGGTTAGGGTACGTGTTAGTGTTAGGGTTATGGTTAGGGTTAGGGTACGGGTTAGGGTTAGGGTTAGGGTTAGGGTTAGGGTTACGGTACGGGTTAGGGTTAGGTTTAGGGGTACGGTTAGGGTTAGGGTACGGGTTAGGGTTACGGTACGGGTTAGGGTTAGGGTACGGGTTAGGGTACGGTTTAGGGTTAGGGTTATGGTACGGTTTAGGGTTAGGGTACGGGTACGGGTTAGGGTTAGGGTACGGGTTAGGGTTAGGGTACGGTTTAGGGTACGTGTTAGGGTTAGGGTTAGGGTTTGGGTACGGGTTAGGGTTAGGGTAAGGGTTAGGGTACGGGTTAGTTTACGGGTTAGGGTTAGGGTTATGTTTAGGGTACGGGTTAGGTTACCGGTTAGGGTAAGGGTTAGGGTTAGGGTACGGGTTAGGGTTAGGGTTAGGGTTAGGGTTAGGGTTAGCATACGGGTTAGGGTTAGGGTTAGGTTTAGGGTTAGGTTTAGGGTACGGGTTAGGGTTAGGGTAGTGGTTAGGGTTAGGTTTAGGGTTAGGTTTAGGGTTAGGAAAGGGTTAGTGTTAGGGTTAGGGTTAGGTTTAGGGTACGGGTTAGGGTTAGGGTTAGGGTACGGGTTAAGGTACGGGTTAGGATTAGGGTTAGGGTTAGGGTACGGGTTAGGTTTAGGGTACGGGTTAGGGTTAGGGTACGGGTTAGGGTTAGGGTACGGGTTAGGGTTAGGGTTAGGGTTAGGGTTAGGCTTAGGGTACTGGTTAGGGTTAGTGTACGGGTTAGGGTTAGCGTTAGGGTTAGGGTTAGGGTTAGCGTACGGGTTAGGGTTAGGGTTAGGGTTAGGGTACGGGTTAGGGTATGGGTTAGGGTTAGGGTACGTGTTAGTGTAAGGGTTATGGTTAGGTTTAGGGTACGGGTTAGGGTTAGGGTTAGGGTATGGGTTAGGGTTAGGGTACGGGTTAGGGTACGGGTTAGCATTAGGTTTAGGGTTAGGGTTAGGTTTAGGAAAGGTTTAGGGTTAGGGTTAGGTTACCGGTTAGGGTTAGGGTTAGGGTACGGGTTAGGGTTAGGGTACGGGTTAGGGTTAGGGTACGGGTTAGGGTACGGTTTAGGGTTAGGGTTATGGTACAGTTTAGGGTTAGGGTACGGGTACGGGTTAGGGTTAGGGTACGGGTTAGGGTTAGGGTACGGTTTAGGGTACGGGTTAGGGTTAGGGTTAGGGTTTGGGTACGGGTTAGGGTTAGGGTTAGGGTTAGGGTAAGGGTTAGGGTACGGGTTAAGGTACGGGTTAGGGTTAGGGTTAAGTTTAGGGTACGGGTTAGGTTCCCGGTTAGGGTAAGGGTTAGGTTTAGGGTACCGGTAAGGGTACGGGTTAGGGTTAGGGTACGGGTTAGGGTACGGGTTAGGGTTAGGGTTAGGCTTAGGGTACTGGTTAGGGTAGGGTTAGGGGTTAGGGTTAGGTTTAGGGTTAGGGTACGGGTTAGGGTTAGGGTACGGGTTAGGGTTAGGGTTAGGGTTAGGTTTAGGGTACGGGTTAGGGTTAGGGGACGAATTAGTGTTAGGGTTAGGGTACGGGTTTGTGTTAGGGTTAGGGGTTAGGGTTAGGGTTATGGTTAGGGTTAGGGTTAGGGTACGGGTTAGGGTGAGGGTACGGGTTAGGGTTAGGGTTAGGTTTAGGTTTAGGGTTAGCGTACGTGTTAGGGTTAGGGTTAGGGTTAGGGTACGGGTTAGGGTTAGGGTACGGGTTAGGGTTAGGGTACGGGTTAGGGTACGGGTTAGGGTTAGGGTTAGGGTACGGGTTAGGGTTAGGGTACGGATTAGTGTTAGGGTTAGGTTTTAGGGTTAGGGTTAGGGTACGGATTAGGGTTAGGGTACGCGTTAGGGTTAGGGTTAGGGTACGGGTTAGGGTTAGGGTTAGGGTATGGGTTAGGGTTAGGGTTAGGTTTTGTGTACGGGTTAGGGTTAGGGTTAGTGTTAGGGTACGGGTTAGGGTCAGGGTACGGGTTAGGGTTAGGGTTAGGGTTAGGGTTAGGGTTAGGAAAGGGTTAGGGTTAGGATTAGGGTTAGGGTTAGGGTACGGGTTAAGGTTTGGGTTAGGGTATGGGTTAGGGTTAGGGTTAGGGTTAGGGTTAGGGTTCGGGTACGCGTTAGGGTTAGGGTACGGGTTAGGGTTAGGTTTATGAGTGAGGGTTAGGGTTAGGTTTAGGGTTAGGGTTAGGGTTAGGGTACGTGTTAGGGTTAGGTTTAGGGTTAGGGTTAAGGTTAGGGTTAGGGTTAGCGTACGGGTTAGGGTTAGGGTTAGGGTATGGGTTAGTGTTAGGGTTAGGGTTAGTGTACGGGTTAGGGTTAGGGTTAGGTTTAGGTCCGGGTTAGTGTTAGGTTTAGGGGTTAGGGTTAGGGTACGGGTTAGGTTTAGGGTTAGGGTTAGGGTAAGGGGTAGGGTACGGGTTAGGGTTAGGGTTAGGGTTAGGTTTAGGGTACGGGTTAGGGTTAGTGTTAGGGTAAGGGTTAAGGTTAGGGTACGGGTTAGGGTACGGGTTAGGGTTAGGGTACGGGTTAGGGTACGGGTTAGGGTACGGGTTAGTGTTAGGGTTAGGGTTAGGGTACGGGTTAGGGTTAGGGTACGGGTTCGGGTACGGGTTAGGGTTAGGGTACGGGTTAGGGTTAGGGTTAAGGTACGGGTTACGGTTAGGGTTAGGGGTTAGGGTTAGAGTTAGGGTTAGGTCTAGGGTTAGGGTACGGGTTAGGGTTAGGGTACGGTTTAGGGTTAGGGTGAGGGTTAGGGTTAGGGTTAGCATACGGGTTAGGGTTAGGTTTAGGGTTAGGGTTAGTTTTAGGATACGGGTTAGGGTTAGTGTACGGGTTAGGGTTAGGGTTAGTGTTAGGGTTAGGGTTAGGGTTAGGGTTAGGAAAGGTTTAGGGTTAGGATTAGGGCTAGGTTTTAGGGTACGGGGTAAGTTTAGGGTTAGGGTACGGGTTAGGGTACGGGTTAGGGTTAGGGTTAGTGTTAGGGTACGGGTTAGGGTTAGGGTACGGGTTAGGGTTAGGGTTAGGGTTAGGGTTAGGGTTAGGAAAGGGTTAGGGTTAGGATTAGGGTTGGGTTAGCGTACGGGTTAAGGTTTGGGTTAGGGTATGGGTTAGGGTTAGGGTTAGGGTTAGGGTTAGGGTTAGGGTACGCGTTAGGGTTAGGGTACGGGTTAGGGTTAGGTTTAGGAGTGAGGGTTAGGGTTAGGTTTAGGGTTAGGGTACGGGTTAGGGTTAGGGTTAGGGTACAGGTTAAGGTACGGGTTAGGGTTAGGGTTAGGGTACGGGTTAAGGTACGGGTTAGGGTTAGGGTTAGCGTTAGGGTACGGGTTAGGGTTAGGTTTAGGGTACGGGTTAAGGTACGGGTTAGGGTTAGGGTTAGGGTTAGGGTACGGGTTAAGGTTAGGGTTAGGGTTAGGGGTTAGGAGTTAGTGTTAGGGTTAGGGTTAGTGTTAGGTTTAGGGTACGGGTTAGGGTATGGGTTAGGGTTAGGGTACGTGTTAGTGTTAAGGTTATGGTTAGGGTTAGGGTACGGGTACGGGTTAGGGTTAGGGTTAGGGTACGGGTTAGGGTTAGGTTTAGGGGTACGGTTAGGGTTAGGGTACGGGTTAGGGTTACGGTACGGGTTAGGGTTAGGGTACGGTTTAGGGTACGGGTTAGGGTTAGGGTTAGGGTATGGGTACGGGTTAGGGTTAGGGTTAGGGTTAGGGTAAGGGTTAGGGTACGGGTTAGGGTACGGGTTAGGGTTAGGGTTATGTTTAGGGTACAGGTTAGGTTACCGGTTAGGGTAAGGGTTAGGGTTAGGGTACGGGTTAGGTTTAGGGTTAGGGTTAGGGTTAGGGTTAGCCTACGGGTTAGGTTTAGGGTTAGGTTTAGGGTTAGGTTTAGGGTACGGGTTAGGGTTAGGGTACGGGTTAGGGTTAGGGTTAGGGTTAGGGTTAGGGTTAGGGTTAGGAAAGGGTTACTGTTAGGGTTAGGGTTAGGGTTAGGGTACGGGTTAGGGTTAGGGTTAGGGTACGGTTTAAGGTACGGGTTAGGGTTAGGGTTAGGGTTAGGGTTAGGGTACGGGTTAGGTTTAGGGTACGGGTTAGGGTTAGGGGACGGATTAGGTTTAGGGTTAGGGTACGGGTTAGGGTTAGGGTTAAGGGTTAGGGTTAGGGTTAGGGTTAGGGTTAGGCTTAGGGTACGGGTTAGGGTTAGTGTACGGGTTAGGGTTAGCGTTAGGGTTAGGGTTAGGGTTAGCGTACGGGTTAGGGTTAGGTTTAGGGTTAGGGTACGTGTTAGGGTATGGGTTAGGGTTAGGGTACGTGTTAGTGTTAGGGTTATGGTTAGGTTTAGGGTACGGTTTAGGGTTAGGGGACGGATTAGGGTTAGTGTTAGGGTATGGGTTAGGGTACGGGTTAGCATTAGGTTTAGGGTTAGGGTTAGGTTTAGGAAAGGTTTAGGGTTAGGGTTAGGTTACGGGTTAGGGTTAGGCTTAGGGGTAGGGTTAGGTTTAGGATACGGGTTAGGGTTAGGTTACGGGTTAGGGTACGGTTTAGGGTTAGGGTTATGGTACGGTTTAGGGTTAGGGTACGGGTACGGGTTAGGGTTAGGGTACGGGTTAGGGTTAGGGTACGGTTTAGGGTACGGGTTAGGTTTAGGGTTAGGGTTAGGGTTTGGGTACGGGTTAGGGTTAGGGTTAGGGTTAGGGTAAGGGTTAGGGTACGGGTTAGGGTACGGGTTAGGGTTAGGGTTATGTTTAGGGTACGGGTTAGGTTACCGGTTAGGGTAAGGGTTAGGTTTAGGGTACGGGTTAGGGTACGGGTTAATGTTAGGGTACAGGTTAGGGTACGGGTTAGGGTTAGGGTTAGGCTTAGGGTACTGGTTAGGGTAGGGTTAGGGGTTAGGGTCAGGTTTAGGGTTAGGGTACGGGTTAGGTTTAGGGTACGGGTTAGGGTTAGGGTTAGGTTTAGGGTACGGGTTAGGGTTAGGGGACGGATTAGGGTTAGGGTTAGGGTACGGGTTAGTGTTAGGGTTAGGGGTTAGGGTTAGGGTTATGGTTAGGGTTAGGGTTAGGGTTAGGGTACGGGTTAGGGTTAGGGTACGGGTTAGGGTTAGGGTTAGGGTTAGGGTACGGGTTAGGGTTAGGGTTAGGGTACGGGTTAGGGTTAGGGTACGGGTTAGGGTACGGGTTAGGGTTAGGGTTAGGGTAAGGGTTAGGGTTAGGGTACGGGTTAGGGTTAGGGTTAGGTTTTAGGGTTAGGGTTAGGGTACGGATTACGGTTAGGGTACGGGTTAGGGTTAGGGTTAGGGTACGGGTTAGGGTTAGGGTTAAGGTATGGGTTAGTGTTAGGGTTAGGGTTAGTGTACGGGTTAGGGTTAGGGTTAAGTTTAGGTCCGGGTTAGGGTTAGGTTTAGGGGTTAGGGTTAGGGTACGGGTTAGGTTAGGGTTAGGGTTAGGGTAAGGGGGTAGTGTACGGGTTAGGGTTAGGGTTAGGGTTAGGGTTAGGGTTAGGCGTTAGGGGTTAGTGTTAGGGTAAGGTTTAGGGTTAGGGTTAGGGTACGGGTTAGGGTACGTGTTTAGGGTTAGGGTTAGGGTTAGGGTACGGGTTAGGGCTAGGGTTACGGTTAGGGTTGGGGTTAGGTTTAGGGTACGGGTTAGGGTACGGTTTAGGGTTAGGATAAGGGTTAGGGTACGGGTTAGGGTTAGGGTTAGGGTTAGGTTTAGGGCACGGGTTAGGGTTAGGGTTAGGGTAATGGTTAAGGTTAGGGTACGGGTTAGGGTACGGGTTAGGGTTAGGGTACGGGTTAGGGTACGGGTTTGGGTTAGGGTTAGGGTTAGGGTTAGGGTTAGGGTACGGTTAGGGTTAGGGTACGGGTTAGGGTTCGGGTACGGGTTAGGTTTAGGGTTAGGGTACGGGTTAGGGTTAGGGTTAGGGGATAGGGTTAGGGTTAGGGTTAGGGTTAGGGTTAGGTTTAGGGTATGGTTTAGGGTTAGGGTTAGGGTTAGGTTAAGGGTAAGGGTTAGGGTTAGGGTACGGGTTAGGGTTAGGGTTAGGGTACGGGTTACGGTTAGGGTTAGGGGTTAGCGTTTAGAGTTAGGGTTAGGTCTAGGGTTAGGGTACGGGTTAAGGGTTAGGGTACGGTTTAGGGTTAGGGTGAGGGTTAGGGTTAGAGTTAGCATACGGGTTAGGGTTAGGTTTAGGGTTAGGGTTAGTGTTAGGATACGGGTTAGGGTTAGGGTACGGGTTAGGTTTAGGGTTAGGGTTAGGGTTAGGAAAGTTTTAGGGTTAGAATTAGGGCTAGGTTTAGGGTACGGGTTAAGTTTAGGGTTAGGGTACGGGTTAGGGTACGGGTTAGGGTTAGGGTTAGTGTTAGGGTACGGGTTAGGGTTAGGGTACGGGTTAGGGTTAGGGTTAGGGTTAGGGTTAGGGTTAGGGTTAGGAAAGGTTTAGGGTTAGGATTAGGGTTAGGGTTAGGGTACGGGTTAAGGTTAGGGTTAGGGTACGGGTTAGGGTTAGGGTTAGGGTTAGGGTTAGGTTTAGGGTTAGGGTACGGGTTAGGGTTATGGTACGGGTTAGGGTTAGGTTTAGGAGTGAGGGTTAGGGTTAGGGTTAGGGTTAGGGTTAGGGTTAGGGTACGGGTTAGGGTTAGGTTTAGGGTTAGGGTTAAGGTTAGGGTTAGGGTTAGCGTACGGGCAGGGTTAGGGTTAGGTTTAGGGTTAGGTTTAGGGTAGGGGTTAGGGTTAGGTTACGGGTGAGCGTTTAGGGTTAGGGTTAGGGTTAGGGTAGGGTTAGGAAAGGGTTAGTGTTAGGGTTAGGGTTAGGGTTAGGGTACGGGTTAGGGTTAGGGTTAGGTTTAGGGTACGGGTTAGGGTTAGGGTTAGGGTAAGGGTTAAGGTTAGGGTACGGGTTAGGGTACGGGTTAGGGTACGGGTTAGGGTTAGGGTACGGGTTAGGGTACGGGTACGGGTTAGGGTTAGGGTTAAGGTTAGGGTACGGGTTAGGGTTAGGGTACTGGTTAGGGTTCGGGTACGGGTTAGGTTTAGGGTTAGGGTACGGGTTAGGGTTAGGGTTAGGGGATAGGGTTAGGTTAGGGTTAGGGTTAGGGTTAGGTTTAGGGTACGGGTTAGGGTTAGGGTTAGGGTTAGGTTTAGTGTACGGGTTAGGGTTAGGGTACGTGTTAGGGTTAGGTTTAGGGTACGGGTTACGGTTAGGTTTAGGGGGTTAGGGTTAGAGTTAGGGTTAGGTCTAGGGTTAGGGTACGGGTTAGGGTTAGGGGTACGGTTTAGGGTTAGGGTGAGGGTTAGGGTTAGGGTTAGCATACGGGTTAGGGTTAGGTTTAGGGTTAGGGTTAGTGTTATGATACGGGTTAGGGTTAGGGTACGGGTTAAGGTTAGGGTTAGGGTTAGGGTTACGGTTAGGGTTAGGAAAGGTTTAGGGTTAGGATTAGGGCTAGATTTAGGATACGGGTTAAGTTTAGGGTTAGGGTACGGGTTAGGGTACGGGTTAGGGTTAGGGTTAGTGTTAGGGTACGGGTTAGGGTTAGGGTACGGGTTAGGGTTAGGGTTAGGGTTAGGGTTAGGGTTAGGAAAGGGATAGGGTTAGGATTAGGGTTAGTGTTAGTGTACGGGTTAAGGTTAGGGTTAGGGTATGGGTTTAGGGTTAGGGTTAGGGTTAGGGTTAGGTTTAGGGTTAGGGTACGGGTTAGGGTTAGGGTACGGGTAGGGTTAGGTTTAGGAGTGAGGGTTAGGGTTAGGGTTAGGGGTTAGGGTTAGGGTACGGGTTAGGGTTAGGTTTAGGGTTAGGGGTTAAGGTTAGGTTTAGGGTTAGCGTACGGGTTAGGGTTAGGGTTAGGTTTAGGGTTAGGTTTAGGGTACGGGTTAGGGTTAGGCTACGGGTTAGGGTTAGGGTTAGGGTTAGGGTTACGGTAGGGTTAGGAAAGGGTTAGTGTTAGGGTTAGGGTTAGGGTTAGGGTACGGGTTAGTGTTAGGGTACGGGTTAGGGTACGGGTTAGGGTTAGGGTTAGGGTACGTGTTAGGGTTAGGGTACGGGTTAGGGTTAGGGTTAGGTTTAGGGTTAGGGTTAGGGTACGGATTAGGGTTAGGGTACGGGTTAGGGTTAGGGTTAGGGTACGGGTGAGGGTTAGGGTTAGGGTATGGGTTAGGGTTAGGGTTAGGGTTAGTGTACGGGTTAGGGTTAGGGTTAGGTTTAGGTCCGGGTTAGGGTTAGGTTTAGGGGTTAGGGTTAGAGTACGGGTTAGGGTTAGGGTTAGGGTTAGGGTTAGGTGTAGGTTACGGGTTAGGGTACGGTTTAGGGTTAGGGTTAGGGTTAGGCGTTAGGGGTTAGTGTTTGGGTAAGGGTTAGGGTTAGGGTTAGGGTACGGGTTAGGGTACGTGTTAGGTTTAGGGTTAGGGTTAGGGTACGGGTTAGGGCTAGGGTTACGGTTAGGGTTGGGGTTAGGGTTAGGGTACGGGTTAGGGTACGGGTTAGGGTTAGGATAAGGGTTAGGGTACGGGTTAGGGTTAGGGTTAGGGTTAGGTTTAGGGTACGGGTTAGGGTTAGGGTTAGGGTAAGGGTTAAGGTTAGGGTACGGGTTAGGGTACGGGTTAGGGTTAGGGTACGGGTTAGGGTACGGGTTAGGGTTAGGGTTAGGGTTAGGTTACGGGTTAGGGTTAGGGTACGGGTTAGGGTTCGGGTACGGGTTAGGTTTAGGGTTAGGGTACGGGTTAGGGTTAGGGTTAGGGGATAGGGTTAGGGTTAGGGTTAGGGTTAGGGTTAGGTTTAGGGTACGGGTTAGGGTTAGGGTTAGGGTTAGGTTTAGGGTACGGGTTAGGGTTAGGGTACGGGTTAGGGTTAGGGTACGGGTTATGTTTAGGGTTAGGGGTTAGGGTTAGAGTTAGGGTTAGGTCTAGGTTTAGGGTACGGGTTAGGGTTAGGGTACGGTTTAGGGTTAGGGTGAGGGTTAGGGTTAGGGTTAGCATACGGGTTAGGGTTAGGTTTAGGGTTAGGGTTAGTGTTAGGATACGGGTTAGCGTTAGGATACGGGTTAGGGTTAGGGTTAGGGTTAGGGTTAGGGTTAGGAAAGGTTTCGGGTTAAGATTAGGGCTAGGTTTATGGTACGGGTTAAGTTTAGGGTTAGGGTACGGGTTAGGGTACGGGTTAGGGTTAGGGTTAGTGTTAGGGTACGGGTTAGGGTTAGGGTACGGGTTAGGCTTAGGGTTAGGGTTAGGGTTAGGGTTAGGGTTAGGAAAGGGTTAGGGTTAGGATTAGGGTTAGGGTTAGGGTACGGGTTAAGGTTAGGGTTAGGGTACGGGTTAGGGTTAGGGTTAGGGTTAGGGTTAGGGTTAGGTTTAGGGTTAGGGTACGGGTTAGGGTTAGGGTACGGGTTAGTGTTAGGTTTAGGAGTGAGGGTTAGGGTTAGGGTTAGGGTTAGGGTTTGGGTTAGGGTTAGGGTACGGGTTAGGGTTAGGTTTAGGGTTAGGGTTAAGGTTAGGGTTAGGGTTCGTGTACGGGTTAGGGTTAGGGTTAGGTTTAGGGTTAGGTTTAGGGTACGGGTTAGGGTTAGGCTACGGGTTAGGGTTAGTGTTAGGGTTAGGGTTAGGGTAGGGTTAGGAAAGGGTTAGTGTTAGGGTTAGGGTTAGGGTTAGGGTACGGGTTAGGGTTAGGTTTAGGGTACGGGTTAAGGTACGGGTTAGGGTTAGGGTTAGGGTTAGGGTACGGGTTAAGGTTAGGGTTAGGTTTAGGGGTTAGGAGTTAGGATTAGGGTTAGGGTTAGGGTTAGGTTTAGAGTACGGGTTAGGGTATGGGTTAGGGTTAGGGTACGTGTTAGTGTTATGGTTATGGTTAGGGTTAGGGTACGGGTTAGGGTTAGGGTTAGGGTTTGGGTACGGGTTAGGGTTAGGTTTAGGGGTACGGTTAGGGTTAGGGTACGGGTTAGGGTTACGGTACGGGTTAGGGTTAGGGTACGGGTTAGGGTACGGTTTAGGGTTAGGGTTATGGTACGGTTTAGGGTTAAGGTACGGGTACGGGTTAAGGTTAGGGTACGGGTTAGGGTTAGGGTACGGTTTAGGGTACGGGTTAGGGTTAGGGTTAGGGTTTGGGTACGGGTTAGGGTTAGGGTAAGGGTTAGGGTACGGGTTAGGGTACGGGTTAGGGTTAGGGTTATGTTTAGGGTACGGGTTAGGTTACCGGTTAGGGTAAGGGTTAGGGTTAGGTTACGGGTTAGGGTTAGGGTTAGGGTTAGGGTTATCGTACGGGTTAGGTTTAGGGTTAGGTTTAGGGTTAGGTTTAGGGTACGGGTTAGGGTTAGGGTAGGGGTTAGGGTTAGGGTTAGGGTTAGGGTTAGGGTTAGGAAAGGGTTAGTGTTAGGGTTAGGGTTAGGGTTAGGGTACGGGTTAGGGTTAGCGTTAGGGTACGGGTTAAGGTACGGGTTAGGGTTAGGGTTAGGGTTAGGGTACGGGTTAGGTTTAGGGTACGGGTTAGGGTTAGGGGACGGATTAGGTTTAGGGTTAGGGTACGGGTTAGGGTTAGGGTACTGGTTAGGGTTCGGGTTAGGGTTAGGGTTAGGCTTAGGGTACGGGTTAGGGTTAGTGTACGGGTTAGGGTTAGCATTAGGGTTAGGGTTAGGGTTAGCGTACGGGTTAGGGTTAGGGTTAGGTTTAGGGTACGGGTTAGGGTATGGGTTAGGGTTAGGGTACGTGTTAGTGTTAGGGTTATGGTTAGGTTTAGGGTACGGTTTAGGGTTAGGGTTAGGGTATGGGATAGGGTTAGGGTACGGGTTAGGGTACGGGTTAGCATTAGGTTTAGGGTTAGGGTTAGGTTTAGGAAAGGTTTAGGGTTAGGGTTAGGTTACGGGTTAGGGTTAGGGTTAGGGGTAGGGTTAGGGTTAGGGTTAGGGTACGGGTTAGGGTTAGGGTACGGGTTAGGGTTAGGGTACGGGTTAGGGTACGGTTTAGGGTTAGGGTTATGGTACAGTTTAGGGTTAGGGTACGGGTACGGGTTAGGGTTAGGGTACGGGTTAGTGTTAGGGTACGGTTTAGGGTACGGGTTAGGGTTAGGGTTAGGGTTTGGGTACGGTTTAGGGTTAGGGTTAGGGTTAGGGTAAGGGTTAGGGTACGGGTTAGGGTACGGGTTAGGGTTAGGGTTATGTTTAGGGTACGGGTTAGGTTACCGGTTAGGGTAAGGGTTAGGTTTAGGGTACCGGTAAGGGTACGGGTTAGGGTTAGGGTACGGGTTAGGGTTCGGGTTAGGGTTAGGGTTAGGCTTAGGGTACTGGTTAGGGTAGGGTTAGGGGTTAGGGTTAGGTTTAGGGTTAGGGTACGGGTTAGGGTTAGGGTACGGTTTAGGGTTAGGGTTAGGGTTAGGTTTAGGGTACGGGTTAGGTTTAGGGGACGGATTAGGGTTAGGGTTAGTGTACGGGTTAGTGTTAGGGTTAGGGGTTAGGGTTAGGGTTATGGTTAGGGTTAGGGTTAGGGTACGGGTTAGGGTTAGGGTACGGGTTAGGGTTAGGGTTAGGGTTAGGTTTAGGGTTAGCGTACGTGTTAGGGTTAGGATTAGGGTTAGGGTACGGGTTAGGGTACTGGTTAGGGTTAGGGTACGGGTAGGGTTAGGGTACGGGTTAGGGTACGGGTTAGGGTTAGGGTTAGGGTACGGGTTAGGTTTAGGGTACGGATTAGGGTTAGGGTTAGGTTTTAGGGTTAGGGTTAGGGTACGGATTAGGGTTAGGGTACGGGTTAGGGTTAGGGTTAGGGTACGGGTTAGGGTTAGGGTTAGGGTATGGGTTAGGGTTAGGGTTACGGTTAGTGTACGGGTTAGGGTTAGGGTTAGGTTTAGGTCCGGGTTAGGGTTAGGTTTAGGGGTTAGGGTTAGGGTACGGGTTAGGGTTAGGGTTAGGGTTAGGGTTAGGGGTAGGGTACGGGTTAGGGTTAGGGTTAGGGTTAGGGTTAGGGTTAGGCGTTAGGGGTTAGTGTTAGGGTAAGGGTTAGTGTTAGGGTTAGGGTACGGGTTAGGGTACGTTTTAGGGTTAGGGTTAGGGTTAGGGTACGGGTTAGGGCTAGGTTTAATTTTAGGGTTGGGGTTAGGGTTAGGGTACGGGTTAGGGTACGGGTTAGGGTTAGGATAAGGGTTAGGGTACGGGTTAGGGTTAGGGTTAGGTTTAGGTTTAGGGTACGGGTTAGGGTTAGGGTTAGGGTAAGGGTTAAGGTTAGGGTACGGGTTAGGGTACGGGTTAGGGTTAGGGTACGGGTTAGGGTACGGGTTAGGGTACGGGTTAGGGTTAGGGTTAGGGTTAGGGTACGGGTTAGGGTTAGGGTACGGGTTCGGGTACGGGTTAGGGTTAGGGTACGGGTTAGGTTTAGGGTTAGGGTACGGGTTACGTTTAGGGTTAGGGGTTAGGGATAGAGTTAGGGTTAGGTCTAGGGTTAGGGTACGGGTTAGGGTTAGGGTACGGTTTAGGGTTAGGGTGAGGGTTAGGGTTAGGGTTAGCATACGGGTTAGGGTTAGGTTTAGGGTTAGGGTTAGTGTTAGGATATGGGTTAGGGTTAGGGTACGGGTTAGGGTTAGGGTTAGGGTTAGGGTTAGGAAAGGTTTAGGGTTAGGATTAGGGCTAGGTTTAGGGTACGGGATAAGTTTAGGGTTAGGGTACGGGTTAGGGTATGGGTTAGGGTTAGGGTTAGTGTTAGGGTACGGGTTAGGGTTAGGGAACGGGTTAGGGTTAGGGTTAGGGTTAGGGTTAGGAAAGGGTTAGGGTTAGGATTAGGGTTAGGGTTAGGGTACGGGTTAAGGTTTGGTTTAGGGTACGGGTTAGGGTTAGGGTTAGGTTTAGGGTTAGGGTTAGGTTTAGGGTTAGGGTACGCGTTAGGGTTAGGGTACGGGTTAGGGTTAGGTTTAGGATTGAGGGTTAGGGTTAGGTTTAGGGTTAGGTTTAGGGTTAGGGTACGGGTTAGGGTTAGGTTTAGGGTTAGGGTTAAGGTTAGGGTTAGGGTTAGCGTACGGGTTAGGGTTAGGGTTAGGTTTAGGGTTAGGTTTAGGGTACGGGTTAGGGTTAGGGTACGGGTTAGGGTATGGGTTAGGGTTAGGGTACGTGTTAGTGTTAAGGTTATGGTTAGGGTTAGGGTACGGGTACGGGTTAGGGTTAGGGTTAGGGTACGGGTTAGGGTTAGGTTTAGGGGTACGGTTAGGGTTAGGGTACGGGTTAGGGTTACGGTACGGGTTAGGGTTAGGGTACGGTTTAGGGTACAGGTTAGGGTTAGGGTTAGGGTTTGGGTACGGGTTAGGGTTAGGGTTAGGGTTAGGGTAAGGGTTAGGGTACGGGTTAGGGTACGGGTTAGGTTTAGGGTTATGTTTAGGGTACGGGTTAGGTTACCAGTTAGGGTAAGGGTTAGGGTTAGGGTACGGGTTAGGTTTAGGGTTAGGGTTAGGGTTAGGGTTAGCGTACGGTTTAGGATTAAGGTTAGGTTTAGGGTTAGGTTTAGGGTACGCGTTAGGGTTAGGGTACGGGTTAGGGTTAGGGTTAGGGTTAGGGTTAGGGTTAGGAAAGGGTTACTGTTAGGGTTAGGGTTAGGGTTAGGGTACGGGTTAGGGTTAGGGTACGGGTTAGGGTTAGGGTTAGGGTTAGGGTTAGGGTTAGGAAAGGGTTACTGTTAGGGTTAGGGTTAGGGTTAGGGTACGGGTTAGGGTTAGGGTACGGGTTAGGGTTAGGGGACGGATTAGGTTTAGGGTTAGGGTATGGGTTAGGGTTAGGGTTAAGGGTTAGGGTTAGGGTTAGGGTTAGGGTTAGGGTTAGGCTTAGGGTACGGGTTAGGGTTAGTGTACGGGTTAGGGTTAGCGTTAGGGTTAGGGTTAGGGTTAGGGTTAGGGTACGGGTTAGGGTTAGGGTACGGGTTAGGGTATGGGTTAGGGTTAGGGTACGTGTTAGTGTTAGGGTTATGGTTAGGTTTAGGGTACGGGTTAGGGTTAGGGGACGGATTAGGGTCAGGGTTAGGGTATGGGTTAGGGTACGGGTTAGCATTAGGTTTAGGTTTAGGGTTAGGTTTAGGAAAGGTTTAGGGTTAGGGTTAGGTTACGGGTTAGGGTTAGGGTTAGGGGTAGGGTTAGGGTTAGGGTACGGGTTAGGGTTAGGGTACGGGTTAGGGTTAGGGTACGGGTTAGGGTACGGTTTAGGGTTAGGGTTATGGTACGGTTTAGGGTTAGGGTACGGTTACGGGTTAGGGTTAGGGTACGGGTTAGGGTTAGGGTACGGTTTAGGGTACGGGTTAGGGTTAGGGTTAGGGTTAGGGTTTGGGTACGGGTTAGGGTTAGGGTTAGGGTTAGGGTAAGGGTTAGGGTACGGGTTAGGGTACAGGTTAGTGTTAGGGTTATGTTTAGGGTACGGGTTAGGTTACCGGTTAGGGTAAGGGTTAGGTTTAGGGTACGGGTTAGGGTACGGGTTAGGGTTAGGGTACGGGTTAGGGTACGGTTTAGGGTTAGGGTTAGGCTTAGGGTACTGGTTAGGATAGGGTTATGGGTTAGGGTTAGGTTTAGGGTTAGTGTACGGGTTAGGGTTAGGGTTAGGGTAAGGGTTAAGGTTAGGGTACGGGTTAGGGTACGGGTTAAGGTTAGGGTACGGGTTAGGGTACGGGTACGGGTTAGGGTTAGGGTTAGGGTTAGCGTTAGGGTTAGTGTACGGGTTAAGGTTAGGGTTAGGGTACGGGTTAGGGTTAGGGTTAGGGTTAGGGTTAGGTTTAGGGTTAGGGTACGGTTTAGTGTTAGGGTACGGGTTAGGGTTAGGTTTAGGAGTGAGGGTTAGGGTTAGGGTTAGGGTTAGGGTTAGGGTACGGGTTAGGGTTAGGTTTAGGGTTAGGGTTAAGGTTAGGGTTAGGGTTAGCGTACGGGGTAGGGTTAGGGTTAGGTTTAGGGTTAGGTTTAGGGTACGGGTTAGGGTTAGGCTACGGGTTAGGGTTAGGGTTAGGGTTAGAGTTAGGGTAGGGTTAGGAAAGGGTTAGTGTTAGGGTTAGGGTTAGGGTTAGGGTACGGGTTAGGGTTAGGGTTAGGGTACGGGTTAAGGTACGGGTTAGGGTTAGGGTTAGGGTTAGGGTACGGGTTAAGGTTAGGGTTAGGGTTAGGGGTTAGGTGTTAGGGTTAGGGTTAGGGTTAGGGTTACGTTTAGGGTACGGGTTAGGGTATGGGTTAGGGTTAGGGTACGTGTTAGTGTTAGGGTTATGGTTAGGGTTAGGGTACGGGTTAGGTTTAGGGTTAGGGTTAGGGTACGGGTTAGGGTTAGGTTTAGGGGTACGGTTAGGGTTAGGGTACGGGTTAGGGTTACGGTACGTGTTAGGGTTAGGGTACGGGTTAGGGTACGGTTTAGGGTTAGGGTTATGGTACGGTTTAGGGTTAGGGTACGGGTACGGGTTAGGGTTAGGGTACGGGTTAGGTTTAGGGTACGGTTTAGGGTACGGGTTAGGGTTAGGGTTAGGGTTAGGGTACGGGTTAGGGTTAGGGTTAGGGTTAGGGTAAGGGTTAGGGTACGGGTTAGGGTACGGGTTAGGGTTAGGGTTATGATTAGGGTACGGGTTAGGTTACCGGTTAGGGTAAGGTTTAGGGTTAGGGTACGGGTTAGTGTACGGGTTAGGGTTAGGGTACGGGTTAGGGTACGGGTTAGGGTTAGGGTTAGGCTTAGTGTACTGGTTAGGGTAGGGTTAGGGGTTAGAGTTAGGTTTAGGTTTAGGGTACAGGTTAGGGTTAGGGTACGGGTTAGGGTTAGGGTTAGGGTTAGGTTTAGGGTATGGTTTAGGGTTAGGGGACGGATTAGGGTTAGGGTTAGGGTACGGGTTAGGGTTAGGTTTAGAGGTTAGGGTTAGGGTTATGGTTAGGGTTAGGGTTAGGGTTAGGGTTAGGTTTAGGGTTAGCGTACGGGTTAGTGTTAGGTTTAGGGTTAGGGTACGGGTTAGGGTTAGGGTACGGGTTAGGGTTAGGGTTAGGTTTAGTGTTAGGGTTAGGGTACGGGTTAGGGTTAGGGTTAGGTTTAGGGTACGGGTTAGGGTTAGGGTTAGGGTACGGGTTAGGGTTAGGGTACGGGTTAGGGTTAGGGTTAGGTTTAGGGTTAGGGTTAGGGTACGGATTAGCGATAGGGTACGGGTTAGGGTTAGGTTTAGGGTACGGGTTAGGGTTAGGGGTAGGGTATGTGTTAGGTTTAGGGTTAGGGTTAGTGTACGGGTTAGGTTTAGGGTTAGGTTTACGTCCGGGTTAGGGTTAGGTTTAGAGGTTAGGGTTAGGGTACGGGTTAGGGTTAGGGTTAGGGTTAGGGTTAGGGTTAGGTTTAGGTGTTAGGGTTAGGGTACGGGTTAGGGTTAGGGTTAGGGTTAGGCGTTAGGGGTTAATGTTAGGGTAAGTGTTAGGGTTAGGGTTAGGGTACGGGTTAGGGTACGTGTTAGGGTTAGGTTTAGGGTTAGGGTACGGGTTAGGGCTAGGATTAGGGTTAGGGTTGGGGTTAGGGTTAGGGTACGTGTTAGGGTTAGGGTTAGGGTTAGGGTAAGGTTTAGGGTACGGGTTAGGGTTAGGGTTAGGTTTAGGTTTAGGGTACGGGTTAGGGTTAGGGTTAGGGTAAGGGTTAAGGTTAGGGTACGGGTTAGGCTACGGGTTAGGGTTAGGGTACGGATTAGGGTACGGGTTAGGGTTAGGGTTAGGGTTAGTGTTAGGGTTAGGGTACGGGTTAGGGTTAGGGTACGGGTTAGGGTTCGGGTACGGGTTAGGTTTAGGGTTAGGGTACGGGTTAAGGTTAGGGTTAGGGGATAGGGTTAGGTTTAAGTTTAGGGTTAGGGTTAGGTTTAGGGTACGGGTTAGGGTTAAGGTTAGGGTTAGGTTTAGGGTACGGGTTAGGGTTAGGGTACGGGTTAGGGTTAGGGTTAGGGTACGGGTTACGGTTAGGGTTAGGGGTTAGGGTTAGTGTTAGGGTTAGGTCTAGGGTTAGGGTACGGGTTAGGGTTAGGGTACGGTTTAGGGTTAGGGTGAGGGTTAGTGTTAGGGTTAGCATACGGGTTAGGGTTAGGTTTAGGGTTAGGATTAGTGTTAGGATACGGGTTGGGGTTAGGGTACGGGTTAGGGTTAGGTTTAGGGTTAGGGTTAGGAAAGTTTAGGGTTATGATTAGGGCTAGGGTTAGGGTACGGGTTAGGGTTAGGGTTAGGGTTAGGTTTATTGTTAGGGTACGGGTTAGGATTAGGGTACGGGTTAGGGTTAGGGTTAGGGTTAGGGTTAGGAAAGGGTTAGGGTTAGGATTAGTGTTAGGGTTAGGGTACGGGTTAAGGTTAGGGTTAGGGTACGGGTTAGGGTTAGGGTTAGGTTTAGGGTTAGGTTTAGGGTTAGGGTACGGGTACGGGTTAGGGTTAGGGTTAGGGTTAGGGTAAGGGTTAGGGTTAGGGTTAGGTTTAGGGTTAGGGGTTAGGGATTAGTGTTAGGGTAAGGGTTAGTGTTAGGTTTAGGGTACGGGTTAGTGTACGAGTTAGGGTTAGGGTTAGGATTAGGGTACGTGTTAGGGTTAGGGTTAGGTTTAGGGTTAGGTTTAGGGTACGGGTTAGGGTTAGGGTACGGGTTAGTGTTAGGGTTAGGGTTAGGGTTAGGGTTAGGAAAGGGTTAGTGCTAGGGATAGGGTTAGGGTTAGGGTACGGATTAGGGTTAGGGTTAGGGTACGGGTTAAGGTACGGGTTAGGGTTAGGGTTAGGGTTAGGGTACGGGTTAGGTTTAGGTTACGGGTTAGGGTTAGGTGACAGATTAGGTTTAGGGTTAGGGTACGGATTAGGGTTAGGGTTAAGGGTTAGGGTTAGGGTTAGGGTTAGGGTTAGGCTTAGGGTACGGGTTAGGGTTAGTGTACGGTTTAGGGTTAGCGTTAGGGTTAGGGTTAGGGTTAGGTTTAGCGTACGGGTTAGGGTTAGGGTTAGGGTTAGGGTACGGGTTAGGGTATGGGTTAGGGTTAGGGTACGTGTTAGTGTTAGGGTTAGGGTTAGTGTACGTGTTAGGGTTAGGGTTAGGTTTCGGGATGGGTTTAGGGTTAGGGTACGGTTTAGGGTTAGGTTTAGGGTTAGGGTAAGGGTTAGGGTACGGGTTAGGGTACGGGTTAGGGTTAGGGTTAGGTTTAGGGTACGGGTTAGTGTTAGGGTTTGGGTAAGGGTTAGGTTTAGGGTATGTGTTAGGTTACGGTTTAGGGTTAGGGTACGGGTTAGGGTACGGGTTAGGGTTAGGGTTAGGGCAAGGGTTAGGGTTAGGGTACATGTTAGGGTTAGGGTACGGGATACGGTTAGGCTTAGTGTACGGGTTAGGGTTAGGGGTTAGGGTTAGGGTTAGGGTTAGGGTACGGGTTAGGGTTAGGGTACGGGTTAGGGTTAGGGTTAGGGTTAGGTTTAGGGTACGAGTTAGGGTTAGGGGACGGATTAGGGTTAGGTTTAGGGTACGGGTTACCGTTAGGGTTAGGGGTAAGGTTTAGGGTTATGGTTAGGGTTAGGTTTAGGGTACGGGTTAGGGTTAGGGTACGGGATAGGGTTAGGGTTAGGGTTAGGTTTAGGGTTAGCGTACGTGTTAGGGTTAGGGTTAGGGGACAGGTTAGGTTTAGGGTACGGGTTAGGGTTAGGGTACGGGTTAGGCTACGGGTTAGGGTTAGGGTTAGGTTACGGGTTAGGTTTACGGTATGGATTAGGGTTAGGGTTAGGGTTAGGGTACGGGTTATGGTTAGGGTACGGTTTAGGGTACAGGTTAGGGTTAGGGTTAGGGTTAGGGTTAGGTTACGGGTTAGGTTTAGGGTATGGATTAGGGTTAGGTTTAGGGTTAGGGTACGGGTTAGGGTTAGGGTACGGGTTAGGGTACAGGTTAGGGTTAGGGTTAGGGTTACGGTATGGATTAGGGTTAGGGTACGGGTTAGGGTTAGGGTTAGGGTACGGGTTAGGGTTAGGGTTAGGGGTAGGGTACGGTTTAGGGTTAGGGTTAGGGTTAGGGTTAGGTTTAGGGGTTAGGGGTTAGTGTTAGGGTAAGTGTTAGGGTTAGGGTTAGGGTACGGGTTAGGGTACGTGTTAGGGTTAGGGTTAGGGTTAGGGTACGGGTTAGTGTTAGGGTTATGGTTAGGTTTGGGTTTAGGGTTAGGGTACGTCTTAGGGTTAGGGTTAGGGTTAGGGAAAGGTTTAGGGTACGGGTTAGGGTTAGGGGTAGGGTTAGGTTTAGGGTACGGGTTAGGGTTAGGGTTAGTGTAAGGTTTAAGGTTAGGGTACGAGTTCGGGTACGGGGTAGGGTTAGCGTACGGGTTAGGGTACGGGTTAGGGTTAGGGTTAGGGTTAGGGTACGGGTTAGGGTTAGGTTATGGGTTAGGGTTAGGGTACGGGTTAGGGTTAGGGTTAGGGTACGGGTAAGGGTTAGGGTTAGGGGATAGGGTTAGGGTTAGTGTTAGGGTTAGGGTACGGGTTAGGGTTAGGGTACGTGTTAGGGTTAGGGTTAGGGTTAGGTTTAGTGTACGCGTTAGGGTTAGGGTACGGTTTAGGATTAGGGTTAGGGTACGGTTTAGGGTTAGGGTTAGGGTTAGGCTTAGGGTACGGGTAAGGGTTAGGGTTAGGGTTAGGGTACGGATTAGGGTTAGGGTTAGGGTTAGGGTTAGGTACGGGTTAGGGTTAGGGTTAGGGTTAGGGTACGGGTTAGGTTTAGGGTTAGGGTTAGGGTACGGGTTAGGGTTAGGGTTAGGGTACGGTTTAGGGTTAGGGTTAGGGTTAGGGTTAGGGTACAGGTTAGGGTTAGGGTTAGGGTTAGGGTACGGGTTAGGTTTAGGGTTAGGGTTAGGTTTAGGTTACGGGTTAGGGTTAGGGTTAGGTTTTAGGGTACGGTTTAGGGTTAGGTTTAGGGGTTAGGATTAGGGTACGGTTTAGGTTTAGGGTTAGGTTTAGGGTAGGGTACGGGTTAGGGTTAGGGTTAGGGTTAGTGTTAGGGTTAAAGTACGGGTTAGGGTTAGTGTTAGGTTTAGGGTTAGGGTTAGGGGTTAGGGGTTAGGGTTAGGGTTAGGGTTACGGTTAGGTTTAGGGTACGGTTTAGGGTACGAGTTAGGGTTAGGTTTAGGGTTAGGGTACGGGTTAGGGTACGGGTTAGGTTTAGGGTTAGGGTTAGGGTACGGGTTAGGATTAGGGTTAGAGTTCGGGTAAGGGATAGGGAACGGGTTAGGGTTAGGGTTATGGTTAGGGTTAGGTTTAGTGTACGGGTTAGGGTTAGGGTTAGGGTTAGGGTTAGGGTACGGGTTAGTGTACGGGTTAGGGTTAGGGTAGGGGTGAGGGTACGTGTTTGGGTTATGGTTAGGGTTAGGGTACGGGTTAGGGTTAGGGTACGGGTTAGGGTTAGGGTACAGGTTAGGGTACAGGTTAGGGTTAGTGTTAGGGTTAGCGTACGGGTTAGGTTTAGGGTACGGTTAGGGTACGGGTTAGGGTTAGGTTACGGGTTAGGGTTAGGTTTAGGGGTTAGGGCTAGGGTTAGGGTTAGCGTTAGGGTACGTGTTAGTGTTACGGTACGGGTTAGGGTTAATGTTAGGGTACGTGTTAGGGTTAGGGTTAGTAGTTAGGGTTAGGGTTAGGGTTAGGGTACGGATTAGGGTTAGGGTTAGGTTTAGGGTACGGGTTACGGTTAAAGTACGTGTTAGGGTTAGGGTTAGGGTACAGGTTAAGTTTAGGGTTAGGGGTTAGGGTTAGGGGTAGGGTTAGGTTAAGGGTTAGGGTTAGGGTACGGGTTAGGGTTAGGGTTAGGATTTTGGGTTAGGGTTAGGGTTAGCGTAATGTTTAGGGTTAGGGTTAGGTTTAGGGTTAGTGTACGGGTTAGGGTAAGGGTTCGTAAAGGGTTAGGGTTAGGGTTAGTGTTAGGGTTAGGTTTAGGGTACGGTTTAGGGTTAGTGTTAGTGTTAGGGTTAGGGTTAGGTTAGGGTTAGGGGTTAGGGTTAGTGTACGGGTTAGGGTTAGGGTTAGGGTTAGGGTTAGGGTACGGATTTGGGTTAGGGTTAGGTTTAGTGTTAGGGTTAAAGTACAGGTTAGGGTTAGGGTTAGGGTTAGGGTTAGGGTTAGGTGTTAGGGGTTAGTGTTAGGGTAAGGGTTATGGTTAGGGTTAGGGTACGGGTTAGGGTTAGGTTTAGGGTTAGCGTTAGGGAAGGGTTTATGTTAGGGTACGGGTTAGGGTTAGGGATAGGGTACGGGTTAGGGTGAGGGTACGTGTTAGGGTTTGGGTACGGGTTAGGGTTAAGGTTAGGGTACGTGTTAGGGTTAGGGTTAGTAGCTAGTGTTAGGGTTAGGGTTAGGTACTGGTTAGGGTTAGGGTTAGGTTTAGGGTACGGGTTACGGTTAGGGTACGGGCTAGGGTTAGGGTTAGGGTACAGGTTAGGTTTAGGGTTAGGGGTTAGGGTTAGGGTTAGGGTTAGGTTTAGGTTACGGGTTAGGTTTAGGGTACGGATAAGGTTAGTGTTAGGGTTAGGGTTAGGGTTAGCGTAACGGTTAGGGTTAGGGTTAAGTTTAGGGTTAGTGTACGGGTTAGGGTTAGGGTTAGGAAAGGGTTAGGGTTAAGGTTAGGGTTAGGGTTAGGGTTAGGGTTAGGGTACGGGTTAGGGTTAGTGTTAGTGTTAGGGTTAGGGTTAGGTTAGGGTTAGGGGTTAGGTTTAGTGTACGGGTTAGGGTTAGGGTTAGGGTTAGGGTAAGGGTTAGGGTACGGATTTGGGTTAGGGTTAGGTTTAGTGTTAGGGTTAATGTACGGGTTAGGGTTAGGGTTAGGGTTAGGTGTTAGGGGTTAGTGTTAGGGTAAGGGTTAGGGTTAGGGTTAGGGTACGGGTTAGGGTACGAGTTAGGGTTATGTTTAGGGTTGGGTACGGTTTAGGGTTAGGGTTAGGGTTCGCGTTGGGGTTAGGTTTAGGGTACGGGTTAGGGTTAGAGTTAGGGTTAGGGTAAGTGTTAGGGTACGGGTTAGGGTTAGGGTTAGGGTTAGGGTTATGTTTAGGGTACGGGTTAGGGTTAGGGTTATGGTAAGGGTTAGGGTTAGGGTACGGGTTAGGGTACGGGTTAGTGTTAGGGTACGGGTCAGGGTACGGGTTAGGGTTAGGATTAGGGTTAGGGTTAAGGCACGGGTTAGGGTTAGGGTACCGGTTAGGGATAGGGTACGGGTTAGGGTTAGGCTTAGCGTACGGGTTAGGATTAGGGTTAGGGGTTAGGGTTAGGGTTAGGGATAGGGTACGGGTTAGTGTTAGGGTACGGGTTAGTGTTAGGGTTAGGTTTAGGGTACGGTTTAGGGTTAGGGTACGGGTTAGGATTAGGGTTAGTGTACGGGTTAGGGTTAGGGTTGGGGGTTAGGGTTAGGGTTAGGGTTAGGGTACGGGTTAGGGTTAGGGTACGGGTTAGGTTTAGGGTTAGGATTACGGTTAGCGTACGGGTTAGGGTTAGGTTTAGGGTTAGTGTACGGTTTAGGGTTAGGGTACGGGTTAGGGTTAGGGTTAGGAAAGGGTTAGGGTTAGGGTACGGGTTAGGGTTAGGTTACGGGTTAGGGTTAGGGTACGGGTTTGGGTACGGGTTAGGGTTAGGGTTAGGGTTAGCGTACGGGTTAGGTTTAGGGTACGGTTAGGGTACGGGTTAGGTTTAGGGTACGGGTTAGGGTTAGGGTTAGGGGTTAGGGTTAGGGTTAGGGTTAGCGTTAGGGTACGGTTTAGGGTTAGGGTACAGGTTAGGGTTAGGGATAGGGTACGGGTTATGGTGAGGGTACGTGTTAGGGTTAGGGTACGGGTTAGGGTTAAGGTTAGGGTACGTGTTAGGGTTAGGGTTAATAGTTAGGGTTAGGTTTAGGGTTAGGGTACGAGTTAGGGTTAGTGTTAGGGTTAGGGTTAGGGTACGGGTTAGGGTGAGGGTACGTGTTAGGGTTAGGGTACGGGTTAGGGTTAAGGTTAGGGTACGGGTTAGGGTTAGGGTTAGGGTTAGGGTTAGGGTACGGGATACGGTTAGGGTACGGGTTAGGGTTAGGATTAGGGTACAGGTTAG
>JAVLSZ010000081.1:60000-65000 GCA_032313775.1 Urocyon cinereoargenteus
TTAGGGTTAAGGTTAGGGTACGTGTTAGGGTTAGGGTTAGTAGTTAGGGTTAGGGTTAGGGTTAGGATACGGGTATGGGTTAGGGTTAGGGTTAGGGTTAGGGTATAGTTTAGATTAGGGTAGGGTACGGGTTAGGGTTAGGGTAGGGTACAGGTTAGGGTTGGTTAGGGTTAGGTACGGTTAGGTCTTAGGTTATATCTTTGACTTATTAACGTTAACTGTAACTTACGGTTAGGTCTTAGGCTTTAAGGTACGGGTTAGGTTTAGGGTACGGGTTAGGGTTAGTGTTAGGGTTAGGGTTAGGTTTAGCGCAACGGTTAGGGTTAGGGTTAAGTTTAGGGTTAGTGTACGGGTTAGGGTTAGGGTACGGGTTAGGGTTAGTGTTAGTGTTAGGGTTAGGGTTAGGTTAGGGTTAGGGGTTAGGGTTAGTGTACGGGTTAGGGTTAGATTTAGGGTTAGGGTTAGGGTACGGATTTGGGTTAGGGTTAGGTTTAGTGTTAGGGTTAAAGTACGGGTTAGGGTTAGGGTTAGGGTACGGGTTAGGGTACGAGTTAGGGTTAGGGTTAGGGTTGTGTACGGGTTACGGTTAGGGTTAGGGTTCGCGTTGGGGTTAGGGTTAGGGTACGGGTTAGGGTTAGAGTTAGGGTTAGGGTAAGGGTTAGGGTACGGGTTAGGGTTAGGGTTAGGGTTAGGGTTATGTTTAGGGTATGGGTTAGGGTTAGGGTTATGGTAAGGGTTAGGGTTAGGGTACGGATTAGGGTACGGGTTATTGTTAGGGTACGGGTCAGGGTACGGGTTAGGGTTAGGATTAGGGTAAGGGTTACGGCACGGGTTAGGGTACCGGTTAGGGATAGGGTACGGGTTAGGGTTAGGCTTAGCGAACGGGTTAGGGTTAGGGTTAGGGGTTAGGGTTAGGGTTAGGGTACGGGTTAGTGTTCGGGTACGGTTTAGGGTTAGGGTTAGGTTTAGGGTACGGGTTAGGGTTAGGGTACGGGTTAGGATTAGGGTTAGGGTACGGGTTAGGGTTAGGGTTGGGGGTTAGGGTTAGGGTAAGTGTTAGGGTTAGGGTAAGGGTTAGGGTTAGGGTACGGGTTAGGTTTAGGTTTAGGGTTACGGTTAGCGTACGGGTTAGGGTTAGGGTTAGGGTTAGTGTACGTGTTAGGGTTAGGGTACGGGTTAGGGTTAGGGTTAGGAAAAGGTTAGGGTTAGGGTACGGGTTATGGTTAGGGTACGGGTTAGGTTTAGGGTTAGGGTACGGGTTAGGGTTAGTGTACGGGTTAGGGTCAGGGTTAGGGTTAGGGTTAGGGTTAGGGTTAGGAAAGGGTTAGTGTTAGGGTTAGGGTTAGGGTTAGGGTACGGGTTAAGTTTAGGGATAGGGTACGGGTTAGGGTTAGGGTTAGGGTACGGGTTAGTGTTAGGGTTAGTGTTAGGGTTAGGGTTAGGAGTTAGGGGTTACGGTTAGGGTTATGGTTAGGGTGAGGGTTAGGGTACGGATTAGGGTACGGGTTAGGGTTAGGTTTAGTGTTAGGGTACGGGTTAGTGTTAGGGTTAGTGTTAGGGTTAGGGTTAGGGTACGGGTTAGGGTTAGGGTTAGGGTTAGGGTTAAGGTACGGGTTAGGGTTAGGGTTAGGTTTAGGTTTAGAGTTAGGGTACTGTTTAGGGTTAGGTTTAGGTTTCGGGTTAGGGTTAGGGTACGGGTTAGGGTTAGGGTTAGGTTTAGGCGTAGGTGTAGGGTATGGGTTAGGGTTAGGGTACGGGTTAGGGTTAGCGTTAGGGTACGGGTTAGGGTTAGGGTTAAGGTTAGGGTTAGGGTACGGGTTAGGGTTAGGGTTAGGGTTAGTGGTAGGGTTAGCGTACGGGTTAGGGTTAGGGTTAGGGTTAGGGTTAGGGTTAGGGTTAGCAAAGGGTTAGGGTTAGGGTTACGGTTAGGGTACGGGTTAGGGTTAGGTTTAGGTTATGGGTTAGGGTTAGGGTTAGGGTTAGGGTACGGGTTAGGGTTAGGGTTAGGGTTAGGGTTAGGGTTAGGGTTATGTTTAGGAAAGGTTTAGGGTTAGGGTACGGGTTAGGTTTAGGGTTAGGGTTAGGGTTAGGGTACAGGTTAGGGTTAAGGTACGGGTTAGGGTTAGGTTACGTGTTAGGGTACGGGTTAGGGTTAGGGTTAGGGTACGGGTTAGGGTTAGGGTTGGGTTAGGGTTAGGGTTAGGGTTAGGGTACGGGTTAGGGTTAGGGAACGGATTAGGGTTAGGGTTAGGGTTAGTGTTAGGGTTAAAGTACGGTTTAGGGTTAGGGTTAGGGTTAGGGTTAGGTTTAGGGGTTAGGGGTTAGTGTTAGGGTAAGTTTTAGGGTTAGGGTTAGGGTACGGGTTAGGGTACGAGTTAGGGTTAGGGTTAGGGTTGTGTACGGGTTACGGTTAGGGTTAGGGTTCGGGTTGGGGTTAGGGTTAGGGTACGTGTTAGGGTTAGGTTTAGTGTTAGGGTAAGTGTTAGGGTACGGGTTAGGGTTAGGGTTAGGGTTAGGGTTATGTTTAGGGTACGGGTTAGGTTTAGGGTTATGGTAAGGGTTAGGGTTAGGGTACGGGTTAGGGTACGGGTTAGTGTTAGGGTACGGGTCAGGGTACGGGTTAGGGTTAGGATTAGGGTTAGGGTTAGGGCACGGGTTAGGGTTAGGGTACCGGTTAGGGATAGGGTACGGGTTAGGGTTAGGCTTAGCGTACGGGTTAGGGTTAGGGTTAGGGGTAGGGTTAGGGTTAGGGTTAGGGTACGGGTTAGTGTTAGGGTACGGGTTAGTGTTAGGGTTAGGTTTAGGGTACGGTTTAGGGTTAGGGTACGGGTTAGGATTAGGGTTAGGGTACGGGTTAGGGTTAGGGTTGGGGGTTAGGGTTAGGGTTAGGGTTAGGGTTAGGGTACGGGTTAGGGTTAGGGTACGGGTTAGGTTTAGGGTTAGGGTTACGGTTAGCGTACGGGTTAGGGTTAGGGTTAGGGTTAGTGTACGGGTTAGGGTTATGGTACGGGTTAGGGTTAGGGTACGTGTTTGGGTACGGGTTAGGGTTATGGTTAGGGTTAGCGTACAGATTAGGTTTAGGGTACGGTTAGGGTACGGGTTAGGTTTAGGGTACGGGTTAGGGTTAGGGTTAGGGGTTAGGGTTAGTGTTAGGGTTAGCGTTAGGGTACGGTTTAGGGTTAGGGTACGGGTTAGCGTTAGGTATAGGGTACGGGTTAGGGTGAGGGTACGTGTTAGGGTTAGGGTACGGGTTAGGGTTAAGGTTAGGGTACGTGTTAGGGTTAGGGTTAGTAGTTAGGGTTAGGTTTAAGGTTAGGGTACGAGTTAGGGTTAGGGTTAGGGTTAGGGTTAGGGTACGGGTTACGGTTAGGGTACGGGTTAGGGTTAGGGTTAGGGTAGAGGTTAGGTTTAGGGTTAGGGGTTAGGGTTTGGGTTAGGGTTAGGTTATGGTTTAGGGTTAGGGTACGGGTTAGGGTTTGGGTTAGGGTTAGGGTTAGGGTTAGGGTTAGCGTAACGGTTAGGGTTAGGGTTAGGTTTAGGGTTAGTGTAGGGGTTAGGGTTAGGGTTAGGAAAGGGTTAGGGTTAGGGTTAGGGTTAGGGTTAGGGTTAGGGTTACGGTACGGGTTAGGGTTAGTGTTAGTGTTAGGGTTAGGGTTAGGTTAGGGTTAGGGGTTAGGGTTAGTGTACGGGTTAGGGTTAGGGTTAGGGTTAGGGTATGGATTTGGGTTAGGGTTAGGTTTAGTGTTAGGGTTAAAGTACGGGTTAGGGTTAGTTTTAGGGTTAGGGTTAGGGTTAAGTGTTAGGGGTTAGTGTTAGGGTAAGGGTTATGGTTAGGGTTAGGGTACGGGTTAGGGTTAGGGTTAGGGTTAGCGTTAGGGTACGGTTTAGGTTTAGGGTACCGGTTAGGGTTAGGGATAGGGTACGGGTTAGAGTGAGGGTACGTGTTAGGGTTAGGTTACGGGTTAGGGTTAAGGTTAGGATACGTGTTAGGTTTAGGGTTAGTAGTTAGGGTTAGGGTTAGGGTTAGGGTACGGGTTAGGGTTAGGGTTAGGGTTAGGGTTAGGGTACGGGTTACGGTTAGGGTACGGGTTAGGGTTAGGTTTAGGGTACAGGTTAGGTTTAGGGTTAGGGGTTAGGGTTAGGGTTAGGGTTAGGTTTAGGTTACGGGTTAGGCTTAGGGTAGGGGTTAGTGTTAGGGTTAGGGTTAGCGCAACGGTTAGGGTTAGGGTTAAGCTTAGGGTTAGTGTACGGGTTAGGGTTAGGTTACGGGTTAGTGTTAGTGTTAGTGTTAGGGTTAGGTTAGGGTTAGGGGTTAGGGTTAGTGTACGGGTTAGGGTTAGGATTAGGGTTAGGGTTAGGGTACGGATTTGGGTTAGGGTAAGGTTTAGTGTTAGGGTTAAAGTACGGGTTAGGGTTAGGGTTAGGGTTAGGGTTAGGTGTTAGGGGTTAATGTTAGGGTAAGGGTTAGGGTTTGGGTTGGGGTACGGGTTAGGGTATGAGTTAGGGTTATGGTTAGGGTTGGGTAAGGTTTAGGGTTAGGGTTAGGGTTCGGGTTGGGGTTAGGGTTAGGGTTCGGGTTAGGGTTAGAGTTAGGGTTAGGGTAAGGGTTAGGGTACGGTTTAGGGTTAGGGTTAGGGTTAGGGTTATGTTTAGGGTACGGGTTAGCGTTAGGGTTATGGTAAGGGTTAGGTTTAGGGTACGGGTTAGGGTACGGGTTAGTGTTAGGGTACGGGTCAGGGTACGGGTTAGGGTTAGGATTAGGGTTAGGGTTAGGGCACCGGTTAGGGTTAGGGTACCGGTTAGGGATAGGGTACGGGTTAGGGTTAGGCTTAGCGAACGGGTTAGGGTTAGGGTTAGGGGTTAGGGTTAGGGTTAGGGTTAAAGTACGGGTTAGTGTTAGGGTACGGGTTAGTGTTAGGGTTAGGTTTAGGGTACGGGTACGGGTTAGGGTACGGGTTAGGATTAGGGTTAGGGTACGGGTTAGGGTTAGGGTTGGGGGT
>JAVLSZ010000081.1:75000-82500 GCA_032313775.1 Urocyon cinereoargenteus
GGTTAGGGTTAGGGTACGGGTTAGGGTTAGGGTACGGGTTAGGTTTAGGGTTAGGGTTACGGTTAGCGTACGGGTTAGGTTTAGGGTTAGGGTTAGTGTACGGGTTAGGGTTAGGGTACGGGTTAGGGTTAGGGTTAGGAAAAGGTTAGGGTTAGGGTACGGGTTAGGGTTAGGGTACGGGTTAGGGTTAGGGTTAGGGTTAGGGTTAGGGTAAGCGTACGGTTTAGGGTTAGGGTTAGGGTTAGGGTACGGGTTAGGGTTAGTGTACGGGTTAGGGTTAGGGTACGGGTTAGGGTTAGGTTTAGGGTTAGGGTTAGGGTTAGCGTACGGTTTAGGGTTAGGGTTAGGGTTAGGGTACGGGTTAGGGTTAGTGTACGGGTTAGGGTTAGGGTACAGGTTAGGGTTAGGGTTAGGGTTAGGGTACGGGTTAGGGTTAGTGTACGGGTTAGGGTTAGGGTTAGGGTACTGGTTAGGGTTAGTGTACGGGTTAGGGTTAGCGTACGGGTTAGGGTTAGCGTACGGGTTAGGGTTAGGGTTAGGGTTAGGGTACGGGTTAGGGTTAGTGTTAGGTTTAGTGTTAGGGTTAAAGTACGGGTTAGGGTTAGGGTTAGGGTTAGGGTTAGGGTTAGGTGTTAGGGGTTAGTGTTAGGGTAAGGGTTATGGTTAGGGTTAGGGTACGGGTTAGGGTTAGGGTTAGGGTTAGCGTTAGGGTACGGTTTAAGGTTAGGGTACGGGTTAGGGTTAGGGATAGGGTACCGGTTAGGGTGAGGGTACGTGTTAGGTTTAGGGTACGGGTTAGGGTTAAGGTTAGGGTACGTGTTAGGGTTAGGGTTAGTAGTTAGGGTTAGGGTTAGGGTTAGGGTACGGGTACGGGTTAGGGTTAGGGTTAGGGTTAGGGTACAGTTTACGTTTAGGGTACGGGTTAGGGTTAGGGTTAGGGTACAGGTTAGGTTTAGGGTTAGGGGTTAGGGTTAGGGTTAGGGTTAGGTTTAGGTTACGGGTTAGGTTTAGGGTATGGGTTAGGGTTAGTGTTAGGGTTAGGGTTAGGGTTAGCGTAACGGTTAGGGTTAGGGTTAAGTTTCGGGTTAGTGTACAGGTTAGGGTTAGGGTTAGGAAAGGGTTAGGGTTAAGGTTAGGGTTAGGGTTAGGTGTTAGGGGTTAGCGTTAGTGTAAGGGTTAGGGTTAGGGTTAGGGTACGGGTTAGGGTACGAGTTAGGGTTATGGTTAGGGTTGGGTACGGTTTAGGGTTAGGGTTAGGGTTCGCGTTGGGGTTAGGGTTAGGGTACGGGTTAGGGTTAGAGTTAGGGTTAGGGTAAGGGTTAGGGTACGGGTTAGGGTTAGGGTTAGGGTTAGGGTTATGTTTAAGGTACGGGTTAGGGTTAGGGTTATGGTAAGGGTTAGAGTTAGGGTACGGGTTAGGGTACGGGTTAGTGTTAGGGTACGGGTCAGGGTACGGGTTAGGGTTAGAATTAGGGTTAGGGTTAGGGCATGGGTTAGGGTTAGGGTACCGGTTAGGGATAGGGTACGGGTTAGGGTTAGGTTTAGCGTACGGGTTAGGGTTAGGGTTAGGGGTTAGGGTTAGGGTTAGGGTTAGGGTACGGGTTAGTGTTAGGGTACGGGTTAGTGTTAGGGTTAGGTTTAGGGTACGGGTTAGGGTTAGGGTACGGGTTAAGATTAGGGTTAGGGTAAGGGTTAGGGTTAGGGTTGGGGGTTAGGGTTAGGGTTAGGGTTAGGGTACGGGTTAGGGTTAGGGTACGGGTTAGGTTTAGGGTTAGGGTTACGGTTAGCGTACGGGTTAGGGTTAGGGTTAGGGTTAGTGTACGGGTTAGGGTTAGGGTACGGGTTAGGGTTAGGGTTAGGAAAAGGTTAGGGTTAGGGTACGGGTTAGGGTTAGGGTACGGGTTAGGGTTAGGGTTAGGGTTAGGGTTAGGGTTAGCGTACGGTTTAGGGTTAGGGTTAGGGTTAGGGTACGGGTTAGGGTTAGTGTACGGGTTAGGGTTAGGGTACAGGTTAGGGTTAGGGTTAGGGTTAGGGTACGGGTTAGGGTTAGTGTACGGGTTAGGGTTAGGGTTAGGGTACGGGTTAGGGTTAGTGTACGGGTTAGGGTTAGCATACGGGTTAGGGTTAGCGTACGGGTTAGGTTTAGGGTTAGGGTTAGGGTACGGGTTAGGGTTAGTGTACGGGTTAGGGTTAGGGTTAGAGTTAGGGTTAGGGTACGGATTTGGGTTAGGGTTAGGTTTAGTGTTAGGGTTAAAGTACGGGTTAGGGTTAGGGTTAGGGTTAGGGTTAGGGTTAGGTGTTAGGGGTTAGTGTTAGGGTAAGGGTTATGGTTAGGGTTAGGGTACGGGTTAGGGTTAGGGTTAGGGTTAGCGTTAGGGTACGGTTTAAGGTTAGGGTACGGGTTAGGGTTAGGGATAGGGTACCGGTTAGGGTGAGGGTACGTGTTAGGGTTAGGGTACGGTTTAGGGTTAAGGTTAGGGTACGTGTTAGGGTTAGGGTTAGTAGTTAGGGTTAGGGTTAGGGTTAGGGTACGGGTACGGGTTAGGGTTAGGGTTAGGGTTAGGGTACAGTTTACGTTTAGGGTACAGGTTAGGGTTAGGGTTAGGGTACAGGTTAGGTTTAGGGTTAGGGGTTAGGGTTAGGGTTAGGGTTAGGTTTAGGTTACGGGTTAGGTTTAGGGTATGGGTTAGGGTTAGTGTTAGGGTTAGGGTTAGGGTTAGCGTAACGGTTAGGGTTAGGGTTAAGTTTAGGGTTAGTGTACAGGTTAGGGTTAGGGTTAGGAAAGGGTTAGGGTTATGGTTAGGGTTAGGGTTAGGGTTAGGGTTAGGGTTAGGGTTAGGGTACGGGTTAGGGTTAGTGTTAGTGTTAGGGTTAGGGTTAGGTTAGGGTTAGGGGTTAGGGTTAGGGTTAGGGTTAGGGTATGGGTTAGGGTTAGGTTTAGGGTTAGGGTTAGGTGTTAGGGGTTAGTGTTAGGGTAAGGGTTAGGGTTAGGGTTAGGGTTAGGGTTAGGTTAGGGTTAGGGGTTAGGGTTAGTGTACGGGTTAGGGTTAGGTTTAGTGTTAGGGTTAATGTCCGGCTTAGGGTTAGGGTTAGGGTTAGGGTTAGGTGTTAGGGGTTAGGGTTAGGGTTAGGGTTAGGGTACGGGTTAGTGTTAGGGTACGGGTTAGTGTTAGGGTTAGGTTTAGGGTACGGGTTAGGGTTAGGGTACGTGTTAAGATTAGGGTTAGGGTACGGGTTAGGGTTAGGTTTGGGGGTTAGGGTTAGGGTTAGGGTTAGGGTACGGGTTAGGGTTAGGGTACGGGTTAGGTTTTAGGGTTAGGGTTACGGTTAGCCATACGGGTTAGGGTTAGGGTTAGGGTTAGTGTACGGGTTAGGGTTAGGGTACGGGTTAGGGTTAGGGTTAGGAAAAGGTTAGGGTTAGGGTACGAGTTAGGGTACGGGTTAGGGTTAGGGTTAGGGTTAGGGTTAGGTTTAGGGTTAGCGTACGGGTTAGGGTTAGGTTTAGGGTTAGGGTACGGGTTAGGGTTAGTGTACGGGTTAGGGTTAGGGTTAGGGTTAGGGTTAGGGTTAGGGCTTAGGAAAGGTTTAGGGTTAGGGTTAGGGTTAGGGTTAGGGGTTAGGGGGTACGGTTAGGGTTATGGTTAGGGTGAGGGTTAGGGTACGGATTAGGGTACGGGTTAGGGTTAGGTTTAGTGTTAGGGTACGGGTTAGTGTTAGGGTTAGTTTTAGGTTAGGGTTAGGGTACGGGTTAGGGTTAGGGTTAGGGTTAGGGTTAGAGTTAAGGTACGGTTAAGGTTAGGGTTAGGGTTAGGGTTAGAGTTAGGGTACGGGTTAGGGTTAGGTTTAGGTTTAGGGTTTGGGTGAGGGTACGGTTTAGGGTTAGGGTTAGGTTTAGGCGTAGGGGTAGGGTATGGGTTAGGGTTAGGGTACGGGTTAGGGTTAGGGTTAGGGTACGGGTTAGGGTTAGGGTTAGGGTTAAGGTTAGTGTTAGGGTACGGGTTAGGGTTAGGGTTAGGGTTAGTGGTAGGGTTAGCGTACGGGTTAGGGTTAGGGTTCGGGTTAGGGTTAGGTTACGGTTTAGGGTTAGGCTACGGGTTAGGGTTAGGGTTAGGGTTAGGGTTAGGGTTAGCAAAGGGTTAGGGTTACGGTTAGGGTTAGGGTACGGGTTAGGGTTAGGGTTAGGGTATGGGTTAGGGTTAGGTTTAGGGTTAGGGTTAGGGTACGGGTTAGGGTTAGGGTTAGGGTTAGTGTTAGGGTTAAAGTACGGGTTAGGGTTAGGGTTAGGGTTAGGTGTTAGGGGTTAGTGTTAGGGTAAGGGTTATGGTTAGGGTTAGGGTACGGGTTAGGGTTAGGGTTAGGTTTAGCGTTAGGGTACGTTTTAGGGTTAGGGTACGTGTTAGGGTTAGGGATAGGGTACGGGTTAGGGTGAGGGTACGTGTTAGGGTTTGGGTACGGGTTAGGTTTAAGGTTAGGGTACGTGTTAGCGTTAGGGTTAGTAGTTAGTGTTAGGGTTAGGGTTAGGGTATGGGTTAGGGTTAGGGTTAGGGTTAGGGTTAGGTTTAGGGTATGGGTTACGGTTAGGGTACGGGTTAGGGTTAGGGTTAGGGTACAGGTTAGGTTTAGGGTTAGGGGTTAGGGTTAGGGTTAGAGTTAGTTTTAGGTTACGGGTTAGGTTTAGGGTACGGGTTAGGGTTAGTGTTAGGGTTAGGGTTAGGGTTAGCGTAACGGTTAGGGTTAGGGTTAAGTTTAGGGTTAGTGTACGGGTTAGGGTTAGGGTTAGGAAAGGGTTAGGGTTAAGGTTAGGGTTAGGGTTAGGGTTAGGGTTAGGGTACGGTTTAGGGTTAGTGTTAGTGTTAGGGTTAGGGTTAGGTTAGGGTTAGGGTTTAGGGTTAGTGTACGGGTTAGGGTTAGGGTTAGGGTTAGGGTTAGGGTACGGATTTGGGTTAGGGTTAGGTTTAGTGTTAGGGTTAATGTACAGGTTAGGGTTAGGGTTAGGTGTTAGGGGTTAGTGTTAGGGTAAGGGTTAGGGTTAGGTTTAGGGTACGGGTTAGGGTACGAGTTAGGGTTATGGTTAGGGTTGGGTACGGTTTAGGGTTAGTGTTAGGTTTCGGGTTGGGGTTAGGGTTAGGGTACGGTTTAGGGTTAGAGTTAGGGTTAGGGTAAGCGTTAGGGTACGGGTTAGGGTTAGGGTTAGGGTTAGGGTTATGTTTAGGGTACGGGTTAGGGTTAGGGTTATGGTAAGGGTTAGGGTTAGGGTACGGTTAGGGTACGGGTTAGTGTTAGGGTACGGGTCAGGGTACGGGTTAGGGTTAGGATTAGGGTTAGGGTTAGGGCACGGGTTAGGGTTAGGGTACCGGTTAGGGATAGGGTACGGGTTAGGGTTAGGCTTAGTGTACGGGTTAGGGTTAGGGTTAGGGGTTAGGGTTCGGGTTAGGGTTAGAGTACGGGTTAGTGTTAGGGTACGGGTTAGTGTTAGGGTTAGGTTTAGGGTACGGTTTAGGGTTATTGTACGGGTTAGGATTAGGGTTAGGGTACGGGTTAGGGTTAGGGTTGGGGGTTAGGGTTAGTGTTAGGGTTAGGGTTAGTGTTAGGGTACGGGTTAGGGTTAGGTTACGGGTTAGGTTTAGGGTTAGGGTTACGGTTAGCGTACGGGTTAGTGTTAGGGTTAGGGTTAGTGTACGGGTTAGGCTTAGGGTACGGGTTAGGGTTAGGGTTAGGAAAGGGTTAGGGTTAGGGTACGAGTTAGGGTTAGGGTACGGGTTAGGGTTAGGGTACGGGTTTGGGTACGGGTTAGGGTTAGGGTTAGGGTTAGCGTACCGGTTAGGTTTAGGGTACGGTTAGGGTACGGGTTAGGTTTAGGGTACGGGTTAGGGTTAGGGTTAGGGGTTAGGGTTAGGGTTAGGGTTAGCGTTAGGGTACGGTTTAGGGTTAGGGTATGGGTTAGGGTTAGGTATAGGGTACGGGTTAGTGTGAGGGTACGTGTTAGGGTTAGGGTACGGGTTAGGGTTAAGGTTAGGGTACGTGTTAGGGTTAGGGTTAGTAGTTAGGGTTAGGGTTAGGGTTAGTTTACGAGTTAGGGTTAGGGTTAGTGTTAGGGTACGGGTTACGGTTAGGGTACGGGTTAGGGTTAGGGTTAGGGTACAGGTTAGGTTTAGGGTTAGGGGTTAGGGTTTGGGTTAGGGTTAGGTTACGGGTTAGGGTTAGGGTACGGGTTAGGGTTAGGGTTAGTGTACGTGTTAGGGTTAGGGTTAGTAGTTAGGGTTAGGGTTAGGGTTAGGGTACGGGTTAGGGTTAGGTTTAGGGTTAGGGTTAGGGTACGGGTTACGGTTAGGGTACGGGTTAGGGTTAGGTTTAGGGTACAGGTTAGGTTTAGGGTTAGGGGTTAGGGTTAGGGTTAGGGTTAGGTTTAGGTTACGGGTTAGGCTTAGGGTAGGGTTTAGGGTTAGTGTTAGGGTTAGGGTTAGGGTTAGCGCAACAGTTAGGGTTAGGGTTAAGTTTAGGGTTAGTGTACAGGTTAGGGTTAGGTTACGGGTTAGGGTTAGTGTTAGTGTTAGGGTTAGGGTTAGGTTAGGGTTAGGGGTTAGGGTTAGTGTACGGGTTAGGGTTAGGGTTAGGGTTAGGGTTAGGGTACGGATTTGGGTTAGGGTTAGGTTTAGTGTTAGGGTTAAAGTACGGGTTAGGGTTAGGGTTAGGTGTTAGGGGTTAGTGTTAGGGTAAGGGTTAGGGTTAGGGTTAGGGTACGGGTTAGGGTTAGGGTTAGGGTTAGGGTTAGGGTTAGGGTACGGATTTGGGTTAGGGTTAGGTTTAGTGTTAGGGTTAATGTACGGGTTAGGGTTAGGGTTAGGTGTTAGGGGTTAGTGTTAGGGTAAGGGTTAGGGTTAGGGTTAGGGTACGGGTTAGGGTACGAGTTAGGGTTATGGTTAGGGTTGGGTACGGTTTATGGTTAGTGTTAGGGTTCGGGTTGGGGTTAGGGTTAGGGTACGGGTTAGGGTTAGAGTTAGGGTTAGGGTAAGTGTTAGGGTACGGGTTAGGGTTAGGGTTAGGGTTTGGGTTATGTTTAGGGTACGGGTTAGGGTTAGGGTTATGGTAAGGGTTAGGGTTAGGGTACGGTTAGGGTACGGGTTAGTGTTAGGGTACGGGTCAGGGTACGGGTTAGGGTTAGGATTAGGGTTAGGGTTAGGGCACGGGTTAGGGTTAGGGTACCGGTTAGGGATAGGGTACGGGTTAGGGTTAGGCTTAGTGTACGGGTTAGGGTTAGGGTTAGGGGTTAGGGTTAGGGTTAGGGTTAGGGTACGGGTTAGTGTTAGGGTACGGGTTAGTGTTAGGGTTAGGTTTAGGGTACGGTTTAGGGTTAGGGTACGGGTTAGGATTAGGGTTAGGGTACGGGTTAGGGTTAGGGTTGGGGGTTAGGGTTAGGGTTAGGGTTAGGGTTAGTGTTAGGGTATGGGTTAGGGTTAGGGTACGGGTTAGGTTTAGGGTTAGGGTTACGGTTAGCGTACG
>JAVLSZ010000081.1:87500-90000 GCA_032313775.1 Urocyon cinereoargenteus
GTTAGGTGTTAGGGGTTAGCGTTAGGGTAAGGGTTAGGGTTAGGGTTAGGGTACGGGTTAGGGTACGAGTTAGGGTTATGGTTAGGGTTGGGTACGGTTTAGGGTTAGGGTTAGGGTTCGCGTTGGGGTTAGGGTTAGGGTACGGGTTAGGGTTAGAGTTAGGGTTAGGGTAAGGGTTAGGGTACGGGTTAGGGTTAGGGTTAGGGTTAGGGTTATGTTTAAGGTACGGGTTAGGGTTAGGGTTATGGTAAGGGTTAGGGTTAGGGTACGGGTTAGGGTACGGGTTAGTGTTAGGGTACGGGTCAGGGTACGTGTTAGGGTTAGAATTAGGGTTAGGGTTAGGGCACGGGTTAGGGTTAGGGTACCGGTTAGGGATAGGGTACGGGTTAGGGTTAGGTTTAGCGTACGGGTTAGGGTTAGGGTTAGGGGTTAGGGTTAGGGTTAGGGTTAGGGTACGGGTTAGTGTTAGGGTACGGGTTAGTGTTAGGGTTAGGTTTAGGGTACGGGTTAGGGTTAGGGTACGGGTTAAGATTAGGGTTAGGGTAAGGGTTAGGGTTAGGGTTGGGGGTTAGGGTTAGGGTTAGGGTTAGGGTACGGGTTAGGGTTAGGGTACGGGTTAGGTTTAGGGTTAGGGTTACGGTTAGCGTACGGGTTAGGTTTAGGGTTAGGGTTAGTGTACGGGTTAGGGTTAGGGTACGGGTTAGGGTTAGGTTTAGGAAAAGGTTAGGGTTAGGGTACGGGTTAGGGTTAGGGTACGGGTTAGGGTTAGGGTTAGGGTTAGGGTTAGGGTTAGCGTACGGTTTAGGGTTAGGGTTAGGGTTAGGGTACGGGTTAGGGTTAGTGTACGGGTTAGGGTTAGTGTACGGGTTAGGGTTAGGGTTAGGGTACGGGTTAGGGTTAGTGTACGGGTTAGGGTTAGCGTACGGGTTAGGGTTAGCGTACGGGTTAGGGTTAGGGTTAGGGTTAGGGTACGGGTTAGGGTTAGTGTTAGGTTTAGTGTTAGGGTTAAAGTACGGGTTAGGGTTAGGGTTAGGGTTAGGGTTAGGGTTAGGGTTAGGTGTTAGGGGTTAGTGTTAGGGTAAGGGTTATGGTTAGGGTTAGGGTACAGGTTAGGGTTAGGGTTAGGGTTAGCGTTAGGGTACGGTTTAAGGTTAGGGTACGGGTTAGGGTTAGGGATAGGGTACCGGTTAGTGTGAGGGTACGTGTTAGGGTTAGGGTACGGGTTAGGGTTAAGGTTAGGGTACGTGTTAGGGTTAGGGTTAGTAGTTAGGGTTAGGGTTAGGGTTAGGGTACGGATACGGGTTAGGGTTAGGGTTAGGGTACAGTTTACGTTTAGGGTACGGGTTAGGGTTAGGGTTAGGGTACAGGTTAGGTTTAGGGATAGGGGTTAGGGTTAGGGTTAGGGTTAGGTTTAGGTTACGGGTTAGGTTTAGGGTATGGGTTAGGGTTAGTGTTAGGGTTAGGGTTAGGGTTAGCGTAACGGTTAGGGTTAGGGTTAAGTTTCGGGTTAGTGTACAGGTTAGGGTTAGGGTTAGGAAAGGGTTAGGGTTAAGGTTAGGGTTAGGGTTAGGTGTTAGGGGTTCGCGTTAGGGTAAGGGTTAGGGTTAGGGTTAGGGTACGGGTTAGGGTACGAGTTAGGGTTATGGTTAGGGTTGGGTACGGTTTAGGGTTAGGGTTAGGGTTCGCGTTGGGGTTAGGGTTACGGTACGGGTTAGGGTTAGAGTTAGGGTTAGGGTAAGGGTTAGGGTACGGGTTAGGGTTATGGTTAGGGTTAGGATTATGTTTAAGGTACGGGTTAGGGTTAGGGTTATGGTAAGGGTTAGGGTTAGGGTACGGGTTAGGGTTCGGGTTAGTGTTAGGGTACGGGTCAGGGTACGGGTTAGGGTTAGAATTAGGGTTAGGGTTAGGGCATGGCTTAGGGTTAGGGTACCGGTTAGGGATAGGGTACGGGTTAGGGTTAGGTTTAGCGTACGGGTTAGGGTTAGGGTTAGGGGTTAGGGTTAGGGTTAGGGTTAGGGTACGGGTTAGTGTTAGGGTACGGGTTAGTGTTAGGGTTAAGTTTAGGGTACGGTTTAGGGTTAGGGTACGGGTTAAGATTAGGGTTAGGGTAAGGGTTAGGGTTAGGGTTGGGGGTTAGGGTTAGGGTTAGGGTTAGGGTACGGGTTAGGGTTAGGGTACGGGTTAGGTTTAGGGTTAGGGTTACGGTTAGCGTACGGGTTAGGGTTAGGGTTAGGGTTAGTGTACGGGTTAGGGTTAGGGTACGGGTTAGGGTTAGGGTTAGGAAAAGGTTAGGGTTAGGGTACGGGTTAGGGTTAGGGTACGGGTTAGGGTTAGGGTTAGGGTTAGGGTTAGCGTACGGTTTAGGGTTAGGGTTAGGGTTAGGGTACGGGTTAGGGTTAGTGTACGGGTTAGGGTTAGGGTACGGGTTAGGGTTAGTGTACGGGTTAGGGTTAGGGTTAGGGTACGGGTTAGGGTTAGTGTACGGGTTAGGGTTAGCGTA
>JAVLSZ010000081.1:92500-95000 GCA_032313775.1 Urocyon cinereoargenteus
CGGGTTACGGTTAGGGTACGGGTTAGGGTTAGGGTTAGGGTACAGGTTAGGTTTAGGGTTAGGGGTTAGGGTTAGGGTTAGGGTTAGGTTTAGTTTATGGGTTAGGTTTAGGGTACGGGTTAGGGTTAGTGTTAGGGTTAGGGTTAGGGTTAGCGTAACGGTTAGGGTTAGGGTTAAGTTTAGGGTTTTTGAACGGTTTAGGGTTAGGGTTAGGAAAGGGTTAGGGTTAAGGTTAGGGTTAGGGTTAGGGTTAGGGTTAGGGTACGGGTTAGGGTTAGTGTTAGTGTTAGGGTTAGGGTTAGGTTAGGGTTAGGGGTTAGGGTTAGTGTACGGGTTAGTGTTAGGGTTAGGGTTAGGGTACGGATTTGGGTTAGGGTTAGGTTTAGTGTTAGGGTTAAAGTACGGGTTAGGTTTAGGGTTAGGGTTAGGGTTAGGGTTAGGTGTTAGGGGTTAGCGTTAGGGTAAGGGTTAGGGTTAGGGTTAGGGTACGGGTTAGGGTACGAGTTAGGGTTATGGTTAGGGTTGGGTACGGTTTAGGGTTAGGGTTAGGGTTCGCGTTGGGGTTAGGGTTAGGGTACGGGTTAGGGTTAGAGTTAGGGTTAGGGTAAGGGTTAGGGTACGGGTTAGGGTTAGGGTTAGGGTTAGGGTTATGTTTAAGGTACGGGTTAGGGTTAGGGTTATGGTAAGGGTTAGGGTTAGGGTACGGGTTAGGGTACGGGTTAGTGTTAGGGTACGGGTCAGGGTACGGGTTAGGGTTAGAATTAGGGTTAGGGTTAGGGCACGGGTTAGGGTTAGGGTACCGGTTAGGGATAGGGTACGGGTTAGGGTTAGGTTTAGCGTACGGGTTAGGGTTAGGGTTAGGGGTTAGGGTTAGGGTTAGGGTTAGGGTACGGGTTAGTGTTAGGGTACGGGTTAGTGTTAGGGTTAGGTTTAGGGTACGGGTTAGGGTTAGGGTACGGGTTAAGATTAGGGTTAGGGTAAGGGTTAGGGTTAGGGTTGGGGGTTAGGGTTAGGGTTAGGGTTAGGGTACGGGTTAGGGTTAGGGTACGGGTTAGGTTTAGGGTTAGGGTTACGGTTAGCGTACGGGTTAGGTTTAGGGTTAGGGTTAGTGTACGGGTTAGGGTTAGGGTACGGGTTAGGGTTAGGGTTAGGAAAAGGTTAGGGTTAGGGTACGGGTTAGGGTTAGGGTACGGGTTAGGGTTAGGGTTAGGGTTAGGGTTAGGGTTAGCGTACGGTTTAGGGTTAGGGTTAGGGTTAGGGTACGGGTTAGGGTTAGTGTACGGGTTAGGGTTAGGGTACGGGTTAGGGTTAGGTTTAGGGTTAGGGTTAGGGTTAGCGTACGGTTTAGGGTTAGGGTTAGGGTTAGGGTACGGGTTACGGTTAGTGTACGGGTTAGGGTTAGGGTACAGGTTAGGGTTAGGGTTAGGGTTAGGGTACGGGTTAGGGTTAGTGTACGGGTTAGGGTTAGGGTTAGGGTACTGGTTAGGGTTAGTGTACCGGTTAGGGTTAGCGTACGGGTTAGGGTTAGCGTACGGGTTAGGGTTAGGGTTAGGGTTAGGGTACGGGTTAGGGTTAGTGTTAGGTTTAGTGTTAGGGTTAAAGTACGGGTTAGGGTTAGGGTTAGGGTTAGGGTTAGGGTTAGGTGTTAGGGGTTAGTGTTAGGGTAAGGGTTATGGTTAGGGTTAGGGTACGGGTTAGGGTTAGGGTTAGGGTTAGCGTTAGGGTACGGTTTAAGGTTAGGGTACGGGTTAGGGTTAGGGATAGGGTACCGGTTAGGGTGAGGGTACGTGTTAGGTTTAGGGTACGGGTTAGGGTTAAGGTTAGGGTACGTGTTAGGGTTAGGGTTAGTAGTTAGGGTTAGGGTTAGGGTTAGGGTACGGGTACGGGTTAGGGTTAGGGTTAGGGTTAGGGTACAGTTTACGTTTAGGGTACGGGTTAGGGTTAGGGTTAGGGTACAGGTTAGGTTTAGGGTTAGGGGTTAGGGTTAGGGTTAGGGTTAGGTTTAGGTTACGGGTTAGGTTTAGGGTATGGGTTAGGGTTAGTGTTAGGGTTAGGGTTAGGGTTAGCGTAACGGTTAGGGTTAGGGTTAAGTTTCGGGTTAGTGTACAGGTTAGGGTTAGGGTTAGGAAAGGGTTAGGGTTAAGGTTAGGGTTAGGGTTAGGTGTTAGGGGTTAGCGTTAGGGTAAGGGTTAGGGTTAGGGTTAGGGTACGGGTTAGGGTACGAGTTAGGGTTATGGTTAGGGTTGGGTACGGTTTAGGGTTAGGGTTAGGGTTCGCGTTGGGGTTAGGGTTAGGGTACGGGTTAGGGTTAGAGTTAGGGTTAGGGTAAGGGTTAGGGTACGGGTTAGGGTTAGGGTTAGGGTTAGGGTTATGTTTAAGGTACGGGTTAGGGTTAGGGTTATGGTAAGGGTTAGAGTTAGGGTACGGGTTAGGGTACGGGTTAGTGTTAGGGTACGGGTCAGGGTACGGGTTAGGGTTAGAATTAGGGTTAGGGTTAGGG
>JAVLSZ010000081.1:97500-102500 GCA_032313775.1 Urocyon cinereoargenteus
TACGGGTTAGGGTTAGGGTTAGGGTTAGTGGTAGGGTTAGCGTACGGGTTAGGGTTAGGGTTCGGGTTAGGGTTAGGTTACGGTTTAGGGTTAGGCTACGGGTTAGGGTTAGGGTTAGGGTTAGGGTTAGCAAAGGGTTAGGGTTACGGTTAGGGTTAGGGTACGGGTTAGGGTTAGGGTTAGGGTATGGGTTAGGGTTAGGTTTAGGGTTAGGGTTAGGGTACGGGTTAGGGTTAGGGTTAGGGTTAGTGTTAGGGTTAAAGTACGGGTTAGGGTTAGGGTTAGGGTTAGGTGTTAGGGGTTAGTGTTAGGGTAAGGGTTATGGTTAGGGTTAGGGTACGGGTTAGGGTTAGGGTTAGGTTTAGCGTTAGGGTACGTTTTAGGGTTAGGGTACGTGTTAGGGTTAGGGATAGGGTACGGGTTAGGGTGAGGGTACGTGTTAGGGTTTGGGTACGGGTTAGGTTTAAGGTTAGGGTACGTGTTAGCGTTAGGGTTAGTAGTTAGTGTTAGGGTTAGGGTTAGGGTATGGGTTAGGGTTAGGGTTAGGGTTAGGGTTAGGTTTAGGGTATGGGTTACGGTTAGGGTACGGGTTAGGGTTAGGGTTAGGGTACAGGTTAGGTTTAGGGTTAGGGGTTAGGGTTAGGGTTAGAGTTAGGTTTAGGTTACGGGTTAGGTTTAGGGTACGGGTTAGGGTTAGTGTTAGGGTTAGGGTTAGGGTTAGCGTAACGGTTAGGGTTAGGGTTAAGTTTAGGGTTAGTGTACGGGTTAGGGTTAGGGTTAGGAAAGGGTTAGGGTTAAGGTTAGGGTTAGGGTTAGGGTTAGGGTTAGGGTACGGTTTAGGGTTAGTGTTAGTGTTAGGGTTAGGGTTAGGTTAGGGTTAGGGTTTAGGGTTAGTGTACGGGTTAGGGTTAGGGTTAGGGTTAGGGTTAGGGTACGGATTTGGGTTAGGGTTAGGTTTAGTGTTAGGGTTAATGTACAGGTTAGGGTTAGGGTTAGGTGTTAGGGGTTAGTGTTAGGGTAAGGGTTAGGGTTAGGTTTAGGGTACGGGTTAGGTTACGAGTTAGGGTTATGGTTAGGGTTGGGTACGGTTTAGGGTTAGTGTTAGGTTTCGGGTTGGGGTTAGGGTTAGGGTACGGTTTAGGGTTAGAGTTAGGGTTAGGGTAAGCGTTAGGGTACGGGTTAGGGTTAGGGTTAGGGTTAGGGTTATGTTTAGGGTACGGGTTAGGGTTAGGGTTATGGTAAGGGTTAGGGTTAGGGTACGGTTAGGGTACGGGTTAGTGTTAGGGTACGGGTCAGGGTACGGGTTAGGGTTAGGATTAGGGTTAGGGTTAGGGCACGGGTTAGGGTTAGGGTACCGGTTAGGGATAGGGTACGGGTTAGGGTTAGGCTTAGTGTACGGGTTAGGGTTAGGGTTAGGGGTTAGGGTTCGGGTTAGGGTTAGAGTACGGGTTAGTGTTAGGGTACGGGTTAGTGTTAGGGTTAGGTTTAGGGTACGGTTTAGGGTTATTGTACGGGTTAGGATTAGGGTTAGGGTACGGGTTAGGGTTAGGGTTGGGGGTTAGGGTTAGTGTTAGGGTTAGGGTTAGTGTTAGGGTACGGGTTAGGGTTAGGTTACGGGTTAGGTTTAGGGTTAGGGTTACGGTTAGCGTACGGGTTAGTGTTAGGGTTAGGGTTAGTGTACGGGTTAGGCTTAGGGTACGGGTTAGGGTTAGGGTTAGGAAAGGGTTAGGGTTAGGGTACGAGTTAGGGTTAGGGTACGGGTTAGGGTTAGGGTACGGGTTTGGGTACGGGTTAGGGTTAGGGTTAGGGTTAGCGTACCGGTTAGGTTTAGGGTACGGTTAGGGTACGGGTTAGGTTTAGGGTACGGGTTAGGGTTAGGGTTAGGGGTTAGGGTTAGGGTTAGGGTTAGCGTTAGGGTACGGTTTAGGGTTAGGGTATGGGTTAGGGTTAGGTATAGGGTACGGGTTAGTGTGAGGGTACGTGTTAGGGTTAGGGTACGGGTTAGGGTTAAGGTTAGGGTACGTGTTAGGGTTAGGGTTAGTAGTTAGGGTTAGGGTTAGGGTTAGTTTACGAGTTAGGGTTAGGGTTAGTGTTAGGGTACGGGTTACGGTTAGGGTACGGGTTAGGGTTAGGGTTAGGGTACAGGTTAGGTTTAGGGTTAGGGGTTAGGGTTTGGGTTAGGGTTAGGTTACGGGTTAGGGTTAGGGTACGGGTTAGGGTTAGGGTTAGTGTACGTGTTAGGGTTAGGGTTAGTAGTTAGGGTTAGGGTTAGGGTTAGGGTACGGGTTAGGGTTAGGTTTAGGGTTAGGGTTAGGGTACGGGTTACGGTTAGGGTACGGGTTAGGGTTAGGTTTAGGGTACAGGTTAGGTTTAGGGTTAGGGGTTAGGGTTAGGGTTAGGGTTAGGTTTAGGTTACGGGTTAGGCTTAGGGTAGGGTTTAGGGTTAGTGTTAGGGTTAGGGTTAGGGTTAGCGCAACAGTTAGGGTTAGGGTTAAGTTTAGGGTTAGTGTACAGGTTAGGGTTAGGTTACGGGTTAGGGTTAGTGTTAGTGTTAGGGTTAGGGTTAGGTTAGGGTTAGGGGTTAGGGTTAGTGTACGGGTTAGGGTTAGGGTTAGGGTTAGGGTTAGGGTACGGATTTGGGTTAGGGTTAGGTTTAGTGTTAGGGTTAAAGTACGGGTTAGGGTTAGGGTTAGGTGTTAGGGGTTAGTGTTAGGGTAAGGGTTAGGGTTAGGGTTAGGGTACGGGTTAGGGTTAGGGTTAGGGTTAGGGTTAGGGTTAGGGTACGGATTTGGGTTAGGGTTAGGTTTAGTGTTAGGGTTAATGTACGGGTTAGGGTTAGGGTTAGGTGTTAGGGGTTAGTGTTAGGGTAAGGGTTAGGGTTAGGGTTAGGGTACGGGTTAGGGTACGAGTTAGGGTTATGGTTAGGGTTGGGTACGGTTTATGGTTAGTGTTAGGGTTCGGGTTGGGGTTAGGGTTAGGGTACGGGTTAGGGTTAGAGTTAGGGTTAGGGTAAGTGTTAGGGTACGGGTTAGGGTTAGGGTTAGGGTTTGGGTTATGTTTAGGGTACGGGTTAGGGTTAGGGTTATGGTAAGGGTTAGGGTTAGGGTACGGTTAGGGTACGGGTTAGTGTTAGGGTACGGGTCAGGGTACGGGTTAGGGTTAATATTAGGGTTAGGGTTAGGGCACGGGTTAGGGTTAGGGTACCGGTTAGGGATAGGGTACGGGTTAGGGTTAGGCTTAGTGTACGGGTTAGGGTTAGGGTTAGGGGTTAGGGTTAGGGTTAGGGTTAGGGTACGGGTTAGTGTTAGGGTACGGGTTAGTGTTAGGGTTAGGTTTAGGGTACGGTTTAGGGTTAGGGTACGGGTTAGGATTAGGGTTAGGGTACGGGTTAGGGTTAGGGTTGGGGGTTAGGGTTAGGGTTAGGGTTAGGGTTAGTGTTAGGGTATGGGTTAGGGTTAGGGTACGGGTTAGGTTTAGGGTTAGGGTTACGGTTAGCGTACGGGTTAGGGTTAGGGTTAGGGTTAGTGTACGGGTTAGGCTTAGGGTACGGGTTAGGGTTAGGGTTAGGAAAGGGTTAGGGTTAGGGTACGAGTTAGGGTTAGGGTACGGGTTAGGGTTAGGGTACGGGTTTGGGTACGGGTTAGGGTTAGGGTTAGGGTTAGCGTACGGGTTAGGTTTAGGGTACGGTTAGGGTACGGGTTAGGTTTAGGGTACGGGTTAGGGTTAGGGTTAGGGGTTAGGGTTAGGGTTAGGGTTAGCGTTAGGGTACGGTTTAGGGTTAGGGTATGGGTTAGGGTTAGGTATAGGGTACGGGTTAGGGTGAGGGTACGTGTTAGGGTTAGGGTACGGGTTAGGGTTAAGGTTAGGGTACGTGTTAGGGTTAGGGTTAGTAGTTAGGGTTAGGGTTAGGGTTAGGGTTAGGGTACGGGTTAGTGTTAGGGTACGGGTAAGTGTTAGGGTTAGGTTTAGGGTACGGGTTAGGGTTAGGGTACGAGTTAGGGTTAGGGTTAATGTTAGGGTTAGGGTACGGGTTACGGTTAGGGTACGGGTTAGGGTTAGGGTTAGGGTACAGGTTAGGTTTAGGGTTAGGTGTTAGGGTTTGGGTTAGGGTTAGGTTACGGGTTAGGGTTAGGGTACGGGTTAGGGTTAGGGTTAGGGTACGTGTTAGGGTTAGGGTTAGTAGTTAGGGTTAGGGTTAGGGTTAGGGTACGGGTTAGGGTTAGGGTTAGGGTTAGGGTTAGGGTACGGGTTACGGTTAGGGTACGGGTTAGGGTTAGGTTTAGGGTACAGGTTAGGTTTAGGGTTAGGGGTTAGGGTTAGGGTTAGGGTTAGGTTTAGGTTACGGGTTAGGCTTAGGGTAGGGGTTAGGGTTAGTGTTAGGGTTAGGGTTAGGGTTAGCGCAACAGTTAGGGTTAGGGTTAAGTTTAGGGTTAGTGTACGGGTTAGGGTTAGGTTACGGGTTAGGGTTAGTGTTAGTGTTAGGGTTAGGGTTAGGTTAGGGTTAGGGGTTAGGGTTAGTGTACGGGTTAGGGTTAGGGTTAGGGTTAGGGTTAGGGTACGGATTTGGGTTAGGGTTAGGTTTAGTGTTAGGGTTAAAGTACGGGTTAGGGTTAGGGTTAGGTGTTAGGGGTTAGTGTTAGGGTAAGTGTTAGGGTTAGGGTTAGGGTACGGGTTAGGGTACGAGTTTTAGGGTTAGGTTTAGGGTTCGGGTTGGGGTTAGGGTTAGGGTACGGGTTAGGGTTAGAGTTAGGGTTAGGGTAAGGGTTAGGGTACGGGTTAGGGTTAGGGTTAGGGTTAGGGTTATGTTTAGGGTACGGGTTAGGGTTAGGGTTATGGTAAGGGTTAGGGTTAGGGTACGGGTTAGGGTACGGGTTAGTGTTAGGGTACGGGTCAGGGTACGGGTTAGGGTTAGGATTAGGGTTAGGGTTAGGGCACGGGTTAGGGTTAGGGTACCGGTTAGGGATAGGGTACGGGTTAGGGTTAGGCTTAGCGTACGGGTT
>JAVLSZ010000081.1:710000-1157500 GCA_032313775.1 Urocyon cinereoargenteus
CTAACACTAACACTAACCCTAACCCGTATTCTTACCCTAACCCTAACCCTAAACCTAACCCTAACCCGTACTCTAACCCTAATCCGTACCCTAACACTAAATCTAACCCTAATACTAACCCTAACCCGTACTCTAACCCTAAACCTAACCTTAACTCTAAAGCTAACCCGTTCTATAACCCTAATCCTAACCCTAAACCTAACCCTAACCGGTACAGTAATACTAACCCGTACCCTAACATAACCCTAATCCGTAACCTAACCCTAAACCGTACCCTAACCCTAACCCTAAACCTAAAACGTACCCTAAACCTAAACGTAATGCTAACCCGTACCCAAAGCCTAACCCTAACACGTACCCTAACCTAACCCTAACCCTAACCCGCACACTAAACCTAACCCTAACCCTAGACCTAAGACGTACACTACCCCGATACCGTAACCTAAACTTAACCCTCACCAGTAACGTAACCCTAACACTAACCCTAACCCTAACCCTAATCCTAACCCTAACCCTAACCCGTACACTAACCCTAACCCGAACCCTAACCCTAACCCTAACCCGTACCCTAACCCTACCCGTAACCTACCACTAACTCTAACCTTAACCCCTAAACCTAACACTAACACTAACCATTACCCTAACCCGTAGCCAAACAGTAAACCTAACCCGTACCCTAACACTAACCCAAACCCGAGCTCTAACCCTAACCCTAAACCTAACCCTCACCCTAACCCTAACCCTAACCCGTACAGTAACCCTAATGCGTACCCTAACCCTAACCCTAAACCTAACCCTAATCTTGAACCTAAACCTAACCCTAACCCGTACCCTAACCCTAAATGTAACCCTAACCCGTACCCAAAATCTAACCCTAACACATACCATAACCCTAACCCTAACCCTAACCCTAACTCGTACACTAACCCTAAACCGAACCCTTATCCTTACTGTAACCCGTACCCTAACCCTACCCGTAGCCTAACCCTAACTCTAACACTAACCCCTAACCCTAACCCGCACCTAAACCTAACCCTAACCCTAACCCTAACCCGCACCTAAACTGAACCCTAACCCGTACCCGAACCCTAACCCGTAACCTAATCCTAAACCTAACCCTAACACTATCCCTATATCGTACTCTAAACCTAAACCTAACCCTAAATCTAAACCTAACCCGTACTATAACCATAAACCTAACCCTAACCCTAAACCTAAACCTAACCCGTACCTTAACCCTATCCCATAGCCTAACACTAAGTCTAACCCTAACCCCTAACCCTAAACCTAACCTAACCCTAACCCTTACCCTACATGTCCCCAAATGGTAAACCTAACCCGTACCCTAACACTAACCCAACCCGTACTCTAACCCTAACCCTAACACTAACACTAACCCTTCCCCGTACTATAACCCTAACCCTAACCCTAACCCGCACCCTAAACTTAACCTTAACCCTAACCCAAACCATAACCCTAAACCATAACTTAACCCTAACCCATACCCTAACCCTAACCCTAAACTTAACCATAACCCTAATCTGTACCCTAACCCTAAAACTAACCCGTACCCTAACCGCAACCCTAACCCTAACCCGTACACTAACACTAACCCTAATCTTAACCCTGACCCTAAACCTAACCCTAACCCTTACACTAACCCTAACCCTAACCCGCACCCTAAACCTAACCCTATCCCGAACCCTAACCCTAAACCATAACCTAAACCTAACCCTAACCCTAAGCTTAACCCCTACGAAAACCCTATCCTGTACCCTAAACCTAACCCTAACTCGTATACAAACCCTAACCCTAACCCTAAGCCTAACCCGTACATTAACCCTAACACTAACACTAACCCTACCCCGTAGTCTAACACTAACCCTAACCATATCCCGTTCCATAACCCGAAACCTAACTTAACCTAACCCTAACACTAACTCTAAACCATAATCTAACCCTAACCCTAACACTAACCCTAACCGTACTCTAACCCTAACCCTAACCCTCACCCTAACCCTAACCCGTACTGTAACCCTAACCCGTACCATAACCCTAACCCTAACCCGTACCCTAACCCTAACCCTAATTCGTATCCTAACCCTAACCCTAAACCTGAAACTAAACATAACCCTAACCGATACCCTAAACCTAACCCGTACCCTAACCCTAACCCTAACCCGAACCGTACACTAAACCTAACCCTAACCCGTACCCTAACCCTAACCCTAACCCTGACCATAACCCTAACCCTAACCCGTACCCTAAGCCTAACCCATACCCTAACCCTAACCCTAATCCTAAACCTAACCCTAACCCATACACTAAACCTAACCCTAACCCTTGACCTAACCCGTACCCAACCCTATCCCTTAACCTAACCCTAACCCTAACCCGTACCCAAACCTTAACAGTAACCCTAACCCATACCCTAGCGCTAACCCTAACCCTAACCTTAACCCGCCCCCTAAACCTAAAACTAACCATAACCCTAACCATAACCCTTAACCGTAACCTAACCCTAACCCATACCCTAAACCTAACCCTAAACTTAACCGTAACCCTCACCCGTACCCTAACTCTAAAATTAACCCGTACCCTAACCCCAACCCTAACCCTAACCCGTAACCTAACCCTAACCCTAACCCTAAACCTAACGCACACCTAAACCTAAACCTAACCCGTAACCTAAACCTAACCCTAAACTTAACCCGTACACTAACACTATCCCGTACCCTAAACCTAACCCTAACCCGTAACCTAACCATAAACCTAACCCTAAGCCTAACTTGTACATTAACCCAAACACTAACCCTAACACTAACCCTACCCCATACTCTAACCCTAACTCTAACCCTAACCCGTACCCTAAACCTAACCCTAACCCTAACCCGTACACTAACCCTAACCCTAACCCGTACTCTAAACCTCACCATAACCCTAACTCGTACCCTAACCCTAACGCTAACCCTGAACCTAACCCTAACCCTAATTCGTACCCTAAACCTAACCCATACCCTAACCCTAACCCTAATCCTAACCCTAACCCTATCCCGTACCCTAAACTTAACCCTAACCCTTGTCCTAACCCGTACCCAAACCTATCCCGTACCCTAACCCTAACACTAATCCATACCCAAACCCTAAGAGTAACCCTAACCCATACCCCAGCGATAACACTAACCCTAACCCTAAGCCTAACCCGCACCCTAAATCTGAACCTAACCGTAAACCTAACCATCACCCTTATATAGACCCTAACCCTAACCCATAACCTAACACTAACCCTAACATTAACCGTAACCCTAACCGTACCATAACCCTAAAACTAACCCGTACCGTAAACCCAACCCTAACCCTAACCCGTACCATAACCCTATCCCTAATCTTAACCCGTACCCCAACCCTAACCATCACACATACCCTAACCCTAAACCTAACCCTAACCCTTACCCTAACCCGTACCCAAAAGGTAAACCCAATCCGTACCCTAACACTAACCCAAACCCGTACTCTAATCCTAACCCTAACCATAACCATAACCCACACTCTAAACTTAACCCTAACCCTAACGCAAACCATAACCCTTAACGGAAACCTAACCCTAACGCATACCCTAACCCTAACCAAAACCTTAACCGTAACCCTAACACATACCCTAACCCTAAGACTAACCCGTACCCTAAACCCAATCCTAACCCTAAACCGTACCCTAACACTAACCCTAACCCTAAACCTGCCCCTGAACCTAAACCTAACCCTTACACTAATCCTAGCCATAACCCGCACTCAAACCTAACCCTAACCCGTACCCTAACCCTAACCCGTAACCTAAACTTAAACATAACCCTAAACTTAACCCGTATGCAAACCCTATCCCGTACCCTAAACCTAACCCTAACACGTATCCTTACACTAAACCTAACCCTAAGCCTAAACCGTGCATTAACCCCAAACCTAACCCTAGCACTAACCCTACCCATTACTCTAACTCTAACCCTAAACGTAACCCTAACACGTACACTAAACCTAACCCTAACCCTAACAAAAATCCTACCCCGTACTCTAACCCTAACACTAAACCTATCCCTAACCTTAACCCGTAATCTAACCCTAACCCTAACCCTAACCCTAACCGTACTCTAACCCTAACCCTAACCCTCACCCTAACCCTAACCCGTACTGTAACCCTAACCCGTAACATAACCCTAACCCTAAACCGTACCCTAACCCTAACCCTAACTCGTACCCTAACACTAACCCTGACCCTAACCCTAAACCTAAACCGGCCCTTAAACCTAACCCGTACTTTAAACCTAACCCTAACTCTAACCCGTACCCTAAACCAAACCCTAACCCTAACTCGTACCCTAAACCTACCCTAACCCTGACTCTAACCCTAACCCTAACCCATACACTAAGCCTAACCCATACCCTAAACCTAACGCTAAACCTAACCCTAACCCGTAGCCTAAACGTAAACCTAACCCTCTACCTAACCCGTACCCAAACCTATCCCGTACCCTAACCCTAACCCTAAACCGTACCCAAACCCTAACAGTGACCCTAACCCATACCCTGGCGCTAACGCTAAACCTAACCCTAACCCGGACCCTAAACCTAACCCTAACCCTGACCCTAACACTAACCCTATCCCGTACCCTAACCCTAACCCTAACCCGTACCCAAACCCTAACAGTAACCCTAACCCATACCCTAGCGCTAACCCTAACCCTATCCCGTACCCTAAACCTATCCATAACCCGTATTCTAAACCTAACCGTAAACCTAAACCCTACCCTAACCCGAAATCTAACCCTAACCCGTACCCTAACACGAACCCTTACCCTAACCCTAAACCTATCCCGTATCCCAACCCTAAATGTAAACCTAACCAGTACCCAAACCCTAACCCTAACACGGAACCTAAGCCTAAACCTAACCCTAACCCGCACACTAAACCTAACCCTAACCCTAGACCTAACACGTACACTAAACCTATCCCGTACGGGAAACTTAAACCTAAACCGTACCGTAACCCTTACACTAAGCCTAACCCTAAACCTAAAACTAACCCTAACCCGCACACTAACCCTAACCCGAACCATAACCCTAACCCTAACCCGTACCCTAACCCTACCCGCAGCCTAACCCTAACTCTAACGCTAACCCCTAACTCTAAAACTAACCCTAAACCTTACCCTATCCCATACCCAAACGGTAACCCTAACCCGTAACCTAACACTAACCCAAACCCATACTCTAACCCTAACCCTAACCCGCACCCTAAACTTAACACTAACCCTAACCGAAACCATAACCCGTAACCGTAACTTAACCCTAACCCATACCCTAACCCTAACCCTAACCTTAACCATAACCCTTACCTGAACCCTAACCCTAAAACTAACCCGTATCCTAACCACAACACTAACCCTAACCCGTACCCTAACACTAACCCTAATCCTAACCCTGACCCTAAACCTAAACCTAACCCTTACACTAACCCTAACCCTAAGCCGTACCATAAACCTAAACCTAACCCGAACCCTAACCCTAACCCGTAACCTAAACCTAACCCTAACCCTAAACTTAACCCGTACGAAAACACTATCCCGTACCCTAAACCTAACCCTAACCAGTATCCAAACCCTAAACCTAACCCTAAGCCTAACCCGTATATTAACCCTAACCCTAACCCTAACACTAACCCTAAACCATACTCTGACCCTAACCCTAACCCTAACCCTAACCGTACTCTAACCCTAACGCTAATCCTCACCCTCACCCTAACCCGTACTGTAACCCTAACCCGTACCATAACCCTAACCCTAAACCGTACCGTAACCCTAACCCATCACCTAAACCTAACCCTAACCCTAAACGTAACCCGTACACTAACCCTATCCCGTACCCTAAACTTAACCCTAACCCATACCCTAACCCTAACCCTAACCCTAACACTAACACTAACCCTAACCCGTACTCTAACCATAACCCTAAACCTAAACCTAACCCTAACCCGTACTCTAACCCTATCCCGTACCCTAACACTAACATTTACCCTAACCCTAAACTAACCCATACCCTAACCCTAAACGTAAACATAACCTGTCCTCAAACCCTAACCCTAACACGTACCCTAACCCAATCCCTAACCCTTACCCTAACACGTACCCAAACGGTAAACCTAACTTGTACCCTAACACTAAACCAAACCCGTACTCTAACCCTAACCCTAACCCTAACAGTAACCCTTCCCCGTACTCTAACACTAAACCTAACCCTAACAATAAACCTAAACTTAACCCTACCCCTAACAATAAGCATACCCCATACTCTGACCCTAACCCTAACCCGTACCCTAACACTAACCCTAACCCTAACCAAACACTAACCCTAACCTGCACTCTAACCCTAACCCTAACCATAACCCTAACCGTATTCTAACCCTAACCCTAAACCTCAACCTAACCCTAACCCGTAATTTAACCCTAACCCGTACCATAACCCTACACCTAACCCGTACCCTAACCCTAACCCTAATTCGTACCCTAACCCTAATCCTAACACTGACCCTAACCCGTACCCTAACCCTAAGCCTAACCATAACTCTGACCATAAACCTATCCCTAACCCGTACTCTAAGCCTAACCCATACACTAACCCTAACCCCAATCTTAACCCTAACCCTAACCCATACGCTAAACCTAACCCTAACCCTTGACCTAACCCGTACCCAACACTATCCCGTAACCTAACCCTAACCCTAAGCCGTACCCAAACCTTAACAGTAACCCTAACCCATACCCTAGCGGTAACCCTAAACCTAACCGCCCCCTAAACCTAAACCTAACCATAACCCTAACCATAACCCTTAACCGTAAACTAACCCTAACCCTAACCCTAAACCTAACCCACACCTAAACCTAACCCTAACGCGTAACCTAAACCTAAACCTAACCCTAAATTTAACACGTACGCTAACCCTATCCCGTACCCTAAACCTAACCCTAACCCGTAAACTAACCCTAAACCTAACGCTAAGCCTAACTTGGACATTAACCCTAAACCTAACCCTAACACTAAACCTAACCCGTACTCTAACCCTAACCCTAACACGTAGCCTAAACCTCACCCTAAACCTAACTCGTACCCTAACCCTAACCCTGACCCTAATCCTAATCCTAACCCGTACCCTAAACCTAACCCATACCCTAACCCTAACCCTAAACCTAACCCTAACCCTATCCCGTACCCTAAACCTAAACCTAACCGTAACCCTAACTATAACCCTAAACCGTATCCAAACCCTAAACCTAACCCTAAGCCTAAACCGTACATTAACCCTAACCCTAACCCTAACACTAACCCTAACCCATATTCTAACCCTAACCCTAACCCTAAGCCTAACCCGTACTAAACCCTAACCTGTACCATAACCCTAACCCTAACCTGGACTGTAACCCTAACCCATCACCTAAACCTAACCCTAACCCTAAACGTAACCTGTACACTAACCCTATCCGGTACCCTAAACCTAACCCTAACCCTTGTCCTAACCCGTACCCAACCCTATCCCGTACCCTAACCCTAACCCTAACCCGTACCCAAACCCTAAGAGTAACCCTAACCCATACCCTAGCGCTATAGCGCAAAGCCTAACCCTAACCCTAAGCCTAACCCGCTCCCTAAACCTAAACCTAACCGTAACCCTAACCATAACGCTTACCTGTACCCTAACCCTAACCCATAACCTAACACTAACCCTAACATTAAATGTAACCCTAACCGTACCATAACCCTAAAACTAACCCGTACCGTAAACCGAACCCTAACCCTAAACCGTACCATAACCCTATCCCTAATCCTAACCTGTACCCAAACCCTAACCATAACACGTACCCTAACCCTAACCCTAACCCTAACCCTTACCCTAACCCGTACCCTAACACTAACCCAAACCCGTACTCTAACCCTAACCCAAACCCTAACCATAACCCGCACCCTAAACTTAACCCTAACCCTAACCCAAACCATAACCCTTAACCGTAACCTAACCCTAACCCTAACCTTAACTGTAACCCTAACCCATAACCTAACCCTAAAACTAACCCATACCCTAACCCCAATCCTAACCCTAACCAGTACCCTAACACTAACCCTAACCCTAACCCTGACCCTAAACCTAAACCTAACCCTAACAATAATCCTAAACCTAACCCTAACCCGAAACTAAAACCTAACCCTAACCCTTACCCTAACCCTAACCCGTATCCTAACCCTAAAACTACCCCTAAGCCTAAACCGTGCATTAAACCCAAACCTCACCCTAACACTAACCCTACCCCGTACTCTAAACCTAACCCTAAACCTAACCCTAACCCATACACTAACCCTAACCCTAACCCTAACACTAACATTAATCCTACCCCGTACTCTAACCCTCAACCTAACCCTAACCCTAACCCGTACCTTAACCCTAAACCTAACCCTAACCCTAACACTAACCCTAACCCGTACTCTAACCCTAACTCTAACCCTAACCCTAACTGTACTCTAACCCTAACCCTAACCCTCTCCCTAACCCTAACCATACTGTAACCCTAACCCGTACCATAACCCTAACCCTAAATCGTACCCTAACCCTAACCCAAACCCTTACCCTAACCGGAACCCTAACCCGTACCATAAACCTAACCCGTACATTAAACCTAACCCTAACACTAACCCGTACCCTAAACCTAACCCTAACCCTAACTCGTAACCTAAACCTTCCCTAACCCTGACCCTAACCGTAACCCTAACCCATACCCTAAGCCTAACCCATACCTTAACCCTAACCCTAAACCTAAACCTAACCCTAACCCGTACCTAAACGCAACCCTAACCCTCTACCTAACCCGTACCCAAACCTATCCCATACCATAAACTTAACCCTAACCCATACCCAAACCCTAACAGTAACCCTAACCCATACCCTAGCGCTAACCCTAACACTAACCCTAACCCGGACCCTAAACCTAACCCTAACCCTGACCTTAACACTAACCCTATTCCGTACCCTAACCCTAAACCGTACATGAACCCTAACCCTAAACCTAACCCATACCCTAACCCTAAACATAACCCTAGCCCGTACACATACCCTAACCCAAACCTTAACCTTAACCCTAACCCATACCCTAACCCTACCCGTAGCCTAACCCTAACTCTAACGCTAACCCCTAACCCTAAAACTAACCCAAATCCTTACCCTATCCCATACCCAAACGGTAAACCTAACCCGTACCCTAACACTAAACCAAACCCGTACTCTAACCTTAACCCTAACCCGCACCCTAAACTTAACCCTAACCCTAAAACAAACCATAACCCTTAACCGTAACTAAACCCTAACCCATACCCTAACCCTAACCCTAACCTTAACCATAAACCTAACCTGAACCCTAACCCTAAAACTAACCCGTATCCTAAACCCAACCCTGACCCTAACCCGTACCCTAACATTAACGCTAACCCTAACCCTGACCCTAAACCTAAACCAAACCCTTACACTAACCCTAACCCTAACCCGCACCCTAAACCTAACCCTAACACGAACCCTAACCCTAACCCGTAACCTAAACCAACCCTAACCCTAAACTTAACCAGTACGAAAACCCTATCCCGTACCCTAAAAATAACCCTAACCCGTATCCAAACCCTAAACCAAACCCTAAGCCTAACCCGTACATTAACCCTAACCCTAACCCTAACACTAACCCTAACCCATACTCTAACCCTAACCCTAACCCTAACCCTAACCGTACTTTAACCCTAACGCTAACCCTCACCCTAACCCTAACCCGTACTGTAACCCTAACCCGTACCATAACCCTAACCCTAACCCGTACCGTAACCCTAACCCATCACCTAAACCTAACCCTAACCCTAAACGTAACCCGTACACTAACCCATTCCCGTACCCTAAACCTAACTCTAACCCTTGTCCTAACCCGTACCCAACCCTATCCGTACCCTAACCCTAACCCTAACCCGTTCCCAAACCCTAAGAGTAACCCTAACCAATACCCTAGCGCTAACCGTAACCCTAACCCTAAGCCTAACCCGCTCCCTAAAACTAAACCTAACCGTAACCCTAACCATAACCATTACCCGTACCCTAACCCTAACCCATAACCTAACACTAACCCTAACATTAACTGTAACCCTAACCGTAAAATAACACTAAAACTAACCCGTACCGTAACCCGAACCCTAACCCTAAACCGTACCATAACCCTATCCCTAATCCTAACCTGTACCCAAACCCTAACCATAACACGTACCCTAACCCTAAACCTAACCCTAACCCTAGCCCTTACCCTAACCCGTACCCAAACGGTAAACCTAACCCGTACCCTAACACTAACCCGTACCCTAACACTAAACCTAACCCAAAGCCTAAACCGTGCTTTAAACTGAAACCTAACCCTAACACTAACCCTACCCCGTACTCTAAACCTAACCCTAAACCTAACCCTAACCCGTACACTAACCCTAACCCTAACCCTAAACCTAACACTAACACTAATCCTACCCCGTACTCTAACCCTAAACCTAACCCTAACCCGTACCCTAACCCTAAACCTAAACCTAACCCTAACACTAACCCTAACCCGTACTCTAACCCTAACCCTAACCCTAACCCTAACTGTACTCTAAACCTAACCCTAACCCTCTCCCTAACCCTAACCCATACTGTAACCCTAACCCGTACCATAACCCTAACCCTAACTCGTACCCTAACCCTAACCCTAACCCTGACCCTAACCCTAACCCTAACCCGTATCCTAAACCTAAGCCGTACATTAAACCTAACCCTAACCCTAACCTGTACCCTAAACATAACCCTAACCCTAACTCGTACCCTAAACCATCCCTAACCCTGACCCTAACCCTAACCCTAACCCATACCCTAAGCCTAACCCATACCTTAACCCTAACCCTAACCCTAAACCTAACCCTAACCCGTACCTAAACGTAACCCTAACCCTCTACCTAACCCGTACCCAAACCTATCCCATACCATAAACTTAACCCTAACCCGTACCCAAACCCTAACAGTAACCCTAACCCATACCCTAGCGCTAATCCTAACCCTAACCCTAACCAGGACCCTAAACCTAACCCTAATCCTGACCCTAAAACTAACCCTATCCCGTACCCTAACCCTAAACCGTACACGAGCCCTAAACCTAAACCTAACCCATACCCTAACCCTAAACATAACCCTAGCCCGTACCCATACCCTAACCCGAACCTTAACCCTAACCCTAACCTGTACCCTAAACCTACCCGTAGCCTAATCCTAACTCTAACCCTAACCCCTAACCCTAAGCCTAACCCTAAACCTTACCCGAACCCGTACCCAAACGGTAAAGCTAACCCGTACCCTAACACTAAACCAAACCCGTACTCTAGCCCTAACCATAACCCTAACCCTAAACCTAAACCACACCCTAAACTTAACACTAATCCTAATCCAAACCATAACCCTTAACCGTAACCTAACCCTAACCCATAACTTAACACTAACCCTAACCTTAACCATAACCCTAATCCGTACCCAAACCCTAAAACTAACCCATACCCTAACACCAACCCTAACGCTAACCCGTACCCTAACACTAACCCTAACCCTAACCCTGACCCTACACCTAACCCTAACCCTTACACTAACCCTAACCCTAACCCAACCCGCACCCTAAACCTAACCCTAACCGGCACCTTAACCCCAATCCGTAACCTAAACCGCACTCTAAACCTAAACTTACCCCATTCCTTAACCCTATCCCGTACCCTAAACTTAACCCTAACCCGTATCCTAACCCTAACCTAACCCTAAGCCTAACCCGTACATTAACCCTTACCCTAACACTAACACTAACCCTACCCCGTACTCTAACCTTAACCCTAACCCTAACCCTAACCCGTACACTTAACCTATCCCTAACCCTAACTCGTACCCTAACCCTAAACCTAAACCTGACCCTAACCCTAACCCTAACCTGTACCCTAAAAGTAACCCATACCTTAACCCTAACCATAAACCTAACCCTAACCCTAACCCGTACCCTAAACCTAACCCTAACCGTTGACCTAACCCGTACCCAACCTTATCCCGTACCCTAACCCTAACCCTAACCCGTAACCAAACCCTAACAGTACCCCTAACCCATATCTTAACGCTAACCCTAACCCTAACGCTAAGCCTAACCCGGACCCTAAACCTAAACCTAACCCTAACCCTAACCATAAACCTTACCCGTACCCTAACACTAACCCATACCCTAACACTAACCCTAACCTTAACCGTAACCCTAATCCGTACCCTACCCTAAAACTAACCCGTACACTAACCCCAACTCTAACCCTAACCCGAACCATAACCCTATCCCTAACCCTAACCCTGACCCTAAACCTAACCCTAACCCGTACCCTAACCCTAACCCGCACCTAAACCTAACCCTACCCCGTACCCTAACTCTAACCCATAACCTAAACCTAACCCTAACCGTAAACTTAACCCATACACTAACCCTATCCCGTACGCTAAACCTAACCATAACCATACCCTAACACTAACCCTAACCTTAAACGTAACCCTAACACATACCCTAACCCTAAAACTAACCCGTACCCTAACCCCAACCCTAACCCTAACCCGTACCCTAACACTAACCCTAACCCTAACCCATACCCTAACCCTACCCGTAGCCTAACCCTAACTCTAACGCTAACCCCTAACCCTAAAACTAACCCAAATCCTTACCCTATCCCATACCCAAACGGTAAACCTAACCCGTACCCTAACACTAAACCAAACCCGTACTCTAACGTTAACCCTAACCCGCACCCTAAACTTAACCCTAACCCTAAAACAAACCATAACCCTTAACCGTAACTAAACCCTAACCCATACCCTAACCCTAACCCTAACCTTAACCATAACCCTAAACTGAACCCTAACCCTAAAACTAACCCGTATCCTAACCCCAACCCTGACCCTAACCCGTACCCTAACATTAACGCTAAGCCTAACCCTGACCCTAAACCTAAACCAAACCCTTACACTAACCCTAACCCTAACCCGCACCCTAAACCTAACCCTAACACGAACCCTAACCCTAACCCGTAACCTAAACCAACCCTAACCCTAAACTTAACCCGTACGAAAACCCTATCCCGTACCCTAAAAATAACCCTAACCCGTATCCAAACCCTAAACCAAACCCTAAGCCTAACCCGTACATTAACCCTAACCCTAACCCTAACCCTGACCCTAAACCTAACCCTAACCCTTACACTAATCGTAACCCTAACCCTAACCCGCACCCAAAACCTAACCCTAACCCGTACCCTAACCCTAACCCGTAACCTAAACCTAACCATAACACTCAACTTAACCCGTATGCTAACCCTATCCCGTACCCTAAACCTAACCCTAACCCGTATCCTAACCCTAAAACTAACCCTAAGCCTAAACCGTGCATTAACCCCAAACCTAACCCTACCACTAACCTTACCCACTACTCGAACTCTAACCCTAACCATAACCCTAACCCGTACATAAACCTAACCCTAACCCTAACACTAATCCTACCTCGAACTCTAACCCTAAACCTAACCCTAACCCTAACATGTACCCTAACCCTAACACTAACCCTAACCCTAACCCTAACACCTAATCTAACCCTAACCCTCATCTTAACCCTAACCCGTACTGTAACCCTGCCCATACCATAACCCTAACCCTAACCCGTACCCTAACCCTAACCCTAACTCGTACCCTAACCCTAACCCTAACCCTGACCCTAACCCTAACCCTAAACCGGACCTTAAACCTAACCAGTACTTTAAACCTAACCCTAACTCTAACCCGTACCCTAAACCTAACCCTAACCCTAACTCGTACCCTAAACCTACCCTAACCCTGACCCTAACCCTAACCCTAACCCATACACTAAGCCTAACCCATACCCTAAACCTAACCCTAAACCTAACCCTAACCCGTAGCCTAAACGTAAACCTAACCCTCTACCTAACCAGTACCCAAACCTATCCCGTAACCTAACCCTAACCCTAACCCGTACCCAAACCCTAACAGTAACCCTAACCCATACCCTGGCGCTAACCCTAACCCTAATCCTAACCCGGACCCTAAACCTAACCCTAACCCTGACCCTAACACTAACCCTATCCCGTACCCTAACCCTAACCCTAACTCGTACCCAAACCCTAACAGTAACCCTAACCCATATCCTAGCGCTAACACTAACCCTAACCCTATCCCGTACCCTAAACCTAACCCTAACCCGTACTCTAACCCTAACCGTAACCCTAAACCTAACCCTAACCCGTACTCTAACCCTAACCCGTACCTTAACACGAAACCTTACCCTAACCCTAAACCTAACCCGTACCCTAACCCTAAATGTAAACCTAACCAGTACCCAAACCCTAATCCTAACACGTACCCTAAGCCTAAACCTAACCCTAACCCGCACACTAAACCTAACCCTAACCCTAGATCTAACACGTACATTAAACCTATCCCGTACGGGAACCTTACCCGTACCGTAACCCTTACACTAAGCCTAACCCTAAACCTAAACCTAACTCTAAACCGCACACTAACCCTAACCTGAACCATAACCCTAACCCTAACCCGTACCCTAACCCTACCCGTAGCCTAACCCTAACTCTAACGCTAACCCCTAACCCTAAAATTAACCCAAATCCTTACCCTATCCCATACCCAAACGGTAAACCTAACCCGTACCCTAACACTAAACCAAACCCGTACTCTAACCTTAAACCTAACCCGCACCCTAAACTTAACCCTAACCCTAAACCAAACCATAACCCTTAACCGTAACTAAACCCTAACCCATACCCTAACCCTAACCCTAACCTTAACCATAAACCTAACCTGAACCCTAACCCTAAAACTAACCCGTATCCTAACCCCAACCCTGACCCTAACCCGTACCCTAACATTAACGCTAACCCTAACCCTGACCCTAAACCTAAACCAAACCCTTAAACTAACCCTAACCCTAACCCGCACCCTAAACCTAACCCTAACCCGAACCCTAACCCTAACCCGTAACCTAAACCAACCCTAACCCTAAACTTAACCCGTACGAAAACCCTATCCCGTACCCTAAAAATAACCCTAACCCGTATCCAAACCCTAAACCTAACCCTAAGCCTAACCCGTACATTAACCCTAACCTTAACCCTAACACTAACCCTAACCCATACTCTAACCCTAACCCTAACCCTAACCCTAACCGTACTCTAACCCTAACGCTAACCCTCACCCTAACCCTAACCCGTACTGTAACCCTAACCCGTACCATAACCTTAACCCTAACCCGTATCGTAACCCTAACCCATCACCTAAACCTAACCCTAACCCTAAACGTAACCCGTATACTAACCCATTCCCGTACCCTAAACCTAAATCTGACCCTTGTCCTAACCCGTACCCAACCCTATCCCATACACTAACCCTAACCCTAACCCGTTCCCAAACCCTAAGAGTAACCCTAACCAATACCCTAGCGATAACCGTAACCCTAACCCTAAGCCTAACCCGCTCCCTAAAACTAAACCTAACCGTAACCTTAACCATAACCCTTACCCATTACCCTAACCCTAACCCATAACCTAACACTAACGCTAACATTAACTGTAAACCTAACCGTACCATAACACTAAAACTAACCCGTACCATAACCCGAACCCTAACCCTAAACCGTACCATAACCCTATCCCTAATCCTAACCTGTACCCAAACCCTAACAGTAACCCTAACCCATACCCTGGCGCTAACCCTAACCCTAACCCTATCCCGTACCCTAAAAATAACCCTAACCCGTATCCAAACCCTAACCCTAACCCTTACCCTAACCCTAACACTAACACTAATCCTACCCCGTACTCTAACCCTAAACCTAACCCTAACCCTAACCCGTACCCTAACCCTAAACCTAACCCTAACCCTAACACTAACCCTAACCCGTACTCTAACCCTAACCCTAACCCTAAATGTACTCTAACCCTAACCCTAACCCTCTCCCTAACCCTAACCCATACTGTAAACCTAACCCGTACCATAACCCTAACCCTAACTCGTACCCTAACCCTAACCCTAACCCTGACCCTAACCCTAACCCTAACCCATACCCTAAACCTAACCCGTACATTAAACCTAACCCTAACCCTAACCCGTACCCTAAACCTAACCCTAACCCTAACTCGTACCCTTAACCATCCCTAACCCTGACCCTAACCCTAACCCTAACCCATACCCTAAGCCTAACACAACCGTAACCCTAACCCTAAACCTAAACCTAACCCTAACCCGTACCTAAACGTAACCCTAACCCTCTACCTAACCCGTACCCAAACCTATCCCATACTTTAAACTTAACCCTAACCCGTACCCAAAACCTAACAGTAACCCTAACCCATACCCTTGCGCTAACCCTAACCCTAACCCTAACCCTAACCCTAACCCTAACCAGGACCTTAAACCTAACCCTAAACCTGACCCTAACACTAACCCTATCCCGTACCCTAACCCTAAAACGTACACGAACCCAAACCCTAAACCTAACCCATATACTAACCCTAAACATAACCCTAGCCCGTACCCATACCCTAACCCGAACCTTAACCCTAACCCTAACCCGTACCCTAACCCTCCCCGTAGCCTAATCCTAACTCTAACCCTAACCCCTAACCCTAAGCCTAACCCTAAACCTTACCCGAACCCGTACCCAAACGGTAAAGCTAACCCGTACCCTAACACTAAACCAAACCCGTACTCTATCCCTAACCATAACCCTAACCCTAAACCTAACCCACACCCTAAAATTAACACTAATCCTAACCCAAACCATAACCCTTAACCGTAACCTAACCCTAACCCATAACTTAACCCTAACCCTAACCTTAACCATAAACTTAATCCGTACCCAAACCCTAAAACTAACCCATACCCTAACACCAACCCTAACGCTAAACCGTACCCTAATACTAAACCTAACCCCAACCCTGACCCTACACCTAACCCTAACCCTTACACTAACCCTAACCCTAACCCAACCCGCACCCTAAACCTAACCCTAACCAGCACCTTAACCCTAAACCATACCCTAAACCGAACTCTAAACCTAAACTTACCCCGTTTGCTAACCCTATCCCGTACCCTAAACTTAACCCTAACCCGTATCCTAACCCTAACCTAACCCTAAGCCTAACCCGTATATTAACCCTTACCCTAACCCTAACACTAACCCTACCCCGTACTCTAACCCTAACCCTAATCCTAACCCTAACCCATACCCTTAACCTATCCCTAACCCTAACTCGTACCCTAACCCTAAACCTAAACCTGACCCTCACCCTAACCCTAACCCGTACCCTAAAAGTAACCCATACCCTAACCCTAACCATAAACCTAACCCTAACCCGTACCCTAAACCTAACCCTAACCGTTGACCTACCCGTACCCAACCTTAACCCGTACCCTAACTCTAACCCTAACCCGTAACCAAACCCTAACAGTACCCCTAACCCATACCCTAATGCTAACCCTAACCCTAACCCTAAGCCTCACCTGGACCCTAAACCTAAACCTAAACATAACCCTAACCATAAGCCTTACTCGTACCCTAACCCTAACCCATACCCTAACACTAACCCTAACCTTAACCGTAACCCTAATCCGTAACCTACCCTAAAACTAACCCGTACCCTAACCCCAACCCTAACCCTAACCCGAACCATAACCCTATCCCTAACCCTAACCCTGACCCTAAATCTAACCCTAACCCGTACCCTAACCCTAACCCGCACCTAAACCTAACCCTACCCCGTACCCTAACTCTAACCCATAACCTAAACCTACCCCTAACCATAAACTTAACCCGTACACTAACCCTATCCCGTACGCTAAACCTAACCATAACCATAACCATAACCATAACACTAACCCTAAACCGTACTCTAACCCTACACTAACCCTAACCCTAACCGTATTCTAACCCTAACCCTAACCCTCACCCTAACCCTAACCCGTACTGTAACCCTAAACCATACCATAAGCCTAATCCTAACCCTAATTCGTACCCTAACCCTAACCCTAACCCTGACCCTAAACCTAACACTAAACCGTACCCTAAACCTAAACTGTACCCTAACCGTAAACCTAACCCTAACCCGTACCCTAAACCTAAACCTAACCCGTACCCTAACCCTAAACCTAACCCTAAACCTGACCCTAACCCTAACCCTAACACGTACTCTAAGCCTAACCCATACCCTAACCCTAAACCTAACCCAAACACTACACTAAGCCTACCCCGTACTCTAACCCTAACCCTAACCCTAACACTAACCCGAACCCGTACTCTAACACTAACCCTTACCCTAACCGTACTCTAACCCTAACCGTAACCCTCACCCTAACCCTAACACGTACTGTAACACTAACCCATACCATAACCCTAACCCTAAGCCGTACCCTAACCCTAACCCTAACCCCAATTCGTACCCTAACCCTAACTCTAACCCTGACCCTAACCCTAACCCTAACCCGCACCCTAAACTTAACCCTAACCCTAACACAAACCATAACCCTAAACCGTAACTTAACCCTAACAAATACCCTAACCCTAACCCTAACCTTAACCATAACCCTAATCTGTACCCTAACCCTAAAACTAACCCGTACCCTAACCGCAACCCTAACCCTAACCCGTACCCTAACACTAAACCTAACCCTAACCCTGATCCTAAAAGTAACCCTAAACCTTACACTAACCCTAACCCTAACCCACACCCTAAACCTAACCCTAACCCGAAACCTAACCCTAAACCGTAACCCAAACCTAACCCTAACCCTAAACTTAACCCCTACAAAAACCCTATCCTGTACCCTATACCTAACCCATAACCTAACACTAACCCTAACATTAACCGTAACCCTAACCGTACCATAACCCTAAAACTAACCCGTACTGTAACCCCAATCCTAACCCTAACCCGTATCATAACCCTATCCCTAATCTTAACCCGTACCCCAACCCTAACCATCACACATACCCTAACCCTAACCCTAACCCAAACCATTACCCTAACCCGTACCCAAAAGGTAAACCTAACCCATACCCTAACACTACCCAAACCCGTACTCTAACCCTAACCCTAACCATAACCATAACCCTTAACCGTAACCTAACCCTAACCCATACCCTAGCCCTAACCCTCACCTTAACAGTAACCCTAACACATACCCTAACCCTAAAACTAAGCCGTACCCTAACCCCAACCCTAACCCTAACCTGTACCCTAACACTAACCCTAACCCTAACCCTGACCCTAAACCTAACCCTAACCCTTACACTAATCCTGACCCTAACCCTAACCCGCACCCAAAACCTAACAGTAACACGTACCCTAACCCTAACCCGAAACGTAAACCTAACCATAACCCTAAACTTAACCCGTATGCTAACCCTATCCCGTACCCTAAACCTAACCCTAACCCTGACCCTAACACTAACCCTATCCCGTAACCTAACCCTAACCCTAACCTGTACCCAAACCCTAACAGTAACCCTAACCCATAACCTAGCGCTATCCCTAACCCTAACCCTATCCCGTACCCTAAACCTAACCCTAACCCGTACTCTAAACCTAACCGTAACCCTAAACCTAACCCTAACCCGTACTCTAACCCTAACCCGTACCCTAACACGAACCCTTACCCTAACCCTAAACCTAACCCGTACCCTAACCCTAAATGTAAACCTAACCAGTACCCAAACCCTAACCCTAACAGGTACCCTAAGCGTAAACCTAACCCTAACCCGCACACTAAACCTAACCCTAACCCTAGACCTAACACGTACACAAAACCTATCCCGTATGGGAAACTTAAACCTAACCCGTACCGTAACCCTTACACTAAGCCTAACCCTAAACCTAAACCTAACTCTAACCCACTCACTAACCCTAACCCGAACCATAACCCTAACCCTAACCCGTACCCTAACCCTACCCGTAGCCTAACCTTAACTCTAACGCTAACCCCTAACCCTAAAACTAAACCTAAACCTTACCTTATCCCATACCCAAATGGTAATCCTAACCCGTACCCTAACACTAACCCAAACCCGTACTCTAACCCTAACCCTAACCCGCACCCTAAACTTAACCCTAACCCTAAACCAAACCATAACCCTTAACCGTAACTTAACCCTAACCCATACCCTAACCCTAACCCTAACCTTAACCAAAACCCTAACCTGAACCCTAACCCTAAAACTAACCCGTATCCTAACCCCAACCCTAACCCTAACCCGTACCCTAACACTAACCCTAACCCTAACCCTGACCCTAAACCTAAACCTAACCCTTACACTAACCCTAACCCTAACCCGCACCCTAAACCTAACCCTAACCCAAAACCTAACCCTAACCCGTAACCTAAATCTAACCCTAACCCTAAACATAAGCCGTACAAAAACCCTATCCTGTACCCTAAACCTAACCCTAACCCGTATCCAAACCAAAACCTAAACCTAAGCCTAACCCGTACATTAACCCTAACCCTAACCAACACTAACCCTAACCCATGCTCTAACCCTAACCCTAACCCTAACCCTAACTGTACTCTAACCCTAACGCTAACCCTCACCCTAACCCTAACCCGTACTGTAACCCTAACCCGTACCATAACCCTAACCCTAACCGGTACCGTAACCCTAACCCATCACCTAAACCTAACCCTAACCCTAAACTTAACCCGTACACTAACCCTATCCCGTACCCTAAACCTAACCCTAACCCGTACCCTAACCCTAACCCTAACCCTAACACTAACACTAACCCTAACCCGTACTCTAACCATAACCCTAAACCTAAAGCTAACCCTAACCCGTACTCTAACCCTAACCCATACCCTAACATGAACTCTTACCCTAACCCTAAACCTAACCCGTACCCTAACCCTAAACGTAACCCTAACCCATCCCCAAACCCTACCCCTAACTCGTACCCTAACCCAATCCCTAACTCTTACTCTAACACGTACCCAAACGGTAAACCTAACTTGTACCCTAACACTAACCCAAATCCGTACTCTAACCCTAAGCCTAACCCTAACACTAACCCTACACCGTACTCTAACACTAACCCTAACCCTAAACCTATCCCTAACCCTAACCCTAACCCTAACCCTAACAATAACCATACCGCGTACTCTGACCCTAAACCTAACCCGTACCCTAACACTAACCCTAACCCTAACCCTAACCAAACACTAACCCTAACCTGCACTCTAACCCTAACCCTAACCCTAACCCTAACTGTATTCTAACCCTAACCTTAAACCTCACCCTAACCCTAACCCGTACTGTAACCCTAACCCGTACAATAACCCTAAACCTAACCCGTACCCTAACCCTAACCCTAATTCGTACCCTAACCCTAACCCTAACACTGACCCTAACCCGTACCCTAACCCTAACCCTTGACCTAACCCGTACCCAACACTATCCCGTAACCTAACCCTAACCCTAAGCCGTACCCAAACCCTAACAGTAACCCTAACCCATACCCTAGCGGTAACCCTAACCCTAACCCTAACCGCCGCCTAAACCTAAACATAACCATAACCCTAACCATAACCCTTAAACGTAAACTAACCCTAACCCTAACCCTAAACCTATCCCACACCTAAACCTAACCCTAACGCGTAACCAAACCTAAACCTAACCCTAAACTTAACACGTACGCTAACCCTATCCCGTACCCTAAACCTAACCCTAACCCGTAACCTAACCCTAAACCTAACCCTAAGCCTAACTTGTACATTAACCCTAACCCTAGCCCTAACACTAACCCTGACCCATACTCTAACCCTATCCCTAACCCGTACCCTAAACCTCACCCTAACCCTAACTCGTACCCTAATTCTAACCCTAACCCTGACCCTAACCCTAACCCTAACCCGTACCCTAAACCTAACCCATACCCTAACCCTAACCCTAAACCTAACCCTAACCCTATCCCGTACCCTAAACCTAACACTAACCCTTGTCCTAACCCGTACCCAACCCTATCCCGTACCGTAACCCTAACCCTAAACCGTACCCAAACCCTAAGAGTAACCCTAACCCATACCCTAGCGCTAACCATAACCCTAACCCTAAGCCTAACCCGCACCCTAAACCTAAACCTAACCGTAACCCTAACCATAACCCTTTCCCGTACCCTAACACTAACCCATAACCTAACACTAACCCTAACATTAACTGTAACCCTAACCGTACCATAACGCTAAAACTAACCCGTACCGTAACCCGAACCCTAACCCTAAACCGTACCATATCCCTATCCCTAATCCTAACCTGTACCCAAACCTTAACCATAACACATACCCTAACCCTAACCCTAACCCTAACCTTAACCCTTAACCTAACCTGTACCCAAACGGTAAACCTAACCCGTACCCTAACACTAACCCAAACCTGTACCCTAAACCTAACCCTAACCCTAACTCGTACCCTAAACCTAACCTAACCCTGACACTAACCCTAACCCTATCCCATACCCTAAGCCTAACCCATACCTTAACCTTAACCCTAAACCTAAACCTAACCCTAACCAGTACCTAAACGTAACCCTAACCCTCTACCTAACCCGTACACAAACCTATCCCATACCATAACCTTAACCCTAACCCGTACCCAAACCCTAACTGTAACCCTAACCCATACTCTAGCGCTAACCCTAACCCTAACCCTAACCCGGACCCTAAACCTAACCCTAACCCTGACCCTAACACTAACCCTAACCTGTACCCTAACCCTAAACCATACACAAACCCTAACCCTAAACCTAACCCATACCTTAACCCTAAATGTAACCCTAGCCCGTACCCATACCCTAACCCGAACCTTAACCCTAAACCTAACCCGTACCCTAACCCTACCCGTAGCCTAATCCTAACTCTAACCCTAACCCCTAACCCTAAGCCTAACCCTAACCTTACCCGAACCCGTACCCAAACGGTAAACCTAACCCGAAACCTAACACTAACCCAAACCCGTACTCTAACCCTAACCCTAACCCTAACCATAACCCGCACCCTAAACTTAACCCTAACTCTAACCCAAAACATAACCCTTAACCGTAACCTAACCCTAACCCATACCCTAACCCTAACCCTAACCTTAACCGTAACCCTAAACCATAACCTAACCCTAAAACTAAACCGTACCCTAACCCCAATCCTAACCCTAACCCGTACCTATACACTAAACCTAACCCTAACCCTGATCCTACTCCTAACCCTAACCCTTACACTAACCTAACCCTAACCCAACCCGCAACCTACACCTAACCCTAACCGGCACCTTAACCCTAAACCGTAACCTAAACCGAACTCTAAACCTAAACTTACCCCGTTCGCTAACCCTATCCTGTACCCTAAACTTAACCCTAACCCGTATCCTAACCCTAACCTAAACCTAAGCCTAACCTGTACATTAAGCCTTAACCTAACCCTAACACTAACCCTACCCCGTACTCTAACCCTAAACCTAAACCTAACCCTAACCCTATCCCGTACCTAAACCTAACCCTAAACCTTGACCTAACCCGTACCCAACCCTATCCCGTACCATAACCCTAACACTAACCCGTACCCAAACCCTAAGCGTAACCCTAACCCATGCACTAGCGCTAACCCTAACCCTAACCCTAAGCCTAACCTACACACTAAATCTAAACCAAACCCTAACCCTAACCATAACCCTTACCCGTACCCTAACCCTAACCCGCAACTAAACCTAACCCTAACCCGTACCCTAACTCTAACCCGTAAACCAAAGCAAAACCTAACCCTAAACTTATCCCGTACACTAACACTATCCCGTACCCTAAACCTAACCTAACCCGTAACCTAACCCTAAACCTAACCCTAACCCTATCCATGCACTAACCCTAACCCTAACCCTAAACGTAACCCTATCCTGTACTCTAACCCTAACCCGTACCCTAACACTAAAACTTACCCTAACCCTAAACCTAACCCATACCTCAACCTAAATGTAACCCTAACCCGTACCCAAACCCTAACCCTAACACGTACCCTAACCTTACCCTAACCCTAACCCGGACACTAAACCTAACCTTAACCCTAGACCTAACACATACACTAAACCTATCCCATACCATAACCTTAACCCTAACCCGTACCGTAACCCTAACCCTAACCCTAACCCTAACCCGTACCCTAACCCTAACCCTAACCCTAAACTTACCCTAACCCTAACCCTAACCCTAACACTAACCCTAACCCGTACTCTAAACTAACCTTAACCCTAATACTAACCCTAAACAATACTCTAACCCAAACCCTAACACTAGCACTAACCATAACCCTACACAAAACCTAACACGAACTCTAACCCTAAACCTAACCCTAACACTAACCCTAACCCCCTACTATAACCCTAACCCTAAAGCTAACCCTAAACCTAACCCTAATTCGTACCGTAAACCGAAATCGTACCCTACCCTAACCCTAACCCTAAACCTAACCCTAAACCTGACCCTAACCCTAAACTTAATCCCGTACCCTAACCCTAACCCTAACCCGCATCCTAAACCTAACCCTAACACTAGACCTAACCCGTACACTAAACCTTAACCGTACCCGAACACTAACCCTATACCCTAACCCGTACCATAACCCTAACACTAACCCTAACCCGTAACCTAACCCTAACCAGTACCCTATCCCTAACCCGATGCCTAACTCTAACCCACACCCTAATCCCGTACCCCAACCCTAACCCTAACCCGCATCTTAAACCTAACCATAACCCTAAACCTAACCCGTACCATAAATCTAACACTAACCCTAACCCGTACCCTAACCCTAACATGTACACTATCCCTAACCCGATGCCAACCCTAACCCACACCCTAAACCTAACCCTAACCCTAGACCTAACTCGTACCCTAAACCTATCCCGTAGACTAACCCTAATGAAAACCTGTACCCTAACCCTAACCCTAACCCATAACCTAAACCTAACCTGTACTGTTACACGTACCTTAACACTAACCCTAACCCGTACCCTAACCCGTAACCTAACCCTAAACCTAACCTGTACGCTAAAACGTACCCTAACCCTAACCCTAACCCTAACCCTAAACCTAACCCATACCCTACCCCTCACCCTAACCAATACCCTAACCCTAACTCGTACCCTAACCCTAACACTTAACCTAACCCCGAACACTAAACCTAACCCGTACATTAAACCTAAACCTAACCCTAACTCGTACCCTAAATCTAACCCTATCACTGACCCTAACCCTAAACCTAACCCGAACCCTAACCCTAATCTATGCCCTAACCCTAACCCTAACCCTAAACCTAACAATAACCCGTACAGTAACCCTGAACCGTAACCTAACCCTAACCCTAAACCTAACCCTAACCCTGTCCCTAAACCTAACGCTAACCCGTACCCTAAATCTAACCCTAATCCTAACCCGTACCCTAAACCTAAACGTAACGCTAATCTGTACCCAAACCCTATCCCTAACACGTACCCTAACCCTAACCCTAACCCTAACCCTAAATCCAACCCTAACCCTTAACCTAACCCTAACCCTTACCCAAACCCGTACTCAAACGGTAAACCTAACCCATACCCTAACACTAACCCAAACCCGTACTCTAAACCTAACCCTAACCCAAACCCGCACCCTAAACTTAACCCTAACCCAAACCCAAACCATAAACCTTTCCTTAACCTAACTTTAACCCATACCCTAACCCTAACCCGAACCTTAATCATAACCCTAACCCGTACCCTAACCCTAAAATGGACCCGTACCCTAACGCCAACTCTAACTTTACACCGTACCCTAACACTAAACCTAACCCTAAACCTGACACTAAACCTAACCCTAACCATTACACTAATCCTAACCCTAACCCTAACCCGCACCCTAAACCTAACCCTAACCTGTAACATAACACTAACCCGTACCCTAAACCTAACCCTAACACTAAACTTAACCCGTACGCTAACCCTATCCCGTACCCTGACCCTAAACCTAACCCATAACCTAACCCTAAACCTAACCCTAAGCCTAATCTGTACATTAACCCTAACCCTAACCCTAACACTAACACTACCCCATAATCTAACCCTAACCCTAACCCTAACCCTAACGCGTACACTAACCCTAACCCTAACCCTAACCTCCCCCTAACACTAATGCTAACGCGGACTCTAACCCTAACGCTAACCCTAAACCTAACCCTAACCCTAACCCTAACCCTAACCTTAACCGTACTCTAACCCTAACCCTAACCCTCACTCTAACCCTAACCCGTGCTGTAACCCTAACCGGTACCATAACCCTAACCCTAACCGGTACCCTAACCCTAACCCTAACTCGTACACTAACCCTAAATCCAACCCTGACCCTAACCCTACACCTAACCCTAACCCGTACCCTAAACTTAACCCTAACCCTAATTCGTACCCTAACTCTAATCCTAACCCTGACCCTAACACTAACCCAAACCCGTACTCTAACCCTAACCCTAACCCTAACCCTAACCCTAACCCTAAACCACACCCTAAACTTAACCCTAACCCTAACACTAACCATAACACTTAACCGTACCCTAACCCTAACCCATACCCTAACCCTAACCCTCACTTTAACCGTAAACCTAACCCGTACCCTAACCCTAAAACTAACCCGTACCCTAACCCCAACCCTAACACTAACCCATACGCTAACACTAACCCTAAACCTAACCCTGAGCCTAAACCTAATCCTAACCCGAACACTAACCCTAACCCTAACCCGCACCCTAAACCTAACCCTAACCCTAACCCTAAACTTAACCCGTACGCTAACCGTAACCCTAACCATAACACTAACCCTACCCCGCATTCTAACACTAACCCTAACCCTAACCCTAACCCGTTCGCTAACCCTAACCGTAACCCTAACACTAACCCTAACCCGTACTCTAACCCTAACCCTAACCCTAACCCGTACCCTAACCCTAACCCTAACCCTAAACCTATCCTTAACCCTAACCCTAACCCTAAACGTATTCTATCCCTAACCCTAACCCTCACCCTAACCCTAACCCGTACTGTAACCCTAACCCATACCATAACCCTAAACCTAACCCGTACCCTAAACCTAACCATAATTCGTACCCTAAACCTAACCCTAACCCTGACCCTTACACTAATCCTAACCCGTATCCTAAACCTAACCCATACCCTAACCCTAAACCTAATCCTAACCCTGACCCTAACCCGAACCCTAACCCGTACCCTAAGCCTAACCCATACCCTAACCCTAAACCTAATCCTAACCCTAAACTTAACCCGTACCCTAAACCTACCCTAACCCTTAATCTAACCCGCTACCTAACCCTAACACTAACCCGTACCTAAACGTAATTGTAACCCTAAACCATACCCTAGCGCTAAAACTAACCCTAACCCTAAACCTAACCATTACCCGTAACCTAACCCTACCCATACCCTAACCCTAACCCTAAACTTAACCATAACCATGACCCGTAGACTAAATCCAAAATTAACCCGTACCCTAACCCCAACCCTAACCCTAACCTGTACCCTAACCCTAACCCTAACCCTAACCCACACCAAACCTAACACTAACCCGTAACCTAAGCCTAAACCTAACCCTAAACTTAACCCATAAGCTAACCCTATCCCGTACCCTAAATCTAACCCTAACCCGTAACCTAAACCTAAAGCTAACCCTAAGCCTAACCCGTATATTAACCCTAACCCTAACACTAACACTAACCCTACCCCGTACTCTAATGCTAGCCCTAACTCTAACCCTTAACCATACCCTAAACCTAACCCTAACCCTAACCCTAACACTAACCCTATCCTGTACTCTAACACTAACACAAACCCTAACTCTAAACCATACCCTAACCCTAACCCTAACGTAACTCTAACACTAACACTAACCCGTACTCAAACCCTAACCCTATCCCTAACCCTAACCGTACTCTAACCGTAACACTAACCCTCACCCTAACCCTAAACGTACTGTAACCCTAACCCGTACCATAAACCTAACCCTAACCCAAAACTTAATCCTAAACCTGACCCGTACCCTAACCCTAAACTAACCCGTACCCTAACCCCAACCCTGACCCTAAACCGTACCCTAAACCTATCCCTAATGCTAACCCTGACCCTAAACCTAAACCAAACCCATATACCCTATCCCTAACCCTAACCCTAACCCTCACCAAAACATAACCCTAACCCGTAACCTAACCCTAACCCATAACCTAAACCTAAAACTAACCCTAAACTTAACCCGTACTCTAACCCTATACCGTACCCTAAACCTAACCCTAACCCGTACCCTAACCCTAACCCTAACCCTAACACTAACACTAACCCTAACCCGTACTCTAACACTAACCCTAAACCTAAACGTAACCCTAACCCATACGCTAACACTAACCCGTACCCTAACACTAACCCTAAACCTAACACTATCCCTAACCCGTACGCTAAACCTAAACCTAACCCTATCTCTAACCCAAACCCGTACTATAAACCTAAACCTAAACCTAATCCTAAACCTAACCCTAACCCGTACTCTAACCCTATCCCGTAGCCTAACACTAACCCTAACACTAACGCTTAACCCTAACCCTAACCCTAACCCTTACCGAACCCGTACCCAAACGGTAAACCTAACCCGGACCCTAACACTAACCCAAACCCGTACTCTAACCCTAATCCTAACCCTAACCCTAACCCGCACCCTAAACTTAACCCTAACCCTAACGCTACCCATAAATCTTAACCGTACACTAACCCTAACCCTAACTCGTACTCTAACCCTAACATTGACCCTAACCCTAACCCGTACACTAACACTAACCCGTACCCGTACACTAACCCTAACCCTACCCCGTACTCTAACCCTAAGCCTAACTCTAACCCTAACCCGTAACTTAACCTTAAACCTAACCCTAAAACTAACCCAACCCTGTACTCTAACGCTAACCCTAAAACTAACCATAACCCTAACCTGTACCCTAAACCTAACCCTAACCCTAACTCATACCCTATCCCTAACCCTAACACGGACCCTAACCCTAACCGAAATCCGTACCCAAAGCCTAACCCATACCCTAACCCCAACCCTAAAACTACCCCTATCCCTATCCTGTACCCTAAACCTAACCCTAAACCTTGTCCTAACCCGCACCCAACCCTATCCCGTACACTAACCCTAACCTTAACCCATACCCAAACCCTACGAGTAACCCTAACCCATACACTAGCACTAACCCTAACCCTAACCCTAAGCCTAAACCGCACCCTAAACCTAAGCCTAACCGTAACCCTAACCATAACCCTTACCCGTACCCTAACCCTAACCCATAACCTAACACTAACCCTAACCTTAACCATAACCCTAAACCGTACCCAAACCCTAAAACTAACCCGTACCATAACCCCAACCCTACTAACTCGTACCATAACCCTATCCCTAATCCTAACCCTGACCCTAAACCTAACTTAACCCGTACCCTAACCCTAACCCGCACCTAAACCTAACCCTAACCCGTACCCTAACCCTAAGCCTTAACCTAAACATAAACCTAATCCTAAACTTATCCCGTACACTAACCCTATCCCGTACCCTAAACCTAACCCTAACCTGTACCCTAACCCTAACCCTAACCCTAACCCCATCCGTACACTAACCCTAACCCTAACTCTAACACTAAACCTAACCCGTACTCAAAGCCTAACCCTAACCCTAACCCTAACCGTACTCTAACCGTAACACTAACCCTCACCCTAAACCTAACCGTACTGTAACACTAACCCGTTCCATAACCCTAACCCTAAACCTAAACTTAACAGTAACCCTAACCCATACCCTAACCCCAAAACTAACCCGTACCCTAACCCCAACCCTAACCCTAACCCGTACCCTAACACTAACCTTAAATCTAACCCTGACCCTAAACCTAACCCTAACCCTTACACTAATCCTATCACTAACCCTACCCGCACCCAAAATCTAACCCTAACTAAACCCTAACCCTAAACCGTGACCTCAACCTAACCATAACGTTAAACTTAACCCGCACGCTAACCCTATCCTGTATCCGAAACCTAACCCTAACCCGTATCCTAACACTAAACCTAACCCTAAGCCTAACCGCACATTAAACCCAAACCTAACCCTAACACTAACCCTACACCGTAACCTAATCCTAACCCTAAACCTAACCCTAACCCGTACACTAACCCTAAACCTAACCCTAACCCTAAAACTAATCCTCCCCGTATTCTAACCCTAAACCTAACCCTAACGCTAACCCGTACCCTAACCCTAACCCTAACCCTAACCCCATCCCTAACACTAAACCTTACCCTAAACCTATCCCTAATGCTAACTCTGACCCTAAACCTAACCCTAAACTGTACCCTAACCCTAACCCTAACCCTAACCCTAACCCTCACCTAAACCTAACCCTAATCCGTACCCTAACCCTGACCCGTAACCTAAACCTAAACCTAACCCTAAACTTAACCCATACGCTAACCCTAACCCGTACCCTAAACCTAACCCATACACTAATCCTAACCCTAAACCTAACCCTAACCCTAACACTAACACTAATCTTCCCCGTACTCTAAACCTAAACCTAAAACTAACCCTAACCCGTACCCTAACCCTAACCCTAACCCCATCCCTAACACTAAACTTTACCCTAAACCTATCCCTAACTCTAACCCTGACCCTAAACCTAACCCTAAACTGTACCCTAACCCTAACACTAACCCTCACCTAAACCTAACCCTAAATCGTACCCTAACCCTGAACCGTAACCTAAACCTAAACCTAACCCTAAACTTAACCCATACGCTAACCCTAACCCGTACCCTAAACCTAACCCATACCCTAATCCTAACCCTAAACCTAACCCTAACCCTAACACTAACCCTACACCGTACTCTAACCCTAACAAAAACCCTAACCCTAACCCGTACCCTAACCCGTACCCTAACCCTAACACTAACCCTAACCCGTACTCTAACCCTAACCCATAACCCTCACCCTAACCCTAACCCTAACCCGACCCTAACCCTAACTCTAACCCTAACCCTAACATTAACCCTAACCCGTACTCTAACCCTAACCCTAACCCTAACACTAACCCTACCCCTTACTCTAACACTAACCCTAATCCTAACCCTAACTAGTACCCTAATCCTAACCCTAACCCTAACCCTAACACTAAACCTAACCCGTACTCTATCCCTAACCCTTACCTTATTCTAACCCTAACCCTAACCCTCACCCTAACGCTAACACGTACTTTAACCCTAAACCATACCATAACTCTAAACCTAACCCGTACCCTAACCCTAACCCTAATTCGTACCCTAACCCTAACCCTAACCCTGACAATAACCCTAACCCTAACCCGTATCCTAAACCTAACCCATACCCTAACCCTAAACCTAACCCTAACCCATGCTCTAAACCTATCAGGTACACTAACACTAACCCTAATCCTAACCCTTGACCTAACCCGTAACCTAACCCTAAACCTAACCCGTACTCAAACCCTAACAGTAACCCTAAACATTACCCTAGCGTTAACACTAACCCTAACCCTAACCCTAACTATTACCAGTACCCTAACCCAAACCCATACCCTAACCCTAACCCTAAACTTAACCGTAACACTGACACGTACACTAAACCTAAAATTAACCCGTACCCTAACCCTAACACTAACCCTAGCCCTAACACTAACCCTAGCCCGTACTCTAACAAACCCTAACCCTAAACATAACCCTAACCGATACGCTAACCCTAACCGGTACCCTAACCCTAACCCTAACACTATCCCTAACCCATACTCTAACCCTAAATGTAACCCTATCTCTAAACCAAACACGTACTATAACCCTAAACCTAACCCTAACCTTAAACCTAACCCTAACCCGTACACTAACCCTAACCCTAACCCGTACTCTAACCCTAACCCTAACCCTACCCCGTACTCTAACACTAACCCTAACCCTAACTCGTACCCTAACCCTAACCTTAACCCTAACCTAACACTAACCCTAACCCGTACTCTATCCCTAACCCTAACAGTATTCTAACCCTAACCCTAACCCTCACCCAAACCCTAACCCGTACTGTAACCCTGACCCATACCATTACCCTAAACCTAACCCGTACCCTAACCCTAACCCTAATTTGTACCCTAACCCTAACCCTTACCCTGACCCAAACCCTAACCCTAAACCGTATCCTAAACCTAAACCATACCCTAACCCTAAACCTAACCTTAACCCGTTCTCTAACCCTATCCCGTACACTAACACTAACCCTAATCCTAAACCTTGACCTAACCTGTAACCTAACCCTAAACCTAACCCGTACCCAAACCCTAACTGTAACCCTAAACCATACCCTAACGCTAACACTAACCCTAACCCTAACTCTAACCATTACCCGTCCCCTAACCCTAACCCATACCCTAACCCTAAACCTAACCCTAACACTAACCCTAACCCGTACTCTAACCTTAACCATAACCCTAACCCTAACCCTAAACCGTACCCTAACCCTAACCCTAACCCTAACACTCACCCTAACCCGTACTCTAACCCTAACCCAAACCCTAACCCTAACCCTAACCCTATCTGTACACTAACCCTAACCCTAACCCTAACACTAACCCTAACCCGTACTCTAATCCTAAACATAACCCTAAACCTAACCCTAACCCATGCTCTAACCCTATCCTGTACCCTAACACTAACCCTTACCCTAACCCTAAACCAAACCCGTACCCTAACCCTAAACGTAACCCTAACCCCTACCCAAACCCTAACCCTAACACTTACCCTAACGCTAACCCTAACCCTTACCCTTACCCGTACCCAAACGGTAAACCTAACCTGTACCCTAACACTAACCCAAACCCGTCCTCTAACCCTAAATGTAACCTCAACCCTAAACCTAACCCGCACCAGAAACTTAACCCTAACCCTAACCCTAATGCTAAACCTACCCTGTACTCTAACACTAACCCTAACCCTAAGCCTATCCCATACCCTAAACCTAACCCTAAACCTAACCCTAACCCTAACCCGTACTCTAACCCTAACGCTAACCCTACCACGTACTCTAACACTAACCCTAATCCTAAACTGTATCCTAAACCTAACCCATACCCTAACCCTAAACCTAACCTTAACCCGTGCTCTAACCCTATCCCGTACACTAACACTAACGCTAATCCTGAACCTTGACCTAACCTGTAACCTAACCCTAAACCTAACCCGTACCCAAACCCTAACAGTAACCCTAACCCATACCCTAACCCTAACCCTAACCCTAACACTAAACCTAACCCGTACTCTAACCTTAACCATAACCCTAACCCTAACCCTAACCCTAACCCTAACCCTAACACTAACCCTAACCGTACTCTAACCCTAACCCAAACCCTAACACTAACCCTACCCCGTACTCTAACACTAACCCTAATCCCAACCCTAACTCGTACCCTAATCCTAAACCTAACTCTAACCCTAACACTAACCCTAACCCGTACTCTATCCATAACCCTAACCGTATTCTAACCCTAACCCTAACCCTCACCCTAACCCTAACATGTGCTGTAACCCTAACCTATACCATAACCCTAAATCTAACCCGTACCCTAACCCTAACCCTAATTCGTACCCTAACCCTAACCCTCACCCTGACCCTAACCCTAACCCTAACCCGTATCCTAAACCTAACCCATACCCTAACCCTAAACCTAACTCTAACCCGTGCTCTAAACCTATCCCGTACCCTAACACTAACCCTAATCCTAATCCTTGACCTAACCCGTAAGCTAACCCTAACCCTAACCCGTACCCAAACCTTAACAGTAACCCTAAACCATACCCTAGCGCTCACACTAACCCTAACCCTAACTCTAACCATTAACCGTACCCTAACCCTAACCCATACCCTAACCCTAACCCTAAACTTAACCGTAACCCTGACCAGTACCCTAAATCTAAATTTAACCCGGACCCTAACGCCAACCCTAACCCTAACCCGTACCATAACGCTAACCTTAACCCTAACTCACACCTAAACCTAACCCTAACTCGTAACCTAAGCCTAACCCTAAACCTAAACTTAACCCTTACGCTAACCCTATCCCGCACCCTTTACCAAACCCTAACCCGTAACCTAACCCTAAACCTAACCCCAATCCTAACACTAAACCTTACCCTAACCCTATCGCTAATGCTAACCCTGACCCTAAACCTAACCCTAAACTGTACCCTAACCCTAATCCTAAACCTAACCCTCACCTAAACCTAAACCTAACCCGTACCCTAACCCTAACCCGTAACCTCAACCTAAACCTAACCCAAAACTTAACCCATACGCTAACCCTAACCCATACCCTAAACCTAACCCATACCCTAATCCTAACCCTAAACCTAACCCTAACCCTAACCCTACACCGTACTCTAACCCTAACAAAAACCCTAATCCTAACCCATACCCTAACCCTAACCCTAACCCTAACACTAAACCTAACCCGTACTCTAACCCTAACCCTAACCCTAACCCAAACACTAACCCTAACCCGTGCTCTAACCCTAACCCTAACCCTCACCCTAACCCTAACCCTAACCCGTACCCTAACCCTAACACTAACCCTAATCCTAACTCTAACCCTAACCCGTACTCTAACCCTAACCCTAACCATAACACTAACCCTACCCCGTACTCTAACACTAACCCTAATCCTAACCCTAAATAGTACCCTAACCCTAACCCTAACCCTAACCCTAACCCTAACACTAAGCCTAACCTGTACTCTATCCCTAACCTTAACCGTATTCTAACCCTAACCCTACCCCTCATCCTAACCCTAACACGTACTGTAACACTAACCCATAACATAACCCTAAACCTAACTGGACCCTAACCCTAACCCTAATTCGTACCCTAACCCTAACCCTAAACCTGACAATAACCCTAACCCTAACCCGTATCCTAAACCTAACACATACCCTAACCCTAAACTTAACCCTAACCCGTGCTCTAACCCTATCCCGTACACTAACACTAACCCTAATCCTAACCCTTGACCTAAACCGTAACCTAACCCTAACCCTAACCCGTACTCAAACCCCAACAGTAACCATAAACAATACCCTAGCGCTAACACTAACCCTAACCCTAACCATTACCCGTACCCTAACACTAACCCATACCTAACCCTAACCCTAAACTTAACCATAACACTGACACGTACACTAAACCTAAAATTAACCCGTACCCTAACCCTAACCCTAACCCTAACCCTAACACTAACCCTAGCCAGTACTCTAACAAACCCTAACCCTAAACGTAACCCTAACCCATACGCTAACCCTAACCCGTACCCTAACACTAACCCTAACCTTAACACTATCCCTAACCCATACTCTAACCCGAAACGTAACCCTATCTCTAACTCAAACCCGTACTATAACCCTAAACCTAACCCTAACCTTAAACCTAACCCTAACCCGTACTCTAACCCTATCCCGTAGACTAACACTAACTCTAACCCTAACCCCTAACCCTAACCCTAACCCTTACCTAACCCATACCCAAACCTAATTCGTAACCTAAACCTAACCCTAACCCGTACCCAAACCCTAACAGTAATCCTAACCATACTCTAGCGCTAACCCTAACCCTAACCCTAAGCCTAACCCACACCATAAACCTAAACCTAACCGTAACCCTAACCATAACCCTTACCCGTAACCTAAACCTAACCCATAACCTAATACTAAACCTAACATTAACCATAACGCTAACCCGTACCATAACCCTAAAAATAACACGTACCGTAACCCCAACCCTAACCCTTATCCGTACCATAACCCTATCCCTAATCCTAACCCGTACCCAAACCCTAACCATAACACGTACCCTAACCCTAACCCTAAACCTAACCCTTACCCTAACCCGTACCCAAACGGTAAACCTAACCCGTACCCTAACACTAACCTAAACCCGTACTCTAACCCCAACCTTAACCATAACCATAACCCACACCCTAAACTTAACCCTAACCCTAACCCAAACCATAACCCTTAACCGTAACCTAACCCTAACCCATACCCTAAACCTAACCCTAAACTTAACCGTAACCCTAACCCATACCCTAACCCAAAAAATTAACCCGTACCCTAACCCCAACCCTAACCCTAACCCGTACCCTAACACTAACCTTAAATCTAACCCTGACCCTAAACCTAACCCTAACCCTTACACTAATCCTAACACTGACCCTACCCGCACCCAAAATCTAACCCTAACCCGAACCCTAACCCTAAACCGTGACCTCAACCTAACCATAACCCTAAACTTAACCCGTACGCTAACCCTATCCTGTACCCGAAACCTGACCCTAACCCGTATCCTAACCCTAAACCTAACCCTAAGCCTAAACGGTACATTAAACCCAAACCTAACACTACCACTAACCCTACCCCGTACCCTAACCCTAAACATAACACTAACCCGTACACTAACCCTAACCCTAGCCCTAACCCTAACCCTAACACTAATCCTACCCGTACCCTAACCCTAACCCTAACCCTAACCCTAACACTAACCCTAGCCAGTACTCTAACAAACCCTAACCCTAAACGTAACCCTAACCCATACGCTAACCCTAACACATACCCTAACACTAACCCTAACCTTAACACTATCCCTAACCCATACTCTAACCCGAAACGTAACCCTATCTCTAACTCAAACCCGTACTATAACCCTAAACCTAACCCTAACCTTAAACCTAACCCTAACCCGTACTCTAACCCTATCCCGTAGACTAACACTAACTCAAACCCTAACCCCTAACCCTAACCCTAACCCTTACCTAACCCGTACCCAAACCTAATTCGTAACCTAAACCTAACCCTAACCCGTACCCAAACCCTAACAGTAATCCTAACCATACTCTAGCGCTAACCCTAACCCTAACCCTAAGCCTAACCCACACCATAAACCTAAACCTAACCGTAACCCTAACCATAACCCTTACCCGTAACCTAAACCTAACCCATAACCTAATACTAAACCTAACATTAACCATAACGCTAACCCGTACCATAACCCTAAAAATAACACGTACCGTAACCCCAACCCTAACCCTTATCCGTACCATAACCCTATCCCTAATCCTAACCCGTACCCAAACCCTAACCATAACACGTACCCTAACCCTAACCCTAAACCTAACCCTTACCCTAACCCGTACCCAAACGGTAAACCTAACCCGTACCCTAACACTAACCCAAACCCGTACTCTAGCCCCAACCTTAACCATAACCATAACCCACACCCTAAACTTAACCCTAACCCTAACCCAAACCATAACCCTTAACCGTAACCTAACCCTAACCCATACCCTAAACCTAACCCTAAACTTAACCGTAACCCTAACTCATACCCTAACCCAAAAAATTAACCCGTACCCTAACCCCAACCCTAACCCTAACCCGTACCCTAACACTAACCTTAAATCTAACCCTGACCCTAAACCTAACCCTAACCCTTACACTAATCCTAACACTGACCCTACCCGCACCCAAAATCTAACCCTAACCCGAACCCTAACCCTAAACCGTGACCTCAACCTAACCATAACCCTAAACTTAACCCATACGCTAACCCTATCCTGTACCCGAAACCTGACCCTAACCCGTATCCTAACCCTAAACCTAACCCTAAGCCTAAACCGTACATTAAACCCAAACCTAACACTACCACTAACCCTACCCCGTACCCTAACCCTAAACATAACACTAACCCGTACACTAACCCTAACCCTAGCCCTAACCATAACCCTAACACTAATCCTACCCGTACTCTAACCCTAAACCTAACCCTAAACCTAACCCGTACCCTAACCCATACCGTAACCCTAACACTAACCCTAACCTGTACTCTAAACCTAACCCTAACACTAACCCTAATCGTACTCTATCCCTAACCCTAACCCTCACCCTAACCCTAACCTGTACTCTAACCCTAACTGGTACCATAACCCTAACCCTTACCCTAACCCTAACCCTAACCCTATCCGTACACTAACACTAATTCTAAACCGAACACTAACCCTAACCCGTACTCTAACCCTAACCCTAACCCTAAACCTAACCCAAACCCGTACTCTAACCTTTTCCCGTAACCTAACATTAACCCTTACCCTAACCCTAAAACTAACCCGTACCTTAACCCTAAACGTAAATCTAACCCGTCCCCAAACCCTAACCCTAACACGTACCCTAACCCTAAACCTAAACCTAACCCTAACCCTAACCCTAACACTTTCCCTAACCCGTACCCAAACGGTAAAACTAACCCATACCCTAACACTAACCCAAACCCGTACTCTAACCCTAAGCCTTACACTAACACTAATCCTACACCGTACTCCAAACATAACCATAACCCTAAACCATACACTAACCCTGACCCTAACCCATACCCTAACCCTAACCCGTACCCTAAATCTAACCCTAACACTAACCCTAACCCGTACTCTAACCCTAACCCTAACCCTAACCCTAACCGTATTCTAACCCTAACCCTAAACTTCACCCTAACCGTAACCCGTACTGTCACCCTAACCCGTAACATAACCCTAACCCTAACCCGTACCTTAACCCTAAACCTAACCCTAACCCTAACGCTAACGCAAACACGTACTCTAAACCTAACCCTAACCCTAACCGTACTCTAACCCTAACCCTAACCCTCACCCTAACCCTACCCCGTACTGTAACCCAAACCCATACTATAACCCTAACCCTAACCCGTACCCTAAACCTAACCCTAAATCGTACCCTAACCCTAAACCTAACCATGACCATAACCCTATCCCTAACCGGTAACCTAAACCTAAACCGTACTTTAAACCTAAACCTAACCCTAACCCGTACCCTAAACCTAACCCTAACCCTAACTCGTACCCTAAACCTACCCTAACCCTGACCCTAACCCTAACCCTAACCCATACACTAAGCCTAACCCATACCCTAACCCTAACTCTAAACCTGACCCTAACCCTAACCCGAAACCTAAACATACCCCTAACCCTCTAACTAAGCCGTCCCCAAACCTATCCCGTACCCTAACCCTAACCCTAAACCGTACGCAAACCCTAACAGTAACCTTAACCCATACCCTAGGGCTAACCATAACCCTAACCCTAACCCAGACCCTAAACCTAACCCTAACCCTGACCCTAAAACTAACCCTATCCCGTTCCCTAACCCTAAACCGTACACGAACCCTAACCCTAAACCTAACCCATACCCTAACGCTAAATGTAACCCTAGCCAATACCCAAACCCTAACCCGAACCTTAACCCTAACCCTAACCCAACCCTAACCCCACCCGTAGCCTAATCCTAACTCTAACCCTAACCCCTAACCATAAGCCTAACCCTAACCCTTACCCGAACCCGTACCCAAACGGTAAACCTAACCCGTACCCTAACACTAACCCAAACCCGTACTCTAACCCTAACCATAACCCTAACCCTAACCCTAACCCGCACCCTAAACTTAACCCTAACCCTAACCCAAACCATAACCCTTAACCGTAACCTAACCCTAACCCATGACCTAACCCTAACCCTAACTTTAAACATAACCCTAATCCATACCCAAACCCTAAAACTAACCCATACCCTAACTCCTACCCTAACGCTAACCCGTACCCTAACACTAACCCTAACCCTAACCCTGAACCTACACCTAACCCTAACCCTTACACTAACCCTAACCCTAACCCAAAACGCACCCTAAACCTAACCCTAACCCATACCCTAACCCTAAATCGTAACCTAAACCGAAACCTAACCCTAAACTTAACCCGTTCGGTAACCCTATCCCATACCCTAAAGCTAACCCTAACCCGTATCCTAACCCTAACCTAACCCTAAGCCTAACCCGTACATTAACCCTTACCCTAACCCTAACACTAACCCTACCCCATACTCTAACCCTAAACCTAACCCTAACCCTAACTCGTATACTTAACCTATCCCTAACCCTAACTCGTACACTAACCCTAACCCTAAACCTGACCCTAACCCTAACCCTAACCCGTACCCTAAAACAAACCCATACCCTAACCCTAACCATAAACCTAACCCTAACCCTAACCCGAACCCTAAACCTAAACCTAACCCTTGACCTAACCCGTAACCAACCTTATCCCGTACCCTAACCCTAACCCTAACCTGTACCCAAACCCTAACAGTAACCCTAACCCATACAATAGCGCTAACCCTAACCCTAACCCTAACACTAACCCGCACCCTAAACCTAAACCTAACCCTAACCCTAACCATAAACCTTACCCGTATCCTAACCCTAACCCATAACCTAACACTAACCCTAACCTTAACCGTAACCCTAACCCGTACCCTAACCCTAAAACTAACCCGTACCCTAACCCCAACCCTAACCCTAACCCATACGTTAACACTAACCCTAAACCTAACCCTGAGCCTAAACCTAATCCTAACCCGAACACTAACCCTAACCCTAACCCGCACCCTAAACCTAACCCTAACCCTAACCCTAAACTTAACCCGTATGCTAACCGTAACCCTAACCATAACACTAACCCTACCCCGCATTCTAACACTAACCCTAACCCTAACCCTAACCCGTACGCTAACCCTAACCGTAACCCTAACACTAACCCTAACCCGTACTAAACCCTAACCCTAACCCTAACCCGTACCCTAACCCTAACCCTAAACCTATCCTTAACCCTAACCCTAACCCTAAACGTATTCTATCCCTAACCCTAACCCTCACCCTAAACCTAACCCATACTGTGACCCTAACCCATACCATAAACCTAAACCTAACCCGTAACCTAAACCTAACCATAATTCGTACCCTAAACCTCACCCTAACCCTGACCCTTACACTAATCCTAACCCGTATCCTAAACCTAACCCATACCCTAACCCTAAACCTAATCCTAACTCTGACCCTAACCCTAACCCGTACCGTAAGCCTAACCCATACCCTAACCCTAAACCTAATCCTAACCCTAAACTTAACCCGTACCCTAAACCTACCCTAACCCTTAATCTAACCCGTTACCTAACCCTAACACTAACCCGTACCTAAACCCTAACTGTAACCCTAAACCATACCCTAGCACTAACACTAACCCTAACCCTAACCCTAACCATTACCCGTACCCTAACCCTACCCATACCCTAACGCTAACCCTAAACTTAACCGTAACTATGACCCGTACACTAAACCTAAAATTAACCCGTACCCTAACCCAAACCCTAACCCTAACCTGTACCCTAACCCTAACCCTAACCCTAACCCACACCAAACCTAACCCTAACCCGTAACCCAAGCCTAAACCTAACCCTAAACTTAACCCATACGCTAACCCTATCCCGTACCCTAAATCTAACCCTAACCCGTAACCTAAACCTAAACCTAACCCTAAGCCTAACCCGTATATTAACCCTAACCCTAACACTAACCCTACCCTGTACTCTAACGCTAACCCTAACTCTAACCCTTAACCGTACCCTAAACCTAAAGCTAACCCTAACCCTAACACTAACCCTACCCTGTACTCTAACACTACACAAACCCTAACCCTAAACCATACCCTAACCCAACCCTAACCCTAACACTAACACTAACCCATACTCAAACCCTAACCCTATCCCTAACCCTAACCGTACTCTAACCGTAACACTAACCCTCACCCTAACCCTAACTGTACTGTAACCCTAACCCGTACCATAAACCTAACCCTAACCCAAAACTTAATCCTAAACCTGACCCGTACCCTAACCCTAAACTAACCCGTACCCTAACCCCAACCCTAACCCTAACCCGTACCCTAAAACTAACCCATACCGTAACCCTAACCATAAACCTAACCCTAACCCTATCCCGAACCCTAAACCTAAACCTAACCCTTGACCTAACCCGTAACCAACCTTATCCCATACCCTAACCCTAACCCTAACCTGTACCCAAACCCTAACAGTAACCCTAACCCATACAATAGCGCTAACCCTAACCCTAACCCTAACACTAACCCGCACCCTAAACCTAAACCTAACCCTAACCCTAACCATAAACCTTACCCGTATCCTAACCCTAACCCAAAACCTAACACTAACCCTAACCTTAAACGTAACCCTAACCCGTACCCTAACCCTAAAACTAACCCGTACCCTAACACCAACCCTAACCCTAACCCTAACCCTATCAGTACACTAACCCTAACTCTAACCCTAACACTAACCCTAACCCGTACTCTAACGCTAACCCTAACCCTAAACCTAACACTAAACCGTACTCTAACCCTTTCCCGTACCGTAACACTAACCCTTACCCTAACCCTAAACTAAACCGTACCCTAACCCTAAACATAACTCTAACCCGTCCCCAAACCCTAACCCTAACACGTACCCTAACCCTAACCCTAACCCTAACACTTTCCCTAACCCGTACCCAAACGGTAAAAATAACCCGTACCCTAACACTAACCCAAACCTGTACTCTAACCCTAACCCTTAACCTAACACTAACCCTACCCCGTACTCTAACCCTAACCCTAACCCTAACCTGTACCCTAACCCTAACCCTAACCCTAACCCTAACACTAACCCTAACCCGTACTCTAACCCTAACCATATCCCTAACCCTAACCGTATTCTAACCCCAACCCTAAACCTCACCCTAACCGTAACCCGTACTGTAACCCTAACCCGTACCATAACCCACACCCTAACCCGTACACTAACCCTAACCCTAATTCGTACCCTAACCCTAACCGTAACCCTGACCATAACCCTAACCCTATCCCGTACCCTAAACCTAACGTGTACCCTAATCCTAAACCTAACCCTAACCCGTACCCTAAAACTAACCCTAAACCGTACCCAAACCCTAAACCTACCCTAAACCTGACCCTAACCCTAACCCTATCACGTACCCTAAGCCTAACCCATAACCTAACCCTAACCCTAACCCTAACACTAATATTAAACCTACCCCGTACTCTAACCCTAACCCTAACCCTAACCCGTACCTGTACACTAAACCTGAATTTAACCTTAACCCTAACACTAACCCTAACCCGTACTCTAACCTTAACCCTAACCCTAACACTAACCCTCACCCTAACCCTAACCCTAACCCGTACTGTTACCCTAAACCGTACCATAACCCTAACCCTAACCAGTCCGCTAACCCTAACCCTAATTCGTACCCTAACCCTAACCCTAACCCTGACCCTAAACCTAACCCGTGCCCTAAACCTAACCGGTACCCTAACCCTAAACCTAACCCTAACCCGTACCCTAAACCTAAACCTAACCCGTACCCTAACCCTAAACCTAACCCTAAACCTGACCCTAACCCTAACCCTAACACGTACCCTAAGCCTAACCCATACCCTAACCCTAACCCTAACACTAACCATACCCCGTTCCCTAACCCTAAACCTAACCCTAACACTAACCCTAACCCGTACTCTAACCCTAACCCTTACCCTAACCGTACTCTAACCCTAACCCTAACCCTCACCCTAACCCTAACTCGTACTGTAACCCTAACCCACACCATAATCCTAACCCTAACCGGTACCCTAACCCTAAACCTATTTCGTCCCCTAACCCTAACCCTAACCCTGACCCTAACCCTAACCCTAACCCGTACCTTAAACCTAACCCATACCCTAACCCCTAACCTAACCCTAACCTGTACCCTAAACCTAACCCTAACACGTACCCTAACCCTAACCCTAACCCTAATACTATCCCTACACCGTACTCTAACCCTAACCCAAACCCTAACCCTAACCATACCCATAACCTAACCGTAAACCAAACACTAACCCTAACCCGTACTCTAACCCTAACCCTTACCCTAACCTTACTCTAACTCTAACACTAACCCTCACCTTAACCCTATCCCATACCCTAAACCTAACCCATACCCTAACCCTAAACCTAAACCTAACCTGTACCCTAAACCTAACCATAACCAGTACCCTAACCCTAATCCTAACCCATACCCTAACAGGTACCTAAACCTAACCCCAACCCTATCACTAACCCGTACTCTAACCCTAACCTTAACCCGTACTCTAACCCTAACCCTAACCCTAAAACTATCCCTACACCGTACTCTAACCCTAACCCAAACCCTAACCCTAACCCATACCTTAACCCTAACACGTACCCTAACCCTAAAACTAACCCGTACCATAACCCCAACCCTAACCCTAACCCGTACCATAACCCTATCCCTAAACCTAACCCTGACCCTAAACATAACCCTAACCCGTACCCTAAGCCTAACCCGCACCTAAACCTAACCCTAACCCGTACCCTAACCCTAACCCGCATCCTAACCTATACCTAACCCTAAACTTATCCCGGACACTAACCCTATCCCGGACCCTAAACCTAACCCTAACCTGTACTCTAAACCTAACCCTAAACCTAACCCTATCCGTACACTAACCCTAAACCTAAAAATAACACTAACCCTAACCCATACTCTAAACCTAAACCTAACCCTGAAGCTAACCCTAACCCGTAATCTAACCCTAACCCATACCCAAACACTGACCCTTACCTTAACCCTAAACCTAGCCCGTACCCTAACCCTAAACGTAACCCTAACACGTACCCACACCGTAACCCTAACAAATACCCAAACCCTAACCCTAACCCGCAAACTAAAACTAACGCTAACCCTAGACCTAACACGCACACTAAACCTATCCCATACCATAAACTTAACCCTAACCCGTACCGTAACCCTAACACTAACCCTAACCCTAACCCTAACCCTAACCCTAACCCTAACCCATAGACTAACCCTAACCTGAACCCTACCCTAACCCTAACCCAAAACGTACCCTAACCCTAACCCTAACCCAACCCTAACCCTAAACCTAACCTAACACCCTAACCCGTACTCTACTTAACCCTAACCCTCAACGCAACCCTTCCCGTATTCTAACCCTAACCCTAACTCTATCACTAACCATAACCCTAACACTAACCCTTACCCTAACCCTAAACCTAACCCGTACTCTACCCTAAACGTAACCCTAACCCGTACCCAAAACCTAACCCTAACACGTATCCTAACTCTAACCCTGACCCTAAACCTAACCCTAACCCATACCCTAACCCTAACCCACACCTAAACCTAACACTAACCCGTACCCTAACTCTAACCCATAACCTAAACCTAACCCTACCCCTAAACTTAACCCGTACCCTAACCCTATCTGGTACCCTAAACCTAACCCTAACCCGTACCCTAACCCTAACCCTATCCGTACACTAACCCTAACCCTAACACTAACACTAACCCTAACACGTAGTCTAAACCTAACCCTAAACCTAAACCTAACCCGTACTCTAAACCTAACCCTAAACCTAACACTAACCGTAACACTAACACTAAACCTAACACGTACTCTAACCTTAAACCAAACCCGAACACTAACCCTAACTCGTACCGTAATCCGAACTCGTACCCTAAACCTAACCCTAACACTAACCCTAACCCTAACTTTAACCATAACCCTAATCCGTACCCAAACCCTAAAACTAACCCTACCCGTACTAAACCTAACCCTAAACCTAAACGTAACCCTTGACCTAACCCGCACCCAAACCTAATTCGTAACCTAACCCTAACCCTAACCCGTACCCAAACCCTAACAGTAATCCTAACCATACTCTAGCGCTAACCCTAACCCTAACCCTAAGCCTAACCCGCACCCTAAACCTAAACCTAACCTTAACCTAACCCTAACCATGATCCTAACCCTAAACCTAATCCTGTACCCTAACCCTAACCCTAACCCTCATCCTAAACCTAACCCTAAACCTAGACCTAACCCGTATCCTAACCCTAACCCGTACCCTAACACTAACCCTTACCCTAACCCTTAACGTAAACCGTACCCAAATGGTAAACCTAACCCGTACCCTAACACTAACACAAACCTGTACTCTAAACCTAACTCTATACCAAATCCGCACCCTTAACCCTAACCCTAACCCAAACCATAAACCTTAACCGTAACCTAACCCTAACCCATACCCTAAACCTAATACTAAACTTAACCGTAACCCTATCCCATAACCTAACACTAAAACTAACCCATACCCTAACCCCAACCCTAACCCTAACCCGTACCCTAACAATAACCCTAACCCTAAACCTGACCCTAAACCTAACCCTAACCCGTACACTAACCCTAACCCTAACCCGCACCCTAAACCTAACCCTAACCTGTACCCTTACCATAACCCGTAACCTAAACTTAACCCTAACCCTAACTTAACCCGTATGCAAACCCTATGCCGTACCCTAAACCTAACCCTAACCCTAAACCTAACCCTAAGCCTAATCTGTACATTAACCCTAACCCTAAACCTAACCCTAACACTAACCCTAACCCGTACTCTATCCCTAACCCTAACCGTATTCTAACCCTAACCCTAACCCTCACCCTAACCCTAACCCGTACTATAACCCTAACCCATACCATACCCTAAACCTAACCCTTACCCTAACCCTAACCCTAATTCGTACCCTAACCCTAACCCTAACACTGACCCTAACCCTAAACTGTATCCTAAACCTAACCCATACCCTAACCCTAAACCTAACCCTAACCCATGCTCTAACCCTATCCCGTACACTAACACTAACCCTAATCCTAACCCTTGACCTAACCCGTAACCTAACCCTAACCCTAACCCATACCCAAACCCTAACAATAATCTTAAACCATACCCTAACGCTAACACTAACCCTAACCCTAACTCTAACCATACACGTACCCTAGCCCTAACCCATACCCTATCCATAACCCTAAACTTAACCATAACCCTGACCAGTACCCTAAACCTAAAATTAACCCATAACCTAACACCAAACCTAACCCGTACCCGTACCCTAACCCTAACCCAAACCCTAACACTAACCCTACCCCGTAATCTAACCCTAACAAAAATCCTAACCCTAACCCGTACCCTAACCTTAAACCTAAAACTAACCCTAACACTAACCCTACCCCGTACTCTAACACTAACCCTAATCCTAACCCTAATTCGTACCCTAAACCTAACCATAACCCTAACCCTAACACTAACCCTAACCCATACTCTATCCCTAACCCTAACCGTATTTAACACTAACCCTAACCTCACCCTAACCCTAACACGTACCGTAAACCTAACCCATACCATAACCCTAAACCTAACCCGTACATACCCTAACCCTAACCCTAATTCGTACCCTAACCCTAACCCTAACACTGACCCTAACCCTAACCCTAACCCTAACCCGTATCCTAAACCTAACCCATACCCTAACCCTAAACCTAACCCTAAACCGTGATCTAACCCTATCCCGTACACTAACACTAACCTTAATCCTAATCCTTGACCTAACCCGTAACCTAACCCTAACCCTAACCCATACCCAAACCCTAACAGTAACCCTAAACCATACCCTAGCGCTAACACTAACCCTAAACCTAACTCTAACCATTACCCGTACCCTAACCCTAACCCATACCCAACCCTAACCCTAAACTTAACCATAACCCTGACCAGTACACTAAACCTAAAATTAACCCGGACCCTAATGCCAACCTTAACCCTAACCCGTACTCTAACATTAACCCTAAACCTAACCCACACCTAAACCTAACCCTAACCCGAAACCTAAGCCTAATCCTAAACCTAAACTTAACCCGTATGCTAACCCTATCCCGTACCCTAACCAAACCCTAACCCGTAACCTAACCCTAAACCTAACCCCAACCCTAATACTAACACGTACCCTAACCCTATCCCTAACCCTAACCCTGACCCTAAACCTAACCCTAACCCTAACCCTCACCTAAAACTAACCCTAACGCGTACCCTAACCCTAACCCATAACCTAAACCTAAACCTAACCCTAAACTTAACCCATACGCTAACCCTAACCCGTACCCTAAACCTAAACCATACCCTAATCCTAATCCTAAACCTAACCCTATCCCTATCCCGTACCCTATACTTAATCCAAACCCTTGACCTAACCCGTACCCAACCTTATCCCGTACCCTAACCCTAACCCTAACCCGTACCCAAACCCTAAGAGTAACCCTAACCCATACCCTAGCACTAAACATAACCCTAACCCTAATCCTAACCGGAACCCTAAACCTAAACCTAAACCGTACCCTAACCCTAACGCGTTACCTAAACCTAACAATAACCCTAAACTTAACCCATACGCTAACCCTATCACGTACCCTAAACCTAACCCTAACCCGTATCCTAACACTAAACCTAACCCTAACCCTAATCTGTACATTAACCCTAACTCTAACCCTAACACTAACGCTAACCTGTACTCTAACCCTAACCCTAACCCTAACCCAACACCGCACCCTTAACTTAAACCTAACCCTAACCCAACAATAACCCTTAACGGTAACCTAAACCTAACCCATACCCTAAACCTAACCCTAACCTTAACCCTAACCCTAACCCTAACCCTAACCCTAACCCTAACCCTAAACCTAACCCTAGCCCTAAACCTAACCCACACCAAACCTAACGCTAACCCGGAACCTAAGCCTAACCCTAACCCTAAACTTAACAAGTACGCTAACCCTAGCCCGTACACGTAACCTAACCCTAAACCGTAACCTAACCCTAAACCTAATCCTAAGCCTAACCCGTACATTAACCCTAACCCTAACACTAGCACTAACCCTACCCCATACTCTAACACTAACCCTAACTCTAACCCAAACCCGTACCCTAACCCTAACCTTAACCATAACACTAACCCTACCCCGTACTCTAACCCTAACACAAACCCTATGCCTAAACCCTACCGTAACCCTAACCCTAACCCTAACTCTAACACTAACCCTAACCCGTACTCTAACCCTAACCCTAACCCTAACCCTAACCGTACTCTAACCGTAACACTAAACTTCACCCTAACCCTAACCGTACTGTAACCCTAACCCGTACCATAACCCTAACCCTAACCCTAAACTTAATCGTAACCCTGACCCATACCCTAACCCTAAAACTAACCCGTACCCTAACCAGAACCCTAAACTAACCCGTACTCTAACCCTATCCCTAATGCTAACCCTGACCCTAAACCTAAACCTAACCTGTACCCTATCCCTAACCCTAACTCTAACCCTCCCCTAAACCTAACCCTAAGCCGTACCGTAACCCTAACCCGTAACCTAAACCTAAACCTAACCCTAAACTTAAACCCTACGCTAACCCTATCCCGTACCCTAAACCTAAACCTAAGCCTATCCGCACTCTAACCCTAACCATAACCCTAACACTAACCCTAGCCCGTACTCTAACACTAACCCTAACCCTAAACGTAACCTTAACCCATACACTAACCCTAATCTGTACCCTATCACTAACCCTAACCCTAACACTATCCCTAACCCATACTCTAAACCTAAACCTAACCCTAACTCTAACACAAACCCATACTATAACCCTAAACCTAACCCTAACCTTAAACCTAAACCTAACCCGTACTCTAACCCTATCCCGTAGCCTAACACTAACTCTAACCTTAACCCCTAACCCTAACCCTAACCCTTAGCTAACCCATATCCAACTTTAAACCTAACTCGTACCTTAACACTAACCAAAACCCGTACTCTAACCCTAACCCGCACCCTAAACTTAACCCTAACCCTAACGCTAACCATAACCCTTAACCATACCCTTAACCTAACACTAACTCGTACCCTAAACCTAACACTGACCCTAACCCTAACCCGTACACTAACCCTAAACCGTACCCTAACCCTAACCCTAACCCTAACCCTATCCATAACCCTAACCCGTACCCTAAACCTAACCCTAACCCTTGTCCTATTCCGTACCCAAACCTATCCCATACCCTAAACCTAACCCTAAATCGTACCGAAACCCTCCGAGTAACCCTAACCCATACACTAGCGCTAACCCTAACCCTAACCCTAAGCCTAACCCACAACCTAAACCTAAACCTAACCGTAACCCTAACCATAACCCTTAACCGTACACTAACCCTAACCCCTAACCTAACACTAACCCAAACCTTAACCGTAACCCTAAACCGTACCCTAATCCTAAAACTAACCCGTACCATGATCCAAACCCTAACCCTAACCCGTAACATAACCCTATCCCTAATCCTAACCCTGACCCTAAACCTAACCCTAACCCGTACCCTAACCCTAACCTGCACCTAAACCTAACCCTAACCCATACCCTAACCATAAACCGTAACCTAAACGTAAACCTAACCCTAAACTTATCCCATACACTAACCCTATACCATACCCTAAACCTAACCCCAACCTGTACCCTAAGCCTAACCCTAACCCTATCCGTACACTAACCCTAACCCTATCCCTAACACTATCCCTAACACATACTCTAACCCTAACCCTAACCCTAAACCTAACCCTAAACCTAACCCTAACCCGTACACTAACCCTAACCCGTACCCTAACACTAACCCTTACCCTAACCCTAAACCTAACCCGTAACCTAAACCTAAACGTAACCCTTGACCTAACCCGTACCCAACCCTAATTCGTAACCTAACCCTAACCCTAACCCGTACCCAAACCCTAACAGTAACCCTAACCATACCCTAGCGCTAACCCTAACCCTAACCCTAAGCCTAACCCGCATCCTAAACCTAAACCTAACCGTAACCCTAACCATAACCCTTACCCATACCCTAAACCTAACCCATAACCTAACACTAACCCTAACATTAACCGTAACCCTAACGCGTACCATAACCCTAAAAATAACCCGTACGGTAACCCCAACCCTAACCCTAACCCGTAACATAACCCTATCCCTAATCCTAACCCGTCCGCTAACCCTAACCCTAATTCGTATCCTAACCCTAACCGTAACCCTGACCCTAACCCTAACCCTAACCCGTACGCTAAACCTAACCTGTACCCTAACCCTAATCCATACCCTAAACCTAATCCTAACCCGTACCCTAACCCTAAACCTAACCCTAAACCTGACCCTAACCCTAACCCTAACACGTACCCTAAACCTAACCCATACCCTAACCCTAACCCTAACACTAACACTAACCATACCCCATACCCTAACCCTAAACCTAACCCTAACACTAACCCTAACCCATACTCTAACCCTAAACCTAACCCTAAAGCTAACCCTAACCCGTTCTAACCCTAAACCGTACCCTAACACTAACCCTTACCCTAACCGTAAACCTAACCCGTACCCTAACCCTAAACGTAATACTATCTCTAACCCAAACCCGTACTCTAACCCTAAACCTAACCCTAAAACTAACCCTACCCCGAACTCTAACACTAACCCTAACCCTAACCATAACCCGTACCCTAAACCTAAACCTAACCCTAACACTAACCCTAACACTAACCCTACCATGTACTCTAACCCTAACCCTTACCCGTACGTTAACACTAACCCAAAACCGTACTCTAAACCTAATCCTAACCCAAACCCGCACCCTTAAGTTAACCCTAACCCTAACCCAAACCATAACCCTTAACCGTAACCTAACCCTAACCCATACCCTAACCCTAACCCTAACCTTAAACGTAACCCTAACCCGTAACCTAACCCTAAAACTAACCCATACCCTAACCCCAACCCTAACCCTAACCCGTACCCTAACCCTAACCCTAACCCTCACCCTAAACCTAACCCTAACCCATACACTAACCCTAACCCTAAGCCTAAATCGCACCCTAAACCTAACCCTAACCCGTACCCTAACCCTAACCCGTCACCTAAACCTAACCCTAACCTTAAACTTAACCCGTACGCTAACCCTATCCCGTACCCTAAACCTAACCCTAACCCGTAAACTAACCCTAAACCTAACCCTAAGCCTAACCTGTACATTAACACTAACCCTAAAACTAACAGTAACCCTACCCCGTACTCTAACCCTAACCCTAACCCTAACCCTATCCCATACCCTAACCCTAACTCTAAACATTTCCCTAACCCTAACACTAACCCTAACCCGTACCCTAACCCTAACCCTAACCGTACTCTAACCCTAACCCTAACCCTCACCCTATCCCTAACCTGTACTGTAAACGTAACCAGTAACATAACCCTAACCCTAACACGTACCCTAACCCTAACCCTAACTCGTACGCTAACCCTAACCCTGACCCTAACACTAACCCTAACCCGTAACCTAAACCTAACCCACATCCTAACCCTAACACTAACCCTAACCCGTACCCTAAACCTAACCCTAACCCTAACTCGTTCCCTAACCCTAAGCCTAACCCTGACCCTAACCTTAAACCTAACCCATACCCTCAATCTAAACCATACCCTAACACTAAACCTAACCCTAAACCTAACCCTAACACTAACCCATACACTAAACCTCACCCTAACCCTTGACCTAACCCGTACCCAACCCTATCCCGTACCCTAAACCTAACCCTATCCCGTACTCAAACCCTAACAGTAACCCTAACCCATACCCTAGCGCTAACCCAGCCCTAACCCTAAGCCTAACCCACACCCTAAACCTAAACCTAACCCTAACCCTAACCATAACCCTTACCCGTCCCCTAACCCTAACACATACCCTAACACTAACCATAACATTAACAGTAACCCTAACCCGTACCCTAACCCTAAAACTATCCTGTACCCTAACAACAACCCTATCCTTAACCCTAACCCTGACCCTAAACCTAACCCTAACCCTAACCTGTACACTAACCCTAACCCGAACCTTAACCCTAACACTAACCGGTACACAAACCCTACCTGTAGCCTAACCCTAAATATAACCCTAACCCTAACCCTAACCCTAACCCTTACCCAAACCCGTACTCAAACGGTAAACCTAACCCATACCCTAACACTAACCCAAACCTGTACTCTAAACCTAACCCTAACCCAAACCCACACCCTAAACTTAACCCTAACCCAAACCCAAACCATAACCCTTTCCTTAACCTAACTCTAGCCCATACCCTAACCCTAACCCTAACCTTAACCATAACCCTAACCCGTACCCTAACCCTAAAACTGAACCATACCCTAACGCCAACCCTAACTTTAAACCGTACCCTAACACTAACCGTAACCCTAAACCTGACACTAAACCTAACCCTAACCCTTACACTAATCCTAACCCTAACCCTAACCCGCACCCTAAACCTAACCCTAACCTGTAACATAACCCTAACCCATAACCTAAACCTAACCCTAACCCTAAACTTAACCCGTACCCTAACCCCAACCCTAACCCTAACCCGCTCCTAAACCTAAACAAAACCCGTACCCTAACCCTAACCCGTAACCTAATGTTAACCCTAACCCTAAACTTAACCCGAACACAAACCTATCCAGTACCCTAAACCTAACTCTAACCCGTACACTAACCCAAACTCTAAACCTAACCCTATCCGTACACTAACCCTAACCCTAACCCTAACACTAACGCTAACCCGTACTCTAACACTAAACCTAACCCTAAACCTAACCCTAACCCGTATCAAACCCTAACCCATACACTAACACTAACCCTGATCCTAACCCTAACCCTAACACATACCCTATCCCGTAGCCTAACACTAACCCTAACACTAACGCTTAACCCGAACCCTTACCCTAACCCTTACCTAACCCGAACCCAAACGGTAAACCTAACCCGTACCCTAACACTAACCCAAAACCGTACTATAACCCTAATCCTAACCCGCACCCTAACACTAACCCTAAATCTAACCCTGACCCTAAACCTAACCCTAACCCTTACACTAATCCTAACACTAACCCTACCCGCACTCAAAATCTAACCCTAACTAAACCCTAACCCTAAACCGTGACCTCAACCTAACCATAACGTTATACTTAACCCACACGCTAACCCTATCCTGTATCTGAAACCTAACCCTAACCAGTATCCTAACCCTAAACCTAACCCTAAGCCTAAACCGTACATTAAACCCAAACCTAACCCTAACACTAACCTTACCTCGTACCCTAATCTTAACCCTAACCCTAACCCTAACCCGTACACTAACCCTAACCCTAACCCTAACCCTAACACAATTCCTCCCCGTACTCTAAACCTAAACCTAAACCTAACCCTAACCCGTACCCTAACCCTAACCCTAACCCCATCCCTAACACTAAACCTTAACCTAAACCTATCCCTAACTCTAAACCTGACCCTAAACCTAACCCTAAACTGTACCCTAACCCTAACCCTAACCCTCACCTAAACCTAACCATAATCCGTACCCTAACCCTGACCCGTAACATAAACCTAAACCTAACCCTAAACTTAACCCATACGCTAACCCTAACCCGTACCCTAAACCTAACCCATACCCTAATCCTAACCCTAAACCTAACCCTCACCCTAACACTAACCCTACACCGTACTCTAACCCTAACAAAAACCCTAACCCTAAACCGTACCCTAACCCTAACCCTAACCCTAACACTAAACCTAACCCGTAATCTAACCCTAACCATAACCCTCACCCTAACCCTAACCCTAACCCGACCCTAACCCTAACTCTAACCCTAACCCTAACATTAACCCTAACCCGTACTCTAACCCTAACTCTAACCCTAACACTAACCCTACCCCGTACTCTAACACTAACCCTAATCCTAACCCTAACTAGTACCCTAACCCTAACCCTAACCCTAACACTAAACCTAACCCGTACTCTATCCCTAACCCTAACCGTATTCTAACCCTAACCCTAATCCTCACCCTAACGCTAACACGTACTTTAACCCTAAATCATACCATAACTCTAAACCTAACCCGTACCCTAACCCTAACCCTAATTCGTACCCTAACCCTAACCCTAACCCTGACAATAACCCTAACCCTAACCCGTATCCTAAACCTAACCCATACCCTAGCCATAAACCTAACCCTAACCCATGCTCTAAACCTATCCCGTACACTAACACTAACCCTAATCCTAACCCTTGACCTAACCCGTAACCTAACCCTAACCCTAACCCGTACTCAAACCCTAACAGTAACCCTAAACATTACCCTAGCGTTAACACTAACCCTAACCCTAACCCTAACTATTACCCGTACCCTAACCCAAACCCATACCCTAACCCTAACCCTAAACTTAACCGTAACACTGACACGTACACTAAACCTAAAATTAACCCGTACCCTAACCCTAACCCTAACCCTAACACTAACCCTAGCCCGTACTCTAACAAACCCAAACCCTAAACATAACCCTAACCGATACACTAACCCTAACCGGTACCCTAACACTAACCCTAACCCTAACACTATCCCTAACCCATACTCTAACCCTAAACGTAACCCTATCTCTAACCCAAACCCGTACTATAACCCTAAAACTAACCCTAACCTTAAACCTAACCCTAACCCGTACACTAACCCTAACCCGTACCCTAACCCTAACCCTAACCCTATCTGTACACTAACCCTAACCCTAAGACTAACACTAACCCTAACCCGTACTCTAACCCTAAACATAACCCTAAACCTAACCCTAGCCCATGCTCTAACCCTATCCCGTACCCTAACACTAACCCTTACCCTAACCCTAAACCAAACCCGTACCCTAACCCTAAACGTAACCCTAACCCCTACCCAAACCCTAACCCTAACACTTACCCTAACGCTAACCCTAACCCTTACCCTTACCCGTACCCAAACGGTAAACCTAACCTGTACTCTAACACTAACCCAAACCCGTACTCTAACCCTAAATGTAACCTCAACCCTAAACCTAACCCGCACCAGAAACTTAACCCTAACCCTAACCCTAACGCTAAACCTACCCCGTACTCTAACACTAACCCTAACCCTAAGCCTATCCCGTACCCTAACCCTAACCCTAAACCTAACCCTAACCCTAACCCGTACTCTAACCCTAACGCTAACCCTACCCCGTACTCTAACACTAACCCTAATCCTAACCCTAACTCATACCCTAACCCTAACCTTAACCCTAACCCTAACACTAACCCTAACCCGTACTCTATCCCTAACCCTAACCGTATTCTAACCCTAACCCTCACCCAAACCCTAACCCGTACTGTAACCCTGACCCATACCATTACCCTAAACCTAACCCATACCCTAACCCTAACCCTAATTTGTACCCTAACCCTAACCATTACCCTGACCCAAACCCTAACCCTAAACCGTATCCTAAACCTAAACCATACCCTAACCCTAAACCTAAACTTAACCCGTGCTCTAACCCTATCCTGTACACTAACACTAACCCTAATCCTGAACCTTGACCTAACCTGTAACCTAACCCTAAACCTAACCCATACCCAAACCCTAACAGTAACCCTAAACCATACCCTAACGCTAACACTAACCCTAACCCTAACTCTAACCATTACCCGTCCCCTAACCCTAACCCATACCCTAACCCTAAACCTAACCCTAACACTAACCCTAACCCGTACTCTAACCTTAACCATAACCCTAACCCTAACCCTAAACCGTACCCTAACCCTAACCCTAACACTAACCCTAACCCGTACTCTAACCCTAACCCAAACCCTAACACTAACCCTACCCCGTACTCTAACACTAACCCTAATCCCAACCCTAAATCGTACCCTAACCCTAAACCTAACCCTAACCCTAACACTAACCCTAACCCGTACTCTATCCATAACCCTAACCGTATTCTAAACCTAACCCTAACCCTCACCCTAACCCTAACATGTACTGTAACCCTAACCTATACCATAACCCTAAACCTAACCCGTACCCTAACCCTAACCCTAATTCGTACCCTAACCCTAACCCTGACCCTAACCCTAACCCTAAACCGTATCCTAAACCTAACCCATACCCTAACCCTAAACCTAACTCTAACCCATGCTCTAACCCTATCCCGTACACTAACACTAACCCTAATCCTAACCCTTGACCTAACCCGTAGGCTAACCCTAACCCTAACCCGTACCCAAACCTTAACAGTAACCCTAAACCATACCCTAGCACTCACACTAACCCTAACCCTAACTCCAACCATTAACCGTACCCTAACCCTAACCCATACCCTAACCCTAACCCTAAACTTAACCGTAACCCTGACCAGTACCCTAAACCTAAATTTAACCCGGACCCTAACGCCAACCCTAACACTAACCCGTACCCTAACGCTAACCCTAACCCTAACTCACACATGAACCTAACCCTAACTCGTAACCTAAGCCTAACCCTAAACCTAAACTTAACCCTTATGCTAACCCTATCCCGCACCCTTTACCAAACCCTAACCCGTAACCTAACCCTAAACTTAACCCCAACCCTAACACTAAACCTTACCCTAACCCTATCCCTAATGCTAACCCTGACACTAAACCTAACCCTAAACTGTACCCTAACCCTAACCCTAACCCTAACCCTCACCTAAACCTAAACCTAACCCGTACCCTAACCCTAACCCGTAACCTCAACCTAAACCTAACCCAAAACTTAACCCATACGCTAACCCTAACCCATACCCTAAACCTAATCCATACCCTAATCCTAACCCTAAACCTAACCCTAAACCTAACCCTACACCGTACTCTAACCCTAACAAAAACCCTAACCCTAACCCGTACCCTAACCCTAACCCTAACCCTAACACTAACCCTAACCCGTAATCTAACCCTAACCCTAACCCTCACCCTAACCCTAACCCTAACCCGACCCTAACCCTAACTCTAACCCTAACCCTAACCCTAAATCGTACCCTAACCCTAAACCTAACCATGACCATAAGCCTATTCCTAACCGGTAACCTAAACCTAAACCGTACTTTAAACCTAACCCTAACCCTAACCCGTACCCTAAACCTAACCCTAACCCTAACTCGTACCCTAAACCTACCCTAACCCTGACCCTAACCCTAACCCTAACCCATACACTAAGCCTAACCAATACCCTAACCCTAACACTAAACCTAACCCTAACCCTAACCCGAAACCTAAACGTACACCTAACCCTCTAACTAAGCCGTACCCAAACCTATCCCGTACCCTAACCCTAACCCTAAACCGTACGCAAACCCTAACAGTAACCTTAACCCATACCCTAGGGCTAACCCTAACCCTAACCCTAACCCGGACCCTAAACCTAACGCTAACCCTGACCCTAAAACTAACCCTATCCCGTTCCCTAACCCTAAACCGTACACGAACACTAACCCTAAACCTAACCCATACCCTAACGCTAAATGTAACCCTAGCCAATACCCAAACCCTAACCCGAACCTTAACCCTAACCCTAACCCAACCCTAACCCCACCCGTAGCCAAATCCTAACTCTAACCCTAACCCCTAACCATAAGCCTAACCCTAACCCTTACCCGAACCCGTACCCAAACGGTAAACCTAACCCGTACCCTAACACTAACCCAAACCCGTACTCTAACCCTAACCATAACCCTAACCCTAACCCTAACCCGCACCCTAAACTTAACCCTAACCCTAACCCAAACCATAACCCTTAACCGTAACCTAACCCTAACCCATGACCTAACCCTAACCCTAACTTTAACCATAACCCTAATCCATACCCAAACCCTAAAACTAACCCATACCCTAACTCCTACCCTAACGCTAACCCGTACCCTAACACTAACCCTAACCCTAACCCTGAACCTACACCTAACCCTAACCCTTACACTAAACCTAACCCTAACGCAAAACGCACCCTAAACCTAACCCTAACCCATACCCTACCCCAAAACGTAACCTAAACCGAAACCTAACCCTAAACTTAACCCGTTCGGTAACCCTATCCCATAACCTAAAGCTAACCCTAACCCGTATCCTAACCCTAACCTAACCCTAAGCCTAACCCGTACATTAACCCTTACCCTAACCCTAACACTAACCCTACCCCATACTCTAACCCTAAACCTAACCCTAACCCTAACTCGTATACTTAACCTATCCCTAACCCTAACTCGTACACTAACCCTAACCCTAAACCTGACCATAACCCTAACCCTAACCCGTACCCTAAAACTAACCCATACCCTAACCCTAACCATAAACCTAACCCTAACCCTAACCCGAACCCTAAACCTAAACCTAACCCTTGACCTACTCGTAACCAACCTTATCCCATACCCTAAACCTAACCCTAACCTGTACCCAAACCCTAACAGTAACCCTAACCCATACAATAGCGCTAACCCTAACCCTAACCCTAACACTAACCCGCACCCTCAACCTAAACCTAACCCTAACCCTAACCCTAACCATAAACCTTACCCGTATCCTAACCCTAACCCATAACCTAACACTAACCCTAACCTTAACCGTAACCCTAACCCGTACCTTAACCCTAAAACTAACCCGTACCCTAACACCAACCCTAACCCTAACCCTAACCCTATCAGTACACTAACCCTAACTCTAACCCTAACACTAACCCTAACCCGTACTCTAACGCTAACCCTAACCCTAAACCTAACACTAACCCGTACTCTAACCCTTTCCCGTACCGTAACACTAACCCTTACCCTAACCCTAAAACTAAACCGTACCCTAACCCTAAACATAATTCTAACCCGTCCCCTAACCCTAACCCTAACACGTACCCTAACCTTAACCCTAACCCTAACACTTTCCCTAACCCGTACCCAAATGGTAAAAGTAACCCGTACCCTAACACTAAACCAAACCTGTACTCTAACCCTAACCCTTAACCTAACACTAACCCTACCCCGTACTCTAAACCTAACCCTAACCCTAACCCATCCCCAAACCCTAACCCTAACACGTACCCTAACCCTAACCCTAACCCTAACACATTCCCTAACCCGTACCCAAATGGTAAAAATAACCCATACCCTAACACTAAACCAAACCTGTACTCTAACCCTAACCCTTAACCTAACACTAACCCTACCCCGTACTCTAACCCTAACCCTAACCGTAACCCGTACCCTAACCCTAACCCTAACCCTAACCCTAACCCTAACCCTAACACTAACCCTAACCCGTACTCTACCCTAACCATATCCCTAACCCTAACCGTATTCTAACCCCAACCCTAAACCTCACCCTAACCGTAACCCGTACTGTAACCCTAACCCGTACCATAACCCTAACCCTAACCCGTACCCTAACCCTAACCCTAGTTCGTACCCTAACCCTAACCGTAACCCTGACCATAACCCTAACCCTATCCCGTACCCTAAACCTAACATGTACCCTAATCCTAAACCTAACCCTAACCCGTACCCTAAAACTAACCCTAACCCGTACCCAAACCCTAAACCTACCCTAAACCTGACCCTATCCCTAACCCTAACACATACCCTAAGCCTAACCCATAACCTAACCCTAACCCTAACCCTAACACTAATATTAAACCTACCCCGTACTCTAACCCTAACCCTAACCCTAACCCGTACCCATACACTAAACCTAAATTTAACCTTAACCCTAACACTAACCCTAACCCGTACTCTAACCCTAACCCTAACACTAACACTAACCCACACCCTAACCCATAATCTATCCCTGACCCTAACCCTAACCCTATCCCTAACCCTAACCGTATTCTAACCCTAACACTAACCCTCACCCTAACCCTAACCCTAACCCGTACTGTTACCCTAAACCGTACCATAACCCTAACCCTAACCAGTCCGCTAACCCTAACCCTAATTTGTACCCTAATCCTAACCCTAACCCTGACCCTAACCCTAAACCTAACCCGTACCCTAAACCTAACCTGTACCCTAACCCTAAACCTAACCCTAACCCGTACCCTAAACCTAACCCTAACCCGTACCCTAAACCTAAACCTAACCCTAAACCTGACCCTAACCCTAACCCTAACACGTACCCTAAACCTAACCCATACCCTAACCACAAACCTAACCCTAACCTGTACCCTAAACCTAACCCTAACATGTACCCTAACCCTAACCCTAACCCTAATACTACTCCTACACCGTACTCTAACACTAACCCAAACCCTAACCCTAACCATACCCATACCCTAACCGTAAACCAAACACTAACTCTAACCCGTACTCTAACCCTAACCCTTACCCTAACCTTTCTCTAACTCTAACACTAACCCTCACCTTAACCCTATCCCATACCGTAAACCTAACCCATACCCTAACCCTAAACCTAAACCTAACCTGTACCCTAAACCTAACCATAACCCTTACCCTAACCCTAATCCTAACTCATACCCTAACCGGTACCTAAACCTAACCCCAACCCTATCACTAACCCGTACTCTAACCCTAACCCTAACCAGTACCCGTACTCTAACCCTAACCCTAACCCTAACCCTAACCCTAACACTATCCCTACACCGTACTCTAACCCTAACCCAAACCCTAACCCTAACCCATACCATAACCCTAACACGTACCCTAACCCTAAAACTAACCCGTACCATAACCCCAACCCTAACCCTAACCCGTACCGTAACGCTATCCCTAACCTAACCCTGACCCTAAACCTAACCCTATCCTGTACTCAAACCCTAACAGTAACCCTAACCCATACCCTAGCGCTAACCCAGCCCTAACCCTAAGCCTAACCCACACCCTAAACCTAAACCTAACCCTAACCCTAAACATAACCCTTACCCGTCCCCTAACCCTAACCCATACCCTAACACTAACCATAACATTAACAGTAACCCTAACCCGTAGCCTAACCCTAAAACTATCCTGTACCCTAACACCAACCCTATCCCTAACCCGTACCATAACCCTAACCCTAACCCTAACCCTAACCCTAACCCTAACCCTATCCGCACTCTAACCCTAACCCTAACCCTAACCCTAACACTAACCCTAACCCGTACTCTAACCCTAACCCTAAACCTAAACCTAACCCTAACCCGTACTCTAACCCTAACCCGCACCCTAACACTAACCCTTACCCTAACCTTAAACCTAACCCGTACCCTACCCTAAACGTAAACCTAACTGGTACCCAAACACTAAACCTAACACGTACACTAACCCTAACCCTATCTCTAAACTTAACCCTAACCCGCACACTAAACCTAACCCTCACCCTAGACATAACACGTACACTAAACCTATCACGTACCGGGACCTTAAACCTAACCTGTACCGTAACCCTAACACTAACCCTAACCCTAACCTAACCCTAACCCTAACCCGTACCTGAAACCTCCCTATACCTAACACTAACTCTAACCGTAACCCCTAAACCTAACCCTAACCCTAACCCTTACCCTAACCCGTACCCAAACGGTAAACATAACCCATACCCTAACACTAACCAAAACCCGTACTCTAAACCTAACGCTAACCCTAACCCTAACCCACACCCTAAACTTAACCCTAACCCTAACCCAAAACGTAACCCTTAACTGTAACCTAACCCTAACCCATACCCTAACCCTAACATAACCTTAACCATAACGCTAACCCTAACCCTAACCGTACCCTAACCCTAAAACTAACCCATACCCTAACCGCAACCCTAACCCTAACCCGTACCCTAACACTAACCATAACACTAACCCTGACCCTAAACCTAACCCTAACCCTTACATTAACCCTAACCCTAACCCGCACCCTAAACCTAACCTGTTCCGTTACACGTACCTTAATACTAACCCTAACCGGTACCCTAACCCGTAACCTAACCCTAAACCTAACCTGTACGCTAAAACGTACCATAACCCTAACCCTAACCCTAACCCTAACCCTAACCCATACCCTACCCCTCACCCTAACCAATATCCTAACCCTAACTCGTACCCTAACCCTAACACTTAACCTAACCCAGAACACTAACCCTAACCCGTACATTAAACCTAAACCTAACCCTAACTCGTACCCTAACCTAACCCTAACACTTACCCTATCCCTAAACCTAACCCGTACCCTAACCCTAATCTATACCCTAACCCTAACCCTAACCATAAACCTAACAATAATCCGTATAGTAACCCTGAACCGTACCCTAACCCTAACCCTAAACCTAACCCTAACCCTGTCCCTAAACCTAACGCTAACCCGTACCCTAAATCTAACCCTAAACCTAACCCGTACCCTAAACCTAACGTAATGCTAATCTGTACCCAAACCCTATGCCTAACACGTACCCTAACCCTAACCCTAACCCGCACACTAAACCTAACCCTAACCCTAGACTTAACACGTACATTAAGCCTATCCCGTACCCCAACCTTAATCCTAACCCGTACTGTAAACCTAACACTAACCCTAAACCTAACCCTAACCTGTACACTAACCTTAACCCGAACCTTAACCCTAACACTTACCCGTACCCTAACCCTACCTGTAGCCTAACCCTAAATCTAGCCCTAACCCTAACCCTAACCCTAACCCTTACCCAAACCCGTACTCAAACAGTAAACCTAACCCATACCCTAACACTAACCCAAACCCGTACTCTAATCCTAACCCTAACCCTAACACTAACCCTACCCCGTACTCTAACACTAACCCTAATCCTAACCCTAACTAGTACCCTAACCCTAACCCTAACCCTAACACTAAACCTAACCCGTACTCTATCCCTAACCCTAACCGTATTCTAACCCTAACCCTAACCCTCACCCTAACGCTAACACGTACTTTAACCCTAAACCATACCATAACTCTAAACCTAACCCGTACCCTAACCCTAACCCTAATTCGTACCCTAACCCTAACCCTAACCCTGACAATAACCCTAACCCTAACCCGTATCCTAAACCTAACCCATACCCTAACCCTAAACCTAACCCTAACCCATGCTCTAAACCTATCCCGTACACTAACACTAACCCTAATCCTAACCCTTGACCTAACCCGTAACCTAACCCTAACCCTAACCCGTACTCAAACCCTAACAGTAACCCTAAACATTACCCTAGCGTTAACACTAACCCTAACCCTAACCCTAACTATTACCCGTACCCTAACCCAAACCCATACCCTAACCCTAACCCTAAACTTAACCGTAACACTGACACGTACACTAAACCTAAAATTAACCCGTACCCTAACCCTAACCCTAACCCTAACACTAACCCTAGCCCGTACTCTAACAAACCCTAACCCTAAACATAACCCTAACCGATACGCTAACCCTAACCGGTACCCTAACACTAACCCTAAACCTAACACTATCCCTGCCCATACTCTAACCCTAAACGTAACACTATCTCTAACCCAAACCCGTACTATAACCCTAAACCTAACCCTAACCTTAAACCTAACCCTAACCCGTACACTAACCCTAACCCGTACCCTAACCCTAACCCTAACCCTAACCCTATCTGTACACTAACCCTAACCCTAACACTAACACTAACCCTAACCCGTACTCTAACCCTAAACATAACCCTAAACCTAACCCTAACCCATGCTCTAACCCTATCCCATACCCTAACACTAACCCTTACCCTAACCCTAAACCAAACCCGTACCCTAACCCTAAACGTAACCCTAACCCCTACCCAAACCCTAACCCTAACACTTACCCTAACGCTAACCCTAACCCTTACCCTTACCCGTACCCAAATGGTAAACCTAACCTGTACCCTAACACTAACCCAAACCCGTACTCTAACCCTAAACGTAACCTTAACCCTAACCCTAAACCTAACGCTAAACCTACCCCGTACTCTAACACTAACACTAACCCTAAGCATATCCCGTACCCTAACCCTAACCCTAACCCTAAACTTAACCCCTAACCTAACCCTATCCCGCACCCTAAACCTAACCCTAACCCGTACCCTAACCCTAACCCTAACCCTATCCGCACTCTAACCCTAACCCTAACCCTAACACTAAGCCTAGCCCGTACTCTAACACTAAACCTAACCCTAAACGTAACCCTTACCCATACGCTAACCCTAACCCATACCCTAACTCTAACCCTAACCCTAAAACTATCCCTAACCCATACTCTAAACCTAAACCTAACCCTATCTCTAACCCAAACCCGTACTATAAACCTAAACCTAAACCTAACCTTAAACCTAACCCGAGCCCGTACTCTAACCCTATCCCGTAGCCTAACACTAACTCTAACCCTAACCCCTAACCCTAACCCTAACCCTTACCTAACCTGTACCCAAACGGTAAACCTAACCCGTACCACAACACTAACCGAAACCCGTAATCTAACCCTAACCCTAACCTTAACCCTAACCCTAAACCGCACCCTAAACTTAACCCTAACCCTAACGGTAACCATAACCCTTAACCGTACCCTAAACCAACCCTAACTCGTACCCTAACCCTAACACTGACCCTAACCCAAACCCGTACACTAACCCTAACCCATACCCTAACCCTAACCCTAACCCTAACCCTATCAGTAACCCTAACCCGTACCCTAAACCTAACACTAACCCTTTTCCTAACCTGTACCCAAACCTATCCCGTACACTAAACCTAACCCTAAATCGTACCTAAACCCTCCGAGTAACCCTAACCCATACACTAGCGCTAACCCTAACCCTAACCCTAACACTAACTCTTAACCGTAAGCCTAACCATAACCTTTAACCGTACCCTAACCCTAACCCATAACCTAACACTAACCCTAACCTTAACCGTAACCCTAAACCGTACCATAACCCTAAAAATAACCCGTACCGTAACCCAAACCCTAACCCGTACCATAACCCTATCCCTAATCCTAACCCTGACGCTAAACCTAACCCTAACCCGTACCCTAACCCTAACCCGCACCTAAACCTAACCCCAACCTGTACCCTAACCCTAACCCTATCCGTACACTAACCCTAACCATAACCCTAACACTAACCCTAACCCATACTCTAACCCTAACCCTAACCCTAAACCTAACCCTAACCCGTACACTAACCCTAACCGGTACCCTAAAACTAACCCTTACCCTAACCCTAAACCTAACCCGTACCCTAAACTAAAATGTAACCCTTGACCTAACCCGTACCCAACCCTAATTTGTAACCTAACCCTAACCCTAACCCGTACCCAAACCCTAACAGTAACCCTAACCATACCCTAGCGCTAACCCTAACCAACCCTTAGCCTAACCCGCACCCTCAACCTAAACCTAACCGTAACCCTAACCATAACCCTTTCCCATACCCTAAACCTAACCCATAACCTAACACTAACCCTAACATTAACCGTAACCCTAACCCGTACCATACCCTAAAAATAACCCGTACGGTAACCCCAAACCTAATGCTAACCCGTACCATAACCCTATCCCTAATCCTAACCCGTCCGCTAACCCTAAACCTAATTCGTACCCTAACCCTAACCCTAACCCTGACCCTAACCCTAACCCTAACCCGTACCCTAAACCTAACCTGTACCCTAACCCTAAACCTAACCCTAACCCGTAGCCTAAACCTAATCCTAAACCGTACCCTAACCCTAAACCTAACCCTAAACCTGACCCTAACCCTAACCCTAACATGTACCCTAAGCCTAACCCATACCCTAACTCTAACCCTAACCCTAACACTAACACTAACCATACCCCGTACCCTAACCCTAAACCTAACCCTAACACTAACCCTAAGCCATACTATAACCCTAACCCTTACCCTAACCGTACTCTAACTCTAACCCTAACCCTCACCCTAACCCTTACTCGTACTGTAACCCTAACCCAAACCATAACCCTAGCCCTAACCCGTACCCTAAACCTATTTCGTACCCTAAACCTAACCCTAACCATGACCCTAACCCTAACCCTAACCCGTTCCCTAACCCTAACGCTAACGCTAACCCTTTCCGTACACTAACCCTAACCCTAACCCTAACACTAACCCTAACCCATCCTCTAACCCTAAACCTAACCCTAAAGCTAACCCTAACCCGTAATCTAACCCGAAACCGTACCCTAACACTAACCCTTACCCTAACCGTAACCCTAACCCGTACCCTAACCCTAAATATAACCCTATCTCTAACCCAAACCCGTACTCTAACCCTAACCCTAACACTAACCCTACCCCGAACTCTAACACTAACCCTAACCCTAACCATAACCCATACCCTAAACCTAAACCTAACCCTAACAATAAACCTAACACTAACCCTACCCTGTACACTAACCCTAACCCTAACCCGTACCCTAACACTAACCCAAACCCGTTCTCTAACCGTAATCCTAACCCAAACCTGGACCCTTAAGTTAACCCTAACCCTAACCCTAATCTTAAACGTAACCCTAACCCGTAACCTAACCCTAAAACTAACCTATACCCTTACCTCAACCCTAACCCTAACCCGTACCATAACCCTAACTCTAACCCTAACCCTAACCCTAAACCTAACCCTAACCCATACCCTAACCCTAACCCGTAACCTAAACCTAACCCTAACCATAAACTTAACCCGTACGCTAACCCTATCCCGTAGCTAAACCTAACCCTAACACGTAAACTAACCCTAAACCTAACCCTAAGCCTAACCCGTACATTAACCCTAACCCTAACACTACCCCGTACTCTAACCCTAACCCTAACCCTAACCCGTACCCTATTCTAACCCTAACCATTTCCCAAACCCTAACACTAACCCTAACCCGTACCCTAACCCTAACCCTAACTCTAACTCTAACCGTACTCTAACCCTAAACCTAACCCTCACCCTAACCCTAACCCGTACTGTAAACCTAACCCGTAACATAACCCTAATCCTAACACGTACCCTAACCCTAACCCTAACTCGTACCTTAACCCTAATCCTGACCCTAGCACTAACCCTAAACCGTAACCTAAACCTAACCCATATCCTAACCCTAACCCTAACCCTAGCCCGTACCCTAAACCTAACCCTAACCCTAACTCGTGCCCTAACCCTAAGCATAACCCTACCCTAACCCTAAAACTAACCCATACCCTAAATCTAAACCATACCCTAACACTAACCCTAACCCTAAACTTAATCCTAACCCTAACCCATACACTAAACCTCACCCTAACCCTTGACCTAACCCGTACCCAACCCTATCCCGTACCCTAAACCTAACCCTAACCCGTACTCAAACCCTAACAGTAACCCTAACCCATACCCTAGCGCTAACCCAGCCCTAACCCTAAGCCTAACCTGCACCCTAAACCTAAACCTAACCCTAAACCTAACCATAACCCTTACCCGTCCCCTAACCCTAACCCATACCCTAACACTAACCCTAACATTAACAGTAACCCTAACCCGTACCCTAACCCTAAAACTATCCCATACCCTAACACCAACCCTAACCATAACCCGTACCATAACCCTATCCCTAACACTAACCCTGACCCTAAACCTAACCCTAAACCATACCCTAACCCTAACCCGCAACTAAACCTAACCCTAACCCGTACCCTAACCCTACCCTGTAACCTAAAGCTAACCCTAACCCTAAACTTAACCTATACACTAACCCTATCCCGTACCCAAAACCTAACCCTAACCCGTACCCTAACCCTAAGTCTAACCCTAACCCTATCCATACACTAACCCTAAACCTAACCCTAACACTAACCCTAACCCGTACTGTAACCCTAAACCTAAACCTAAACCTAACCGTAACCTGTACTCTAACCCTAACCCGCACCCTAACACTAACCCTTACCCTAACCATAAACCTAACTCGTACCCTAACCCTAAACGTAAACCTAACCGGTAACCAAACACTAAACCTAACACGTACACTAACCCTAACCCTATCCCTAACCTTAACCCTCACCCAAACACTAAACCTAACCCTCACCCTAGACATAAAACGTACACTAAACCTATCCCGTACCAGGACCTTAAACCTAACCTGTACCGTAACCCTAACACTAACCCTAACCCTAACCTAACCCTAACCCTAACCCGTACCCTAACCCTCCCCGTACCTAACCCTAACTCTAACCTAACCCCTAACCCTAACCCTAACCCTTACCCTAACCCATAGCCAAACGGTAAACCTAACCCGTACCCTAACACTAACCCAAACCCGTACTCTAACCCTAACGCTAACCCTAACCCTAACCCACACACTAAACTTAACCCTAACCCTAACCCAAACCATAACCCTTAACCGTAACCTAACCCTAACCCATACCCAAACCCTAACCTAACCTTTACCATAACGCTAACCTGTACCCTAACCCTAAAACTAACCCATACCCTAACCACAACCCTAACCCTAACCCGTACACTAACAATAACCATAACCCTAACCCTGACCCTAAACCTAACCCTAAACCTTATATTAACCCTAACCCTAACCCGCACCCTAAACCTAACCCTAACCCATACCCTAACCCTAACCCGTAACCTAAACCTAACCCTAACCCTAAACTTAAACCGTACGCAAACCCTATCCCGTACCCTAAACCTAACCCTAAACTGTAACCTAACTCTAAACCTAACCCTAAGCCTAACCCGTACATTAACCCTAACCCTAACACTAACACAAACCCTACCTCGTACTCTAACCCTAAACCTAACTCTAACCTAAGGTGTAACCTAAACCTAACCCTAACCCTAACCCTAACACTAACCCTACCCCGTACTCTAACCCTAACACAAACCCTAACCCTAACCCGTACTCTAACAATAACCCCAACCCTAACCCTAACACTAACCGTACTCTCACCCTAACACTAACCCTCACCCTAACCCTAACCGTACTGTAACCCTAACCCGTACAATAACCCTAAACCTATTCCGTACCCTAAACCTAACCCGTCACCTAAACCTAACCCTAAACCTAAACTTAACGCGTGCGCTAACCCTATCCTGTACCCTAAACCTAAACCTAACCCGTACCCCAACCCAAACACAAACCCTAACCCTAACCCGATCTCTAACCCTAACCCCTAACCCTAACCCTAACCCTTATCCTAAACCGTACCCAAACGTTAAACCTAACCCGTACCCTAATACTAACCCAAACCGGTACTCTAACCCAAACCCTAACCCTAACCCTAAATAGCACCCTAAACTTAACCCTAACCCTAACCCTAAACTTAACCCTTAACGGTACCCTAACCCTAACTCGTACCCTAACCCTAAAACTGACCCTAACCCTAACCCATACCCTAATCCTAAACCGTACCCTAACCCTAAACCTAACCCTAACCCTATCCGTACTCAAACCCTAACCCTAACCCTACCCCGTACTCTAACCCTAACCCTAACTCTAACCCTAAAGTGTACCGTAACCCTAAACCTAAGCCTAACACTAACCCTACCCCGTACTCTAAACCTAACCCTAACCCTAACCGTAACCCTAACCCGTACCCTAAACCTAACCCTAACCCTAGCTCTTACCCTAACACTAACCCTAACCCTGACCCTAACCCTAACCCTAACCCATACCCTAAACCTAACCCATACCCTAACCCTAACCCTAAACTTAACCCTAACCCTATTCCGTACCCTAAACCTAACCCTAACCCTTGACCTAACCCGTACCCAACCCTATCCCGTACCTTAACCCTAACCCTAACCGGTCCCAAACCCTAAGAGTAAACCTAACCCATACCCTAGCGCTAACCCTAACCCTAACCCTAACCGTAACACTAACCCGCACCCTAAACCTAAACCTAACCCTAACACTAACCATAACCCTTACCCATACCCAAACCCTAACCCATACCCTAAACCTAACCCTAAACTTAACCATAACCCTGACACGTACACTAACCCTAAAATTAACCCGACCCTAACCCCAACCCTAACCCTAAATCTAACCCTAACCTGTACCCTAAACCTAACCCTAACCCTAACCCTAACCCTAACTCTAAACCTAACCCGTACTATAACCCTAATCCTAACCCTAACCCTAACCCTAACCGTACTCTAACCCTAACACTAACCCTCACCCTAACACTAACCCGTACTGAAACACTAACCCGTACCATAACCCTAAACCGAACCCTAACCTTAAGCGTAACACTGACCCGTACCCTAACCCTAAATCTCACCCGGACCCTAACCCCAACCCTAACCCTAACCCTTACCCTAAAACTATCCCTAATGCTAACCCTGACCCTAAACCTGACCCTAAACCGTAGCCTAACCCTAACCATAACTCGTACCCTAACCCTAAACCTAACCCTGACCCTAACCCTAATCCCAACCCGTACCTTAAACCTAACCCGTACCCTAACCGTAACCCTAACCCCTACCCTAACCTAACCCTAAACCTAACTCGTACCCTAACCCTGACCTTAACCCTAACCATGGCCTGTACCCTAAACCTAACCCATACCATAATCCTAACCCTAAATCTAACCCTAACCCTAAACCGTACCCTAAACCTACCCTAAACCTTGACCTAACCCGAACCCAAACCTATCCCGTAACCTAAACCTAACCCTAAACCGTACCCAAACCCTAACAGTAACCCTAACCCATATCCAACGCTAACCCTAACTCTTACCCTAACCCTAACCCGCACCCTAAACCTAAACCTAACCCTAACCCTAACCTTAACCCTTACCCGTACCCTAGCCCTAACCCATAACCTAAACCTAACCCTAACTTTAACCATAACCCTGACCTGTACACTTAACCCTAAAACTAACCCGTACCCTAACCCTAATCCTAAACCTAACCCGCACCAAAACCTAACCCTAACCCATACCCTAACCTTGACCCGTAACCTAAACCTAACCCTAACCCTAAACTTAACCCGTACACAAACCCTATTCCGAACCCTAACCCGTACCCTAACCCTAACCCTAACCCTAACCCTAACCCTATCCGTACACTAACCCTAACCCTAACCCTAACACTAACACAAACGCTAACCCGTACTCTAACCATAACCCTAACCCTAAACCTAACACTAACCCGTACTCTAACCCTAACCCATACCCTAACACTAACCCTAACCCTAACACTAACACTAACCCGTACTCTAAACCTGAACCTAACCCTATTCTAACCCTAACCCGTATTATAACCCTAACCCTAACCCTAGCCCTAACCCTAACACTAAACCGTACAGTAACGCTACCCCGTACCCTATCCCTAACCCTAACCGTAAACCTAAACCTAACCCTGAACCTAACCCGTACCCTAACCCTAAAAGTAACGCTAACCCGTACCCAAACCCTAACCCTAACATGTACCCTAACCCTAACCCTAACCTTCACACTAAACCTAACGCTAACCCTAGACCTAACACGAACACTAACCCTATCCCGTAACCCAATCTTAAGTCTAACCCGTACCGTAACCCTAACACTAACCCGAACCCCAAACCTAACCCTAAACCGTACACTAACCCTGACCCGAACCCTAACCCTAACCCTAACCCTTACCCTAACCCTACCCGTAGCCTAACCCTAACTCTAATCCTAACCCCTAACCCTAAACCTAACCCTAACCCTTACCCTAACAAGTACCCAAATGGTAAACCACACCGTACCCTAACACTAACCCAAACCCATACTCTAACCCTAAACCTAACCCTAACCCTAACCCTAACCCTAACCATAACCCTTAACCGTACCCTAACCCTAATCCACACCCCAAACCTAACCCTAAATTTAACCGTAACCCTAACCCGTACCCTAACCCTAAACCTAACCCTAACCCGTACCCTAAACCCAACCCTAACCCTTACACTAATCCTAAACCTAACCCTAACCCGCACCCTAAACCTAACCCTAATCCGAACCCTAATCCTAACCCGTAACCTAAACCTAACCCTAACCTGTACCCTAACCCTAACCCGCACCTAAACCTAACCCTAACCCGTACCCTAACCCAACCAGTAACCTAAACCTAACCCTAACCCTAAACTTAACCCGTACGCTAACCCTATCCCATACCCTAAACCTAACCTGAACCCGTAATCTAACCCTAAACCTAAAACTAAGCCTAACCCGTACATTAACCCTAACCCTAACCCTAACACTAACCCTACCCCGTATTCTAACCCTAACCCTAACCCATACCCTAACCCTAACCTTAACCCTAACCCTAACCCTAACACTAACGCTAACCCGTGCTCTAAACCTAACCCTAACCCTCACCCTAACTCTAAACGGTACTGTAACCCTAACCCATACCATAACCCTAACCCTAACCCGTACCCTAACCCTAAACCTAACTCGTTACCTAACCCTAACCCTAACACCGACCCTAACCCTAACCCTAACCCGTACCCTAAACCGAACCCATACCCTAACCCTAACCCTAACCCTAACCTGTACCCTAAACCTAACCCTAAAGCTAACTCGTACCCTAAACTTAACCCTAACCCTGACCCTAACCCTAACACTAACCTGTACCCTAAGCTTAACCCATACCCCAAACCTAACCCTAATCTCAATCCTAACACTTGCCCTAACCCTTACCCCTACACTAATCCTAACCCTAACCCTAACCCGCACCCTAAACCTAACCCTAACCCGTACCCTAGCCCTAACCCATAACATAAAACTAACCCTAACCCTAAACTTAACCCGTATGCTAACCCTATCCCGTACACTAAACCTAACCCTAAACCGTATCCTATCCCTAAACCTAACCCTAAGCCTAACCCGTACATTAACCCTAACCCTAAACTTAACATTAACCCTACCCCATACTCTAACACAAAACCTAACCCTAACCCTAACCCGTACCCTAACACTAACCCTTTCCCTAACCCTAACACTAACCCTAACCCATACTCTAACCCTAACCCTAACCCTAACCCTAACCCTAACCGTACTCTAACGCTAGCCCTAACCCTCACCCTAACACTAACCCGTACTGTAACCCTTACCCGTAACATAACCCTAACTCTAACCCGTACCCTAACCCTAATCCTAACTCGTACCCTAACCCTAACCCTGACCCTAACCCTAACGCCTACCCTAAACCTAACCCTAACCCTAAATCATACCCTAACCCTAACCCTAACCCTGACAATAACCCTAAACTTAACCAGTACCCTAATCCAAACCCATACCCTAACCCTAAACCTAACCGTAACTCTAACCCGTACCCTAAACCTAACCCTAACCCTTGACCCAACGCGTACCCAACCCTATCTAGTACCCTAACCCTAACCCTAACCCATACCCAAAACTTAACAGTAACCCGAACCCATATCCTAGCGCTAACCCTAACCCTAACCATAAGCCTAACGTGCACCCTAAACCTAAACCTGAAACTAACCCTAACCATAACCCTTACCCGTACCCTAACCCTAACCCATACCCTAACACTAACCCTAACCTTAACCGTAACCCTAACCCGTACCCTAACCCTAAAAGTAACCCGTAACCTAACCCAAACCCTAACCCTAACCCGTACCAAACCCTATCCATAACCGTAACCCTGACCCTAAACCTAACCCTATCCTGTACCCTTACCCTAACCCACACCTAAACCTAACCCTAACCCGTACCCTAACCCTAACCCATAACCTATACCTAACCCTAACCCTAAACGTAACCCGTACACTAACCCTATCCCATTGCCTAGACCTAACCCTCACCCGTTCCCTAACCATAACCCTAACCCTATCCGTACACTAATCATAATCCTAACCCAAACACTCACCCTAACCCATACTCTAACACTAACCCTAACCCTAAACCTTACTCTAACCCGTACTCTAACCCTAAACCGTACCCTAACACTAACCCTTACCCTAACCCTAAACCTAACCCATACCCTAACCCTAAACGTACCCCTAACCAGTACCCAAACCCTACCCCTAACACGTACCCTAAACCAAATCCTAACCCTAACCCTAACCCGCACACTAACCCTAACCCTAACCCCACACCTAACAAGTACACTAACCCTAAAACGTACCGTAAGCTTAACCCTAACCCGTACCGTAACCCTAACACTGAACTTAACCCTAACCCTAAACCTAACCCTAACCCCAACCCGTAGACTAACCCTAACCCGAACCCTAACACTAACCCTAACCCGTACCCTAAACCTACGCATAGCCTAACACTAACACTAACCCTAACCCCTAACCCTAACCCTAACACTAACCATTACCCTATCCCGTTCCCAAACGATAAACCTAACCCGGATCCTAACACTAACCCAAACCTGAACTCTAACGCTAACCCTAACCCTACCCCGCACCCTAAACTAAACCCTAATCCTAAAACAAACCATAACCCTTAACCGTAACCTAACACTAAAACATACCCTAACCCTAACCTTAACCATAACCCTAACCCGTACCCTAACCCTAAAACTAACCCGTACCCTAACACCAACCCTAACCCTAATCCATAACCTAACACTAACCCTAAACCTAACCCTGACCATAAACTTAACCCTAACCCTTACACTAAACCTAACCCTAACCCTAAACCGCACGTTAAACCTAACCCTAACACGTACCCTAACCTTAACCTGTAACCTAAACCTAACCCTAACCCTAAACTTAACCCGTACACTAACCCTATCCCATACCCTAAACCTAACCCTAACCCGTATCCTAACCCTAAACCTAACCCTCAGCCTAACCCATACATAAACCCTAACTCTAACCCTAACACTAACCTTAACACGTACTCTAAACCTAACCCTAACCCTAACCCGTACTCTAAACCTAACCCTAACCCTTCCCTAACCCTAACATGTACTGTACCCTAACCTGTACCATAACCCTAACCCTAACCCATACCCTAACCCTAACCCTAACACGTACACTAAACCTAACCCTAACCCGTACTATAAGCCTAACCTTAAACCTAACCGTAACTCTAACACTACCCCTTACCCTAACCCTATCCCGTAACCTAACCCTAACTCTAACACTAACCCCTAACTCTTACCCTAACCCTTACCCTAACCCGTACCCAAATGGTAAACCTAACCTGTACCCTAACACTAACCGAAATCCATACTCTACCCCTAACACTAACACTAAACCTAACCCTAAACCGCTCCGTAAACTTAACCCTTACCCTAACCCTAACCATAAACCTTAAACGTACCCTAAGCCTAACCCACACCCTAACCCTATCCCTAACTTTAAACGTAACCCTAACCCATACCCTAACCCTAAAACTAACCCGTAACCTAACCCCAACCCTAAGGCTAACCCATACCCTAACACTAACACTAACCCTAACCCTGACCCTTAACCTAATCCTAAAGCATACACTAATCCTAACCCTAACCATAAACCGCACCCTAAACCTAACCATAACCCGTACCCTAACCTTAACCCATAACCTATACCTAACCCTAACCCTAAACTTAACCCGTACGCTATCCCTATACCGTACACTAAACCTAACCATAACCCGTAACCTAACCCTAAACCTAACCCTAAGCCTAACCCGTACATTAACCCTAACCCTAACCCTAACATTAACCCTACCCCGTACTCTAACCCTAACCCTAACCATAAGCATAACCCGTACCCTAACCCTAAACCTAACCCCAACCCTAACCATAACCGTTAACCATACCCTAAACCTAACCCTTATCGTAACACTAACCCGAACCTTTACCGTAACCCTAACCCGTACCCTAACCCTAAAAGTAACACGTACCCTAACCCCACCCCTAACCCTAACCTGTACCTTAACCTTGTCCCTAACCTTAACCCTAACCCTAAACCTAACCCTAACCCGTACCCTAACCCTAACCTGTACCTAAACCTAACCCTAACTCGTACCCTAACCCTAACCCGCAACCTAAACCTAACCCTAACCCTAAACTTAACCCGTACACTAACACTATCCCGTACCCTAAACCTAACCCGTACCCTAATCCTAACCCTAACGCTAACCCTAAACTTCCGCACACAAACCCTAACCCTAACCCTAACCCAAAACCTAACCCTAACCCGTACTCTAACCCTAACTGGTACCCTAAACCTAACCCTTACCCTAACACTAAAACTAACCCGTACCCTAACTCTAAACGGAACCCTAACCCGTACCCAAACCCTATCCCTAACACGTACTCTAACCCTAACCCAAACTTAAACCTAACCATAACCCGCACACTAAACCTAACCATAACCCTAGACCTAACACTTACACTAACCCTATCGCGTACAAGAAACTTAACCCTAACCCGTACCGGTACCCTAACACTAACCGTAACCCTAAACCTAACCCGTACCCTAACCCGTACCCTAACCCTAACCCGTACCCTAACACTAACCCTAAACCTAACACTAACCCTAACTGTATTCTAACCCTAAAACTAACCCTAACTGTAACCCTAACTCGTAATATAACCCTAACCCATACCCTAACACTAACCCTAACCCTAACACTAACCCTACCCCGTACTCTAACCCTAAACCTAACCCTAATTCTAACCCTAAACCGTACGGTAGCCCTAACCCTAACCCTAACCCTAACAAGTACAGTAACCCTAATGCGTACCCTAAACCTAACCCTAACCCTAAACCTAACACTACCCCGTACTCTAACCCTAACCCTAACGCGGACCCTAACACCAACACTAACCCTAACCATAACCCTAACACTAATCCTACCCCGTACTCTACCCTAAACCCAAATCTAACCCTAATCCGTACCCGAACCCTAACCCTAACCCTAACCCTATCCGTAATCTAACCCTAACCCTAACCCTAACACTAAACCTAACCCGTACTCTAACCCTAACCCTAACCCTAAACATAACCCTAACCCTTACGCTAACCCTAACCCGTACCCTAACACTAACCCTAACCAAACACGTACCCTACCCTAACCCTAACCCTAACCCGCACACTAAACCTAACCCTAACCCTACACCTAACACGTACACTATCCCTATCCCATACCGTAACCTTAACCCTACCCCGTACCGTAACCCTAACACTAAAAATAACCCTAACCCTAACCCGTACACTAACCCTAACCCGAACCCTAACTCTAACACTAACCCGTACCCTAACCCTTCCACGTAGCCTAACCCTAACCCTAACCCTAACCCCTAACCCTAACCCTAACCCTAAACCTTACCCTAACCCGTACCCAAACGGTAAACCCAACCCGTACCCTAACCCTAACCCTAACCCCTAACCCTAACCCTAACCCTTACCCAAACCCATACCCAAACGGTACACCTAACCCGTACCCTAACACTAACCCAAACCCGTACTCTAACCCTAACCCTAACCGTAAACCTAACACGCACCCTAAACTTAAAACTAACCCTAACACAAACCATAACCCTTAACCGTAACCTAACCCTAAATCATACCCTAAGCCTAACCCTAACCTTAACCGTAACCCGAACCCATACCCTAACCCTAAAACTAACCCGTACCCTAACCCCAAACCTAACCCTAACCCGTACCCTAACACTAACCCTAACCCTTAACCCTAACCCTGACCCTAAACCTAACCCTAACCCTTACACTAATCCTAACCCTAAACCTAACCCGTAACCTAAACCTAAACATAAACCTAAACTTAACCCATACGCTAACCCTATCCTATACCAAAAACCTAAACCTAACCCGTATTCTCACCCTAACCCTAACCCTAACCCTAACCGTACTCTAACACTAACCCTAACCCTCACCCTAAACCTAACCCGTACTGCAACCCTAACTCGTACCCTAACCTTAACCCTAACTCGTACCCTAACCCTAACACTAAACCTAACCCTTACCCTAACCCGTACCATAAAAACTAAACTTAACCCTTGACGTAACCCGTACCCAAGCCTATCCCGTACCCTAACCCTAACCCTAACCCGTACCCAACCCCTAACAGTAACCCTAACCCATATACTAGCGCTAATCCTAACCCTAACCCAAACCCTAACCCGGACCCTAAACCTAACCTTAACCCTGACCCTAACACTAACCTTATCCCGTACCCTAACCCTAAACCGTATCCGAACCCTAACCCTAAACCTAAACCAACCCTAACCCTAAACGTAACCCTAGCCCATACCCAAAACCTAACCTAACCCTAACTCGTACCCTAACACTAACCCTAAACCTGACCGTAACCCTAAACCTAACGCTAACCCTTACATGTACCCTAACCCTAACCCTAACCCGCACACTAAAACTAAACCTAAACCTAGACGTAACACGTACACTAATCCTATCCTGTACCGTAACCTTAACGCTAACCCGTACCGTATCCCTAACACTAAACCTAACCCTAACTCTAATCCTAACCCTAACCCGTAGACTAAACCTCTCCCGAACCCTAACCCTAACCCTAACCCTAAACGTACCCTAACCCTAACACTAACCATAACACTAACCCGTACCCTAACACTAACCCTTATCCTAACCCTAAACCTAACCCATACCCTAACCCTAAAGGTAACCCTAACCCACACCCAAACCCTAACCCTAACACGTACCCTAACCCTAAACCTAACCCTAACCCGTACACTAACCCTAACCCTAACCCTAAACTTACCCTAATGCTAACACTAACCCTAACCCTAACACTAACCCTAACGCGTACTCTAACCTAACCCTAACCCTAACACTAACCATAAACCTAACACTAAACCTAACATGTACTCTAACCCTAAACCTAACCCTAATACTAACCCTAAACCCTACTATAACCCTAACCCTAAACCTAACCCTAACCCTAACCCTAACTCGTACCGTAAACCTATCTCGTACCCTAACCCTCACCCTAAAATTAACCTAACCCTAACCCTGACCCTAACCCTAAACTAATCCCGTACACTAACCCTAACCCTAACCCAAAACCTAAACCTAACCCTAATCCAAGACCTAACCCGTACCCTAACCCTAACCCGTACCCTAACACTAACCCTAACCCTAACCCGTACCATAACCCTAGCACTAACCCTAACCCATACCCTAACCCTAAACTGTACCCTGTCCCTAACCCGATGCCTAACCCTAACCCACACCCTAAAACTAACCCTAACCCTAGATCTAAACAATAACCTAAACCTATCCCGTAACCTAACCCTAACGCTAACCTGTACCCTAACCCTAACACTAACACTAACCCTAATCCTAAACCTATTCCGCACACTAACCCTAACCCTAACCCTAAACCGTACCCTAACCCTAACCCTAAACCTAACCCTAACCCTGAACCTAACCCTAACCCTAATCCGGTACCCTAACCCTAACCCTAACCTGCACACTAAACCTAACCCTAAACCTAGACCTAACACGTACACTAAACCTATCTCGTACCCTAACCTTAACCCTAACCCGTAACGTAACCCTAACACTAACCCCAACCCTAACCCTAACCCTTACCCTAACCAGTACCCAAAAGGTAAACCTAACCCGTACCCTAACACTAAACCAACCCCGTACTCTAATCCTAACCCTAACCCTAACCCTAACCCATACCCTAACCCTACCCGTAACCTAACCCTAACTCTAACCCTAACCCCCAACCCTAACCCTAACCCTTACCCTAAACCATACCCAAACGTTAACCTAACCCATACCCTAACACTAACCCAAACCCGTTCTCTAAACCTAACCCTAAGCCTAACCCTAACCCACACCCTAAACTTAACCCTAACCCGAATGCAAACCATAACCCTTAACCGTAACCTAACCCTAACCCATACCCTAACCCTAACCCTAACCTAAACTGTAACCCTAACTCGTACCCTAACCCTAAACCTAACCCGTACCCTAAACACAACCCTAACATTAACGCGTACACTAACACTAACCCCAACCCTAACCCTGACCCTAAACCTAACCCTAACCGCACACTAACACTAACCCTAACACTAACCCTAAACCTATCCCATACTCTAAACCTATCCCTAACCCGATCCTAACCCTAACCCGTACTCTAACCTTAACCCTAACCCTAACACCTAAAATAACCCTAACACTAACCCTATCCAGTACTCTAACCCTAAACGTAACCCTTACACTAACCCTAACTCCCTACTATAATCCTAACCCTAAAACTAACTCTTACCCTAACCCTAACTCGTACCGTAACCCGAAACTGTACCCAACCCTAACCCTAACCCTAAACCTAACCCTAACACTGACACTAACCCTAACCCTAATCCCGTACCCTAACCCTAACCTTAACCCGCATCCTAAAACTAACCCTAAACCTAGACCTAACCCATAGCCTAACCCTAACCCTTACCGTAACACTAACCCATACCCTAACCCTAACACTAACCCTAACCCTAACCCGTACACTAACCATAACCCTAACCCATACCCTAACCCTAACCCGTACCCTAACCATAATCCAGGGCCTAACTCTAACCCGCACTGTAACCCTAACCCTAGACATAACCCGTACCCTAAACCTATCCCGTACCCTAACCCTAGTCCTAACCCGTATCCTAACCCTAACACTAACCCTAACCATAACCCAAACTCTAACCCATACACTAACCCTAACCCTAACCCGTACCCTAACCCTAACACACACCAAAACCTATCCCTAATCCGTACCCTAACCCTAACCTGTAACCTAAACCTAAACCTAACCCTAAACTTAACCCATACACTAACCCTATCCCATACCCTAAACCTAACCCTAACCCGTACCCTAACCCTAACTCTAACCCTAACCCTATCTGTACACTAACCCTAACCCTAACACTAACACTAACACTAACCCGTACTCTAACACTAACCCTAACCCTAACCTAACCCTAACCCGTACACTATACCTAACCCTAACCTTACACTAACCCTAACCCTAACCCTAACACTAACCCTATCCGTACTCTAAACCTAACCCAACCCTAATCCTAACCCTAACCCCTACTTAACCTTAACCCTATCCCTAACACTAACCATAACCCTAACACGAACCCTAACCAGTACTCTAACCCTAAACGTAACCCTAACACTAAACCTAACCCCCTACTATAATCCTAACCCTAAACCTAACCTTTACCCTAACCCTAACTTGTACCGTAACCCGAACACGTACCCAACCGTAACCCTAACCCTAAACCTAACCCTAACCCTGACCCTAAACCTAACCCTAATCCTGTACCCTAACCCTAACCCTAACCATCATCCTAATCCTAACCCAAACCTAGACCTAACCCGTAGCCTAACCCTAACCCGTACCCTAACACTAACCCGTACCCTAACCCTAACACTAATCCTAACCCTAACCCGTACACTAACCATAACCCTAACTCATACAGTAACCCTAACCCGTACCCTAACCCTAACCCAGGACCTAACTCTAACCCGCACCGTAAACCTAACCCTAACCCTAGACATAACCCATACCAAAACCTATCCCGTACCCTAACCCTAGTCCTAACCCGTATCCTAAACCTAACACTAACCCTAACCCTAACACTAACCCTAACCCGTACACTAACCCTAACCCGTACCCTAACCCGTACCCTAACCCTAACCCGCACCGAAACCTAACCCTAACCCGTTCCCTAACCCTAACCCGTAACCTAAACCTAACCCTAACAATAAACTTAACCCGTACACGAACACTATGCCATACCCTAAACCTAACCCTAACCCGTACCCTAACCCTAACTCTAACCATAACCCTATCCGTACACTAACCCTAACCCTAACACTAACACTAACCCTAACCCTAACCTAACCCTAACCCGTACTCTAACCCTCACCCGTACCCTAACACTAACCCTTACCCTAATGCTAAAACTACCCCGTACCCTAACTCTAAACGGAACCCTAACCCGTACCCAAACCCTAACCCTAACACGTACCCTAACCCTAACCCTAACCCTAACCCGCACACTAAACCTAACCCTAAACCTACACCTAACACGTACACTAACCCTTTCCCATACCGTAACCTTAACCCTAACCCTTACGTAACCCTAACACTAAAAATAATCCTAACCCTAATCCGAACACTAACCCTAACACGAACCCTAAATCTAACACTAACCCGTACCCTAACCCTACCCGTAGCCTAACCCTAACCCTATACCTAACCCCTAACCCTAACCCTAACCCTAACCCTAATCCTTACCCTGACCCATACCCAAACGGTAAACCTAACTCGTACCCTAACCCTAACCCTAACCCTTAACCCTAATCCTAACCCTAACTCTTAACCTAACACGTACCCAAAAGGTAAACCTAACCCGTACCCTAAAACTAACCCAAACCCGTACTCTAACGCTAATCCTAACGGTAAACCTAACACGCACCCTAAACTTAACCCTAACCCTCTCCCAAACCATAACCCTTAACAGCAACCTAACCATAACCCATACCCTAAGCCTAACCCTAACCTTTACAGTAACCCTAAACATACCCTAACCCTAAAACTTATCCGTACCCTAACCCCAACCCTAACCCTAACTCGTACCCTAACACTAACCCTAACACTTAACTCTAACCCTGACCTTAAACCTAACCCTAACCATTACACTAATCCTAACCCTAACCCTAACCCTAACCCTAACACGAACCCTAACCCGTACTCTAACACTAAACCTAACCCTAACTCTAACCCTAACCCGTAATGTATCCCTAATCCTAACCCTAAACCTAACCCTAACCCGTACATTAATCCTAACATGTACCCTAAACCTAACCCTAACCCTATACCTAACCCTAACATTAACCCTAAATCTAACCCTAACCCGTACACTAACGCTAAACCGTACCCTAACCCTAACCCTAAATGTAACCCTAACCCGTACCTAAACCCTAACCCTAACAATAAACCTAACCCTAACCAGTACGCTAACCCTAACCCGTAACCTAAACCTAACCCTAACCCTAAACTTAACCCGTACGCTAACCCTATCCCATAGCTAAACCTAACCCTAACCTGTAAACTAACCCTAAATCTAACCCTAAGACTTACCCGTACATTAACCCTAACCCTACCCCGTACTCTAACCCTAACCCTAACCCTAAACCGTACCCTAACCCTAACCCTAACCATTTCCCTAACCCTAACACTAACCCTAACCCGTACCTAACCCTAACCCTAACCCTAACCGTACTCTAACCCTAACCCTAACCCTCACCCTAACCCTAACCCGTACTGTAAACCTAACCCATAACATATCCTTAACCCTAACACGTACCCTAACCCTAACCCTAACTCGTACCCTATTCCTAACCCTGACCCTAACACTAACCCTAACACTTAACTCTAACCCTGACCTTAAACCTAACCCTAACCATTACACTAATCCTAACCCTAACCCTAACCCTAACCCTAACACGAACCCTAACCCGTACTCTAACACTAAACCTAACCCTAACTCTAACCCTAACCCGTAATGTATCCCTAATCCTAACCCTAAACCTAACCCTAACCCGTACATTAATCCTAACACGTACCCTAAACCTAACCCTAACCCTAAACCTAACCCTAACATTAACCCTAAATCTAACCCTAACCCGTACACTAACGCTAAACCGTACCCTAACCCTAACCCTAAATGTAACCCTAACCCGTACCTAAACCCTAACCCTAACCATAAACCTAACCCTAACCAGTACGCTAACCCTAAACCGTAACCTAAACTTAACCCTAACCCTAAACTTAACCCGTACGCTAACCCTATCCCATAGCTAAACCTAACCCTAACCTGTAAACTAACCCTAAACCTAACCCTAAGAATTACCTGTACATTAACCCTAACCCTACCCCGTACTCTAACCCTAACCCTAACCCTAAACCGTACCCTAACCCTAACCCTAACCATTTCCCTAACCCTAACACTAACCCTAACCCGTACTTAACCCTAACCCTAACCCTAACCGTACTCTAACCCTAACCCTAACCCTCACCCTAACCCTAACCCGTACTGTAAACCTAACCCATAACATATCCTTAACCCTAACACGTACCCTAACCCTAACCCTAACTCGTACCCTATTCCTAACCCTGACCCTAACACTAACCCTAACCCGTAACCTAAACCTAACTCACACCCTAACCCTAACCCTAACCCTAACCCGTACCCTAAACCTAACCCTAACCCTAAATCGTGCCCTAACCCTAAGCCTAACCCTGACCCTAACCCTAAAACTAACCCGTACCCTAAATCTAAACCACACCCTAACACTAACCCTAAACCTAAACCTAACCCTAACCCTAACCCATAAACTAAACCTCACCCTAACCCTTGACCTAACCCGTACCCAACCCTACCCTGTTCCCTAAACCTAACCCTAACCCGTACTCAAACCCTAACAGTAACCCTAACCCATACCCTAGCACTAACCCAGCCCTAACCCTAAGCCTAACCCGCACCCTAAACCTAAACCTAACCCTAAACCTAACCATAACCCTTACCCGTCCCCTAACCCTAACCCATACCCTAACACTAACCCTAACATTAACAGTAACCCTAACACTTACCATAACCCTAAAACTATCCCATACCCTAACACCAACCCTAACCCTAACCCGTACCATAACCCTATCCCTAACCCTAACCCTGACCCTAAACCTAACCCTAAACCGTACCCTAACCCTAACCCGCAACTAAACCTAACCCTAACCCGTACCCTAACCCTAACCTGTAACCTAAACCTAACCCTAACCCTAAACTTAACCCGTACACTAACCCTATCCCGTACCCAAAACCTAACCCTAACACGTACCCTAACCCTAGCCCTAACCCTAACGCTATCCGTACACTAACCCTAACCCTAACCCTAACACTAACCCTAACCCGTACTCTAACCCTAACCCTAAACCTAAACTTAACCCTAACCCGTACGCTAACCCTAACCCGCACCCTAACACTAACCTTACCCTAACCGTAAACCTAACCCGTACCCTAATCCTAAATGTAAACCTAACCGGTACCCAAACACTAAACCTAACATGTACACTAACCCTAACCCTATCCCTAACCTTAACCCTCACCCGCACACTAAACCTAACACTCACCCTAGACATAACACATACACTAAACCTATCCCGTACCGGGACGTTAAACCTAACCTGTACCGTAACCCTAACACTAACCCTAACCCTAACCTAACCCTAACCCTAACCCGTACCCTAACCCTCCCCGTACCTAACCCTAACCCCTAAAACTAACCCTTACCCTAACCCTTACCCTAACCTGTACCCAAACGGTAAACCTAACCCGTACCCTAACACTAACCCAAACCGGTACTCTAACCCTAACACTAACACTAACCCTAACCCTAACCCTAAACGGCACCCTAAAGTTAAACCTAACCCTAACCCTAACCCTTAACGGTACCCTAACCCTAACCCTAACTCGTACCCTAACCCTAACACTGACCCTAACCCTAACCCGTACCCTAATCCTAAACCGTACCCTAACCCTAAACCTAACCCTAACCCTATCCGTACTCAAACCCTAACCCTAACCCTACCCCGTAATCCAACCCTAACCCTAACTCTAACCCTAAAGCGTACACTAACCCTAAACCTAACCCTAACACTAACCCTACACCGTACTCTAAACCTAACCCCAACCCTAACCATAACCCTAACCCGTACCCTTAACCTAACCCTAACCCTAACTCGTACCCTAACACTAACCCTAACCCTGACCTTAACCCTAACCCTAACCCGTACCCTAAACCTAACCCATACCCTAACCCTAACCCTAAACTTAACCCTAACCCTATTCTGTACCCTAAACCTAACCCTAACCCTTGCCCTCACCCGTACCCAACCCTATCCCGTACCTTAACCCCAACCCTAACCGGTCCCCAAACCCTAAGAGTAAACCTAACCCATACCCTAGCGCTAACCCTAACCTTAACCCTAACCATAACACTAACCCCCACCCTAAACCTAAACCTAACCCTAACCCTAACCTTAACCCTTACCCGTACCCAAACCCTAACCCATACCCTAACCCTAACCCTAAACTTAACCGTAACCCTACCCGTACCCTAACCCTAAAATTAACCCGTACCCTAATCCCAACCCTAACCCTAAATCTAACCCTAACCCGTACCCTAACCTTAACCCTAACCCTAACCCTAACTCTAAACCTAACCCGTACACTAACCCTAAACCTAACCCTAACCCTAACCCTAACCGTACTCTAACCCTAACCCTAACCCTCACCCTAACACTAACCCGTATTGGAACACTAACCTGTACCATAACCCTAAACCGAACCCTAACCTTAAGCATAACCCTGTTCCGTACCCTAACCCTAAATCTCACCCGGACCCTAACCCCAACCCTAACCCTAACCCTTACCCTAAACCTATCCCTAATGCTAACCATGACCCTAAAACTAACCCTAAACCATAGCCTAACCCTAATCCTAACTCGTACCCTAACCCTAAACCTAACCCTGACCCTAACCCTAATCCTAACCCGTACCTTAAACCTAACCCGTAACCTAACCCTAACCCTAACCCGTACCCTAAACCTAACCCTATACCTAACTCGGACCCTAACCCTGACCCTAACCCTAACCATGGCCTGTACCCTAAACCTAACCCATACCATAATCCTAACACTAAATCTAACCCTAAACCTAAACCGTACCCTAAACCTACCCTAAACCTTGACCTAACACGAACCCAACCCTATCCCGTAACATAAACCTAACCATAACCCGTACCCAAAACCTAACAGTAACCCTAACCCATACCCAACGCTAACCCTAAACCCTACCCTAACCCTAACCCGCACCCTAAACCTAAACCTAACCCTAACCCTAAACTTAACCCGTACCCAAACCCTATTCCGAACCCTAACCCGTACCCTAATGCTAACCCTAACCCTAACCCTAACCCTATCCGTACACTAACCCTAACCCTAACACTAACACTAATGCTAATGCTAACCCGTACTCTAACCATAACCCTAACCCTAAACCTAACCCTAACCCGTACTCTAACCCTAACCCGTACCCTAACACTAACCCTAACCCTAACACTAACCCTAACCCTTACTCTAAACCTAAACCTAACCCTAATTCTAACACTAACCCGTATTATAAACCTAACCCTAACCCTAGCCGTAACCCTAACACTAAACCGTACAGTAACGCTACCCCGTACCCTACCCCTAACCCTAACCGTAAACCTAACCCTAACCCTGAACCTAACCCTAATACTAACCCGTACCCTAACCCTAAAACATACCCTAACCCATTATCCTAAACCTAACCCGTACCCTAACCCTAAAAGTAACGCTAACCCGTACCCAAACCCTTACCCTAACAAGTACCCTAACCCTAACCTTCACACTAAACCTAACGCTGACCCTAGACCTAACACGTACACTAACCCTATCCCGTAACCCAATCTTAAGTCTAACCCGTACCGTAACCCAAACACTAACCCGAACCCCAAACCTAACACTAAACCGTACACTAACCCGAACCCGAACCCTAACCCTAACCCTAACCCGTACCTTAACCCTACCTGTAGTCTAACCCTAAATCTAACCCTAACCCCTAACCCTAAACCTAACCCTAACCCTTACCCTAACATGTACCCAAACGGTAAACCACACTGTACCCTAACACTAACCCAAACCCGTACTCTAACCCTAACCCTAACCCTAAAACTAACCCTAAACCGCACCCTAAACTTAACCCTAACTGTAACCCTAACCCTAACCATAACCCTTAACCGTACCCTAACCCTAACCCACACCCTAAACCTAACCCTAACTTTAACCGTAACCCTAACCCATACCCTAACCCTAAACCTAACCCGTACCCTAACCCCAACCCTACACCTAACCCGTAACCTAACAGTAACCCTAACCCTAACCCTGGCCCAAAACCAAACCCTAACCCTTAAACTAATCCTAAACCTATCCCTAACCCGCACCCTAAAACTAACCCTAACCCGAACACTAACCCTAACCCGTAACCTAAACCTAACCCTAACCCGTACCCTAACCCTAACCCGCACCTAAACCTAACCCTAACCCGTACCCTAACCCAACCTGTAACCTAAACCTAACCCTACCCCTAAACTTAACCCGTACGCTAACCCTATCCCGTACCCTAAACCTAACCTGAACCCGTAATCTAACCCTAAACCTAAAACGAAGGCTAACCTGTACATTAACCCTAACCCTAACCTTAACACTAACCCTACCCCGTATTCTAACCCTAACCCTAACCCTAACCCATACCCTAACCCTAACCTTAACCCTAACCCTAACACTAATGCTAACCCGTGCTCTAAACCTAAACCTAACCCTAACCCTAACTCTAAACCGTACTGCAACGCTAACCCATACCATAACCATAACCCTAACCCGTACCCTAACCCTAAACCTAACTCGTTACCTAACCCTAACCCTACCACTGACCCTAACCCTAAACCTAACCCGTACCCTAAATCTAACCTGTACCCTAACCCTAACCCTAACCTGTACCCTAAATCTAACCCTAAAGCTAACTCGTACCCTAAACCTAACCCTAACCCTGACCCTAACCCTAACACTAACCTGTACCCTAAGCTTAACACATACCCCAAACCTAACCCTAATCCCAACCCTAACACTTACCCTAACCCTAACCCTTACACTAATCCTAACCCTAACCCGCACCCTAAACCTAACCCTAAACAGTACCCTAACCCTAACACGTAAACTAAAACTAACCCTAACCCTAAACTTAACCCGTACGCTAACCCTATCCCGTACACTAAACCTAACCCTAACCCGTATCTTAACCCTAAACCTAACCCAAAGCCTAACCCGTACATTAACCCTAACCCTAAACCTAACACTAATTCTACCCCGAACTCTAACCCAAACCCTAACCCTAACCCTAACCCGTACCCTAACCCTAACCCTTTCCCTAACCCTAACACTAACCCTAACCCGTACTCTAACCCTAACCCTAACCCTAACCGTACTCTAACCCTAACCCTAACCCTACCCTAACACTAAACCGTACTGTAACCCTAACCCGTAACATAACCCTAACTCTAACCCTAACCCCTAAACCTAACCCTAACCCTAACACTTACCCTAACCCGTACTCAAATGGTAAACCTAACCCGTACCCTAACACTAACCCAAACCCGTACTCTAACCCTCACCCTAACCCTAACCCTAACCCTAAACCGCACCCTAAACTTAACCCTAACCCTAACCCTAACCCTAACCCTTAACCGTACCTTACCCGTAACACTAAATCGTACCCTAAAACTAATGCTTACCCTAACCCAAACCCGTACCCTAAACCTAACCCTAACCCTAACTCGTACCCTAACCCTAACCCCAACCCTGACCATAACCCTAACCCATACCCAAACACTAAGAGTAACCCTAACCCATACCCTAGCGCTAACCGTAAACCTAACCCTAAGCCTAACCTGCACCCTAAACCTAAACCTAATCCTAACCATAACCCTTACCCGTACCCTAACCCTAACCCATACCCTAACACTAACCCTAACTTTAACCGTAACCCTAACCCGTACACTAACCCTAAAACTAACCTGCACCCTAACCCCAACCCTAACCCTAACCCATGCCATAACCCTATCCCTAAACCAAACACTTACCCTAAACCTAACCCTAACCCGGACCCTAACCCTAACCCGCACCTAAACCTAACCCTACCCCATACCCTAACTCTAACCCATAACCTAAACCTAACCCTAACCATAAACTTAACCCATATACTAACCCTATCCCGTACCCTAAACCTAACCCTAACCCCTACCCTAACCCTAACCCTAACCCTATCCGTAGACTAACCCTAACCCTAACACTAACACTAACCATAACCCGTACTCTAACACTAACCCTAACCCGTACTCTAACCCTATCCCGTAACCTAACTCTAACCCTTACCCTAACCCTAAACCTAACCCGTACCCTAACCCTAAACATAACTCTAACCCGTCCCCAAAACCTAACCCTAACACCTAGCCTAACCCTAACACTAACCCTAACACTTTCCCTAAACCGTACCCAAACGGTAAAACTAACCCGTACCCTAACAGTAACGCAAACCTGTACTCTAACCCTGACCCTTACCTTAACACTAACCCTAACCCGTAATCTAACCCTAACCCTAACCCTATCCCTAAGCGTATTCTAACCCTAACCCTAACCCTCACCCTAATCCTAACCCGTACTGTAACCCTAACCCGTACCATAACCCTAAACCTAGCCCGTACCCTAACCCTAACCCTAATTCGTAACCTGACTCTAACTGTAACCCTGACCCTAACCCTAACCCTATCCCGTACCCTAAACCTAACCTGTACCCTAAACCCAAACCTAACCCTAACCCGTACCCTAAACCTAACCCTAACCCGTACCCTAACCTTAAACCTACCCTAAACCTGACCCTAACCCTAACACTAACTCGAACCCTAAGCCTAACCCATAACCTAACCCTAACCCTAACCCTAACACTAACACTAAACCTACCTCGTACTCAAACCATAACCCTAACCCGTACCCGTACCCGTATACTGAACCTAACCCTAACCCTAACCCTAACCCGTACACTAACTCTAACCCTAATGCTAACAATAACCCTACCCCGTACTCTAACACTAACCCTAAACCTAACCCTAACCCGTACTCTAACCCTGACCCTAACCCTAACCCTAACACTAACCCTAACCCATACTCTAACCATAACCCTAGCCCTAACCGTATTCTAACCCTAACCCTAACCCTCACCGTAACCCTAACCCGTACTGTAAACCTAACCTGGGCCATAACCCTAACCCTAACCTGTACCCTAACCCTAACCATAATTCGTACCCTAACCCTAACCCTAACCCGTACCCTAAACCTTCCTGTACCCTAACCCTAAACCTAACCCGTACCCTAAACCTAACCCTAACCCGTACCCTAACCCTAAACCTAATCTAAACCTTACCCTAACCCTAACTCTAACAGGTACCCTAAGCCTAAACCATACCCTAAACCTAACCCTAAGACTAACACTAACCCTATCCCATACCCTAAACCCTAACCCTAACCCTAACACTAACCCTAACCCATACACTAACCCTAACCCTTACCCTAACCGTACTCTAACCCTAACCCTAACCCTCACTCTAACGCTAACCCGTACTGTAACCCTAACCCATAACATAACCCTAACCCTAACCCGTACACTAACCCTAACACTAATTCGCACCCTAACCCTAACCCTAACCCTTACCTTAACCCTAACCCTAACCCGTACCCTAAACCTAAACCATACCCTAACCCCAAACCTAACCATAACCTGTACCCTAAACCTAACCCTAACCCGTACCCTAACCCTAATCCTAACCCGTACACTAAGCCTAACTCATACCCTAACGCTAACCCTAATCCTAACCCTAACCTTAACCTGTACCTAAACCTAACCCTAACCCTTGACCTAACTCTTACCCAAACCTATCCCGTAACCTAAACCTAACCCTAACCCGCACCCTAAACCTAAACCTAACCTTAACAGTAACCATAACCATTATCCGTACCCTAACCCTAAACCATACCCTAACCCTATCCCTAAACTTAACCGTAACCCTGACCAGTACACTAAACCTAAAATTAACCCGTACCCTAACACCAAACCTATCCCTAAACCGTACCCTAACCCTAACCCTAATCCTAACTCTAACCCATACCTAAACCTAACCCTAACCCATAACCTAAGCCTAACCCTAACCCTAAACTTTACCCCTACGCTAACCCTATCCCAAACCCTAAACCTAACCCTAACTCGTAACCTAACCCTAAACCTAACCGTAAGCCTAACACGTACATTAACCCTAACCCTAACACTAACACTAACCGTACCCCGTACTCTAACCCTAACCCTAACTCTAACCCTAACCCGTACCCTAACCATAACCCGAACCCAAACACTATCCCTACCCTGTACTGTAACCCTAACCCATACCCTAACACTAACCTGTACACATACCCTAAACCTAACCATAACCCTAACAATAACCCTAACCCGTACTCTAACCCTCACCCTTACGCGAACCGTACTCTAACCTAACCCTAACCCTATCCCGTATCCTAAACCTAACCCATACCCTAACCCTAAATCTAACCCTAACCTGTACCCTAAACCAAACCCTAACCCATACCCTAACCCTAATCCTAATCTGTACCCTAAGCCTAACCCATACCCTAACCCTAACCCTAATCCTAACCCTAACCATAACCCGTACCTAAATCTAACCCCAACCCTATCCCTAACCCGTTCTCTACCCCTAAGCCAAACCCTAACCCTAACCAGTACCCGTACCCTAACCCTAACCCTAACCCTAACACTAACCTTAACCCGTACTCTAATCCTAACCCTAACCTTAACCCTAACACTATCCCTAACCCATACTCTAACCCTAACCCAAAACCTAAACCTAAACCGTACCATAACCCTAACCCAAACCCTAACCCTTACCCTAACACTAGCCCTAACCCTAACACTAACCCTAAACCTAACTCTAACCGTACTCTAAACCTAAACCTAACCCTCTCCCTAACCCTAACATGTACTGTAAACCTAACCCGTACCATAACCCTAACCCTAACCCTAAACTTAACCGTAAACCTGACCCAAACCCTAACCCTAAAACTAACCCGTACCCTAACCCCAACCCTAACCCTAACCCGTATCCTAACCCTATCCCTAACGCTAACCCTGACCCTAAACCTAACCCTAACCTGTACCCTAACCCTAACCCTTACCCAGACTTAAACCTAACCCTAACCCGGACCCTAAACCTAACCCGTAACCTAAACCTAACCCTAACCCTAAACTTAACCCATACGCTAACCCTATCCCGTACCCTAAACCTAACCCTAACCGTACCCTAACCCTAACCCTAACCCTAACCCTATCCGTACTCTAACCCTAACCCTAACTCTAACGTAACCCTAACCCGTACTCTAACCCTAACCCGTACCCTAACACTAACCCTAACCCTAACACTATCCCTAACAGGTACTCTAACCCTAAACCTAACCCTAACTCTAAACCTAACCCGTACTATAGCCCTAAACCTAACCTTAACCCTAAAGCTAATCCTAACCCATACTCTAACCCTATCCCGTAGCCTAACACTAACTCTAACCCTAACCCCTAACCCTAACCCTAACCCTAACCCTTAACCTAACCCGTACCCAAACAGTAAAACTAACCCGTACCCTAACACTAACCCAAACCCGTACTCTAACCCTAACCTTAACCCTAACCCTAACCGTAACCCTAACCCGTACCCTAAACTTACACTAACCCTAACTCGTTCCCTAACCCTAACCCTGACCCTAAATCTAACCCTAAACCGTACCCTAAACCTAACCCATACCCTAACCCTAACACTAAACCTAACCCTAATCCTATCCCGTACCCTAAACCTAACCCTAACCCTTGTCCTAACCCATACCCAACCCTATCCCGTACCCAAACTCTAACCCTCACCCGTACCAAACCCTAAGAATAACCTTAACCCATACTCTAGCGCTAACCCTAAACCTAACCCTAAGCCTAACCCGCACCCTAAACCTAAACCTAACCGTAACCCTAACCATAACCCTTACCCATACCCTAACCCTATCCCATAACCTAACACTAACCCTAACGTTAACCATAACCCTAACCCGTACCCTAACCTTAAAACTAACCTGTACCATAACCCCAACCCTAACCCTAACCCGTATCATAACCCTATCCCTAAACCTAACCCTGACCTAAACCTAACCCTAACCCGTACCCTAAGCCTAACCCGCACCTAAACCTAACCCTAACCCGTACCCTAACCCTAACCCGTAACCTAACCTAAACCTAACCCTAAACTTATCCCGTACACTAACTCTATCCCGTACCCTAAACCTAACCTAACCTGTACCCTAACCCTAACCCTAACCCTATCCGTACATTAACTCTAACCCTAACCCTAACACTAACCCTAACCCATACTCTAAATCTAAACCTAACCCTAAAGCTAACCCTAACCCGTACTCTAACCCTAACCCGTACCCTAACACTAACCCTTACCCTAACCCTAAACCTAGCCCGTACCCTAACCCTAAACCTAACACTAAACCGTACCCAAACCGTAACCCTAACACGAACCCGAACCATAACCCTAACCTTTACACTGAAACTAACCCTAACCCTAGACCTAACACGTACACTAAACCTATCCTGTACCATAACTTTAACCCTAACCCGTACCGTAACCCTAACCTCAACCCTAACCCTAACCCTAACCCTAAATGTACCCTAACCCTAACCCTAACACTAACCCTAACCGGTATTCTAACTTAACCCTAACCCTAAACCTAACCCTTCCCGTACTTTAACCCTAACCCTAACTCTAAAACTAACCATAAGCCTAACACTAACCTAACCCATACTCTAACCCTAACCCTAACCCTAAACCTAACCCTAACCCGTACTCTAACCCTATCCCGTACCCTAACACTAACTCTTAACCTAACCCTAAACCTAATCCGTACCCTAACCTTGAACGTAACCCTAACCCGTACCCAAACCCTAACCCTAACACGTACCCTAACCCTAACCCTGAACCTAAACCTAACCCTAACCCATACCCTAACCCTAACCCGCACCTAAACCTAACCCTCACCCGTACCCTAACTCTAACCCATAACCTAAACCTAAACCTAACCGTAAACTTAACCCGTACACTAACCCTATCCCATACCCTAAACCTAACCCTAACCCGGACCCTAACCCTAACCCTAACCCTAACCCTATCCGTACACTAACCCTAACCCTAACCCTAACACCTACCGTAACCCATACTGTAACCCTAAACCTAACACTAACCCGTACTCAAACCCTATCTGGTACCCCAACACTAACTATTACCCTAACCCTAAACCTAACCCGTACCCTAACCCTAAACGTAACCCTAACCCGTACCCAAACTCTAACCCTAACACGTACCCTAACCCTAACCCTAACCCTAACAATTACCCTAACACGTACCCAAACGGTAAACCTAACCCGTACCCTACCACTAACCCAAACCCGGACTCTAACCCTAACACTAACCCTACCCCGGATTCTAACACTAACCCTAACCCTAACCATAACCCGTACCCTAACCCTAACCCTAACACTAACACTAACCCTAACCCGTACACTAACCCTAACCCTAACCCTAAAATAACCCTACCCCGTACTCTAACCCTATCCCTAACCCTAACCCGTATCCGTACCCTAACGCTAACCCTAACCCTAACCCTAACACTAACCCTAACCCGTACTCTAACCCTCACCCTTACCCGAACCGTACTCTAACACTAACCCTAACCCTCACCCTAACCCTAACCCGTATTGTAACCCTAAACCATACCATAACCCTACCCCTAACCCGTACCCTAACCCCAACCCTAATTCGTACCCTAAACCTAACCCTAACCCTGACCCTAACCCTAACCCTAACCCGTACCCTAAACCTAACCCATACCCTAACCCTAGACCTAACCCTAACCCGTACACTAAACCTAACCCTAACTCGTACACTCACCCTAACCCTAACCCTGACACTGACCCTAACCCTAACCCGTACCCTAAGCCTAACCCAAACCCTAACCCTAACCCTAATCCTAACCCTAATCATAACCCGTACCTAAACCTAACCCTAACCCTTGACCTAACTCGTACCCAAACCTGTCCCATAACCTAATCCTAAACCTAATCCGTACCCAAACCCTAACACTAACCCATACCGTAGCACTAACCCTAACCCTTACCCTAACCCTAACGCGCAAACTAAACCTAAACCTAACCCTAACACTAACCATAACCATTACCCGTACCCTAACCCTAACCCATACACTAAACCTAACCCTAACCCTAAACTGAACCGTAACCCTGACCCGTACCCTAAACCTAAAATTAACCCATTCCCTAACCCCAACCCTATCCCTAACCCATAACCTTACCCCATTCCTAAACCTAACGCAAAACCTATCCGTACACCAAACCTAACCCTAACCCGTAACCTAACCCTAAACCTAAAACTAACCCTAACCCGTACATTAACCCTAACCCTAAACTAACACTAACCCTACCCCGTACTCTAACACTAAACCTAACTCTAACCCTAACCCGTACCCTAACCCTAACCCTAACTCTAACCCTAACACTAACCCTACCCCGTACTCTAACCCTCAGCCAAACCCTAATCCTAACCCGTACCCTAACCCTAATCCTAACCCTAACCCTTACCCTAACACTAACCCTAACCTGGACTCTAAGCCTAACCCTAAACCTAACCCTAACCCTAACCCTAACCGTGCTCTAACCCTAACCCTAACCCTCCCCCTAACCCTAACCCGTACTGTAACCCTAACCCGTACCATAACCCTAACCCTAACCCTAAACTTAACCGTAAACCTGACCCGTAACCTAACCCTAATACTAACCCATACCCTAACCCCAGCGCTAACCCTAACCCGTACCCTAACCCTCTCCCTAACGTTAACCCTGACCCTAAACCTAACCATAAACCGTACCCTAAACCTAACCCTAACCCTCACCTAAACCTAACCCTGACCCGTAACCTAAACCTAACCCTAAACCTAAACTTAACCCGTACGCTACCCTATCCCGTAACCTAACCCTAACCCTAACCCGTACACTAACCCTAACCTTAAACCTATCTGTACTCTAACCCTAACCCTAACCATAACCCTAAAACTAACCCTAACCCGTATTCTAACCCTATCCCTAAACCTAAACCTAACCCTAAAACGTACTCTAACCCTAAGGGGTACCCTAACACTAACCCTAACCCTAACACTATCGCTAACCCGTACTCTAACCCTAAACCTAATTCTAACTCTAACCCTAACCCATACTATAACCCTAAACCTAACCCTAACCCTAACCCTAAACTGTACTCTAACCCTATAACGTAGCCTAACACTAACTCTAACCCTAACACCTAACCCTAACCCTAACCCTAACCCTTAACCAAACCGTACACAAAAGGTAAACCTAACCCGTACCATAACATTAAACCAAACCTGTACTCTAACCCTAACCCTAACACTAACCATAACCCTAAAATGCACCCTAAATTAACCCTAAACCTAAACCTAACCATAACACTTAACCGTACCCTAACCCTAACCCTAACTCGTATCCTAACCCTGACACTGACCCTAAACCTAACCCGTACCCTAACCCTAACCCATACCCTAACCCTAACCCTAACCAAACCCCATCCTCTAACCCTAAACCTAACTCTAACCCTAACCCGTACCCTAACCCTAATCCTAACCCTAACACTAACCCTACCCGGTACTCTAACCCTAACCGTAACCTTAACACTAACCCGTACAATTAACCTAACCCTAAACCTAAATCATACCCTAACCCTAACCCTAACCCTGACCCTAACCCAAACCCTAACCCGTACCGTAAACCTAACCCATACCCTAAAACTAACCCTAAACCTAACCCTAACCCTATCCCTTTCCCTAAACCCTACCCTAACCCTTGTCCTAACCCGTACCCAACCCTATCCCGTACCCTAAACCTAACCCTAACCCGTACCCAAACCCTAAGAATAACCCTAACCCTTACCCTAGCGCTAACCCTAACCCTAACCCTAGCCTAACCCGCACCCTAAACCAAAACCTAACCGTAACCCTAACCATAACCCTTACCCGTACCCTAACCCAGCCCATAACCTAACACTAACCTTACCTTAACCGTAACCCTAACCCGTACCCTAACCCTAAAACTAACCCGTACCGTAACCCCAACCCTAACCCTAATCCGTACCATAACCCTATTACTAATCCTAACCCTGACCCTAAACCTAAACCTAACCCGTACCCTAAACCTAACCCGCACCTAAACCTAACCCTAACCCGTACCCTAACCCTAACCCGTAACCTAAACCTAAACCTAAACCTAAAATTATCCCGTACACTGTCCCTATCCCATACCCTAAACCTAACCCTAACCTGTACCCTATCCCTAACCCTAAACCTAACTCTATCCATACTCTAACCCTAACCCTAACCCTAACACTAACCCTAACCCTCACCCTAACCCTAACCCGTACCGTAACCCTAACCCGTACCATAACCTAACCCTAACCCTAAACTTAACCTTAACCCTGACCGTACCCTAACCCTAAAACAAGCCCGTACCCTAAACCCAACCCTAACCCTAACCTGTACCCTAACCCTATCCCTAACGCTAACCCTGACCCTAAAACTAACCCTAACCCGTACCCTAATCCTAACCCTAACCCTACCTAAACCTAATCCTAACCCATACACTAACCCTAACCCGTAACCTAAACCTAACCCTAACCCGTACCCTAACCCTAACCCTATCCGTACTCTAACCCTAACCCTAACCCTAAACCTAACACTAACCCTAACCCTAACCCTAACCCATACCATAAACCTAACACTAACCCTAACCTGTACCTTAACCCTAACCCGTACCCTAAACCTAACCCGATGCCTAACCCTAACCCACACCCTAAATCAAACCCTAACCCTAGACCTAACCCGTACCCTAAACCTATCCTGTACCCTAACCCTAATGCTAACCTGTCCCTAAACCTAGACCTAACCCGTACACTAACCCTAACCCGTACCCTAACACTAACCCTAACCCTAAACCTAAACCGTACCCTAAACCTAACCCTAACACTAACACTAACCATAATCCTAAACCTATCCTGTAAACTAACCCTAACCCTAACCCGTACCCGTACCCTAAACCTAACCCTAAATCTAACCCTAACACTAACCCTATCCCGTACTCTAACACTAACCCAAATCCTAACCCTAACCCGTACACAAACCCTATCCCTAACGCTAACCCTGACCCTAAACCTAACCCTAACCCGTACCCTAACACTAACCCTAACCCTCACCTAAACCTAACCCTAACCCGTAACCTAACCCTAACCCATAACCTAAACCTAACCCAAACCCTAAACTTAACCCATACGCAAACACTATCCTGTACCCTAAACCTAACCATAACCCGTACCATAAACCCTAACTCTATCCCTAACCCTAACCGTACTCTAAACCTAACACTAACCCTCACCCTAACCCTAACCGTACTGTAACCCTAACCCGTACCCTAACCCCAACTCTAAACCTAACCCGTCCCCTAACCCTAACCCTAACCCTAACCCTAACCCTAACCCACAACTAAACCTAACCATAACCCATAACCTAAGCCTAACCCTAACCCTAAACTTAACCTGTACCCTACACCTATCCCGTACACTTAACCTAACCCTAACCCGTAACCTAACCCTAAACATAACCCTAAGCCTAACCCGTACATTAACCGTAACCCAAACACTAACACTAACCCTACCCCGTACTCTAACCCTAACCCTAACTCTAACCCTAAACCGTACCCTAACCCTAACCCTAACCCTAACCCTAACCTAACCCTACCTCGTACTATAACCCTAACACAAACCCTAACACTAACCCGCACTCTAACCCTAGCCCTAACCCTATCCCTAACCGTACTCTAACCCTAACACTAACCCTCACCCTAACCCTAACCGTACTATAACCCTAACCCGTACAATAAACCTAACCCTAACCCGTACCCTAAACCTAACCCTTACCCTAAACCTAAGCCTAACCGTAAAATTAACCCGTACGCTAACCCTATCCTGTACCCTAAACCTAACCCTAACCCGTACGCTAACCCTAAGCCTAACCCTAACCCTATCCGTACTCTAACCCTAACCCTAACCCTAACCCTAAAACTAACCCTAACCCGTACTCTAACACTAACCCTAACCCTAAACGTAACCCTAACACTTACGCTAACCCCAACCATACCCTAACACTAACCCTAAACCTAACACTATCCCTAACCCGTACTCTAACCCTAAACCTAACCCTAACTCTAACCCTAACCCGTACTATAACCCTTAACCTAACCCTAACCCTAAACCTAAACTTAACCCGTACTCTAACCCTATCCCGTAGCCTAACCCTAACTATAACCCTAACCCCTAACCCTAACCCTCACCCTCTTCCTTACCCTATCCAGTACCCAAACGTACCTTACCAAATGGTACACCTAACCCATACCCTAACACTGACCCAAACCCGTACTCTAACCCTAACCATAACCCTAACCCTATCCCTAAACCGCACCCTAAACTTAAACCTAAACCTAACCCTAATCTTAACCCCTAACCGTACCCTAACCCTAACCCACACCCTAACACTAACCCTAACTTTAACCGTAACCCTAACCCATAACCTAACCCTAAAACTAACCCGTACCCTAACCCCAACCCTAACCCTAACCCATACCCTAACACTAACCCTAACACTAACCATGACCCTAAACCTAACACTAACCCGTACACTAACCCTAACCATAACCCTAACCCACACCCTACACCTAACCATAACCTGTACCCAAACCTTAACCCATAAACTAAACCTAACCCTAACCCTAAACATCCAGTACGCTAACCCTATCCCGTACCCTAAACCTAACCCTAACCCGTAACCTAACCCTAAACCTAACCCTAAGACTAACCCGTACATTAACCCTAACCCTAACACTAACCCTAACACTAACCCTACCCCGTAATCTAACCCTAACCCTAACCCTAACATGTACCCTAACCCATACCCTAACCCTAACCCTAAACCTTTCCCTAACCCTAACACTAACACTAACCCTTACTCTAACCCTAACCCTAACCCTTACCCTAACTGTACTCTAACCCTAACCCTCACCCTAACGCTAACCCGTACTGTAACCCTAACCTGTAACATAACCCTAACTGTAACCCGTACCCTAACCCTAACCCTAACTCATAGCCTAACACTAACCCTGAACCTAACCCTAACCAGTACCCTAAACCTAACCCGTACCCAAACCCTAAACCTAACCCTAAGCCGTACCCTAAACCTAACCCTAACCCTAACTCATACCCTAACCCTAACCCTAACCCTGACCCTAACCCTAACCCGTACCCTAAACCTAACCCATACCCTAACCCTAATCCTACACCTAACCCTAAACCTAACCCTTACCCTAAACCTAACCCTAATCATTGACCTAACCCGTACCCAACCCTATCTCGAACCCTAACCCTTACCCATACCCAAACCCTAACAGTAACCCTAACGCATTCCCTAGCGCTAACCCTAACCCTAAACCTAATCCTAACCCGCACCCTAAACCTAAAACTAACTCTAACCCTAACCATAACCCTTACTGGTATCCTATCCCTAACCCATACCCTAACACTAACCCTAACCTTTACCGTAACCCTAACCCGTACCCTAACCCTAAAACTAACCTGTAACCTAACCCCAACCGTAACCCTAACCCGCACCTAAACCTAACCCTAACCCGTACCCTGCCCTAACCCGTTACCTAAACTTAACCCTAACCCTAAACTTAACCTGAACACTAAACCTATCTCGTACCCTAAACCTAACCCTAACCTGTAAACTAACCCTAACCCTAACCCTAACACTATCCGTACACTAACCCTAACCCTAACCCTAACACTAACCCTAACCTGTACTCTAACACTAAACCTAACCGTAAACCTAACCCTAACCCTTACTCTAACCCTAACCCGTACCCTAACACTAATGCTTATCCTAACCCTAAACCTAACCCGTACCCTAAACCTAAACGTAACCCTAACCCGTACCCAAACCCTAACCCTAACACGTACCCTAACCCTAACCCTAACCCTAACCCGCACACTAAACCTAACCCTAACCCTAGACCTAACACGTACACTATCCCTATCCCGTACCGTAACCTTAACCCTAACCCGTACCGTAAACCTAACCCTAACCCTAACCCTAACCATAACCCTAACCCGTACACTAACCCTACCCGAACCCTAACCCTAACCCTAAAACGTACCCTAACCCTACCTGTAGCCTAACGCTAACCCTAAACACAACCCCTAAACCTAACGCTAACCCTAACCCATACCCTATCCGTACCCAAACGGTAAACCTAACCCATACCTTAACACTAACCCAAACCCGTACTCTAACCCTAAACCTAAAACTAATCCGCACCCTAAACTTAACCCTAACCCTAAACCAAAACATAACCCTTAACCGTAACCTAACCCTAACCCATACCCTAACCCTAACCCTAACCTTAACCATAACCCTAAACAGTACCCTAACTCTAAAACTAACCCGTACCCTAACTTCAGCCTTAACCCTAATCCGTAACCTAAAAGTAATCCTAACCCTAACCCTGACCCTAAACCTAACCCTACCTTACACTAACCCTAACCCTAACCCGCACCCTAAACCTAACCCTAACCTGTACCCTAACCCTAACCCGTAACCTAAACCTAACCCTAAACCTAAACTTAACCCGTACGCAAACCCTATCCCTTACCCTAAACCTAACCCTAACCCGTATCCTAATCCTAAACCTAACCCTTAGCCTAACCCGTACACTAACCCTAACCCTAACCTTAACCCTAACACTTACCCTAACCCGTACTCTAACCCTAACCCTAACCCTAACCATTCTCTAACCCTAACCCTAATCCTCAACCTAACTCTAACCCGGACCGTAAACCTAACCCGTACCATAACCCTAACCCTAACCTGTACCCTAACCCTAAACCTAAAACTTACCCTAACCCTAACCCTAACCCTGACCCTAAACCTAACCCTAACCCTGACCCTAACCCTAACCCTAACCCGTACCCTAAGCATAACCCATACCCTAACCCTAACCCTAAACCTAACCCTAACCCTAATCTGTACCCTAAACCTAACCCTAACCCTTGACCTAACCTGTACACAAACCTATCCTGTACACTAAACCTAACCATAACCCGTACCAAACACTAACAGTTACCCTAACCCATACCCTAGCGCTAACCCTAACCCTAACCATTCTCTAACACTAACCCTAACCCTCACCCTAATCCTACCCCGTACTGAAACACTAACCCGTACCATAACCTTAACCCTAACCCATACCCTAACCCTAATCCTTACTCGTACCCTAACACTAACCCTAAACCTGACCCTAAACCTAACCCTAACCCGTACCCTAAACCTAACCCGTACTTTAACCCTAACCCTACCTCTAATCCGTACCCTAAAACTAACCCTAACGCTAACTCGTACCCTAAACCTAACCCTAACCCTAACCCTAACCTGTACCCTAAGCATAACCCATACCTTAACCCTAAACCTAAACCTAACCTTAACCCTAACCCGTACCCTAAACCTAAACCTAACCCTTGACCTAACCCATACCCAAACCTATCCCGTACCCTAACCCTAACTATAACCCGTACCCAAACCCTAACAGTAACCCTAACCCATACCCTAGCGCTAACACGAACCCTAACCCTAACCCGGACCCTAAACCTAACCCTAACCCTGACCCTAACACTAACCCTATCCCATAACCTAACCCTAAACCGTACCCGAACCCTAACCCTAAAACTAACCCATACCCTAACCCTAAACGTAACCCTAGCCCGAACCCAAACCCTAACCCTAACACGTATCCTAAACCTAAACCTAACCCTAACCCTAACCCAAACACTAAACCTAACACTAACCCTAACCTAACACGTACACGAACCCTATCCCGTACCCTAACCTTAACCCTAACCCGTACCGTGTCCCTAACACTAACCCTAACCCTAACCCGAACCCGTACACTAACCCTAACCGAACTTTAACCCTAATCCTAACCCGTACCCTAACCCTACCCATAGCCTATTCCTAACACTAACCCTAACCCCTAACCCTAAGCCTAACCGTAACCCTTACCCGAACCCGTACCCAAACGGTAAACCTAACCCGTACCCTAACACTAATCCAAATCCGTACTCTAACCCTAACCGTAACCCTAACCCTAACCCTAACCCGCACACTAAACTTAACCCTAACCCTAAACCAAACCATAACTCTTACCCGTAACCTAACCCTAACCCATAATCTAACCCTAACCCTAACCTTAACCATAACCCTAATCCGTAACCTAACCCTAAAACTAACCCGTACCCTAACCCCAACCTTAACCCTAACCCGTAACCTAAACCGAACCCTAACCCTAAACTTAAACCGTTCGCTAACCCTATCCCATACCCTAAACCTAACCCTAACCCGTATCCTAACCCTAACCAAACCCTAAGCCTAACCCGTACTTTAACCCCAAACCTGACCCTAACACTAACCCTACCCCGTACTCTAACCCTAACCCTAACCCGTACCCTAAACCTAACCCTAACCCTAACTCGTACCCTATCCCTAACAGTAAACCTGACCCTAACCCTAACCTGTACCCTAAACCTAACCCTAACTCTTGACCTAACCCGTACCCAATCCTATCCCGTACCCTAACCCTAATCCTAACCCGTACCCAAAAACTAACAGTTACCCTAACCCATACCTTAGCGCTCACCCTAACCCTAACCCTAAGCCTAACCCGCACCCTAAACCTAAACCTAACCCTAACCCTAACCATAACGCTTACCCGTACCCTAACCCTAACCCATACCCTAACACTAACCCTAACCTTAACCGTAACCCTAAACCGTATCCTAACCCTAAAACTAACCCGTACCCTAACCCCAACCCTAACCCTAACCCGTACCATGGTCCTATCCCTAACCCTAACCCTGACCCTAAACCTAACCCTATTTCGTACCCTAACCCTAACCCGCACCTAAACCTAACCCTAACCCGTACCCTAACTCTAACCCATAACCTAACCCTAACCCTAACCCTAAACTTAACCCGTTAACTAACCCTAACCTATACCCTAACCCTAACCCTAACCTTAAACATAACCCTAAACCGTACCCTAAGTCTAAAACTAACCCGTAAACTTACCTCAACCCTAAACCTAATCCGTACCCTAACACTAACCCTAACCCTAACCCTGACCCTAAACCTAGCCCTAACCCTTACACTAACACTAACCGTAAACCTAACCCGCACACTAAACCTAACCCTAACCCGTACCCTAACACTAACCCGTAACCTAAACCTCACCCTAACCCTAAACTTAACCCTTACGCTAACCCTATCCCTTACTCTAAACCTAACCCTAACCCGTATCCTAACCCTAAACCTAACCCTTAGCCTAACCCATACATTAACCCTAACCCAAAACCTAACCCTAACACTAAACCTAACCTGTACTCTAACCCTAACCCTAAACCTAACCATACTCTAACCCTAAACCTAACCCTCACCCTAACCCTAACCCGTACTGTAACCCTATACCGTACCATAACCCTAAACCTAACCCATACCCTAAACCTAACCCTAACTCGTACACTAACCCTAACCCTAACGCTGACCCTAACACTAATCCCAACCCATACCCTAAACCTAACCCATACCCTAAACCTAACCCTAACCCTTACCCTCACCCGTAAACAAATGGTAAACCTAAACCGTACCCTAACACTAACCCATACCCGTACTCTAACCCTTACCCTAACCGTAAACCTAACACCCACCCTAAACTTAACCCTAACCCTAACACAAACCATAACCCTTAACCGTAACCTAACCCTAACCCATACACTAACCCTAACCCTAACCTTAACCGTAACCCTAACCCATACCCTAACCCTAAAACTAACCCATACCGTAACCCCAAAACTAACCCTAACCCGTACCCTAACACTAACCCTAACCCTAACCCTGACCCTAAACCTAACCCTAACCCTTACACTAATACTAACCCTAACCCTAACCCGTAACCGAAACCTAAACATCACCCTAAACTTAACCCTTAGGCTAAACCTATTCCGTACCCTAAACCTAACCCTAACCTGTATCCTAACACTAAACCTAACCCTAAGCCTAAACCATACATGAACCCCAACACTAACCCTAACACTAAACCTACCCCGTACTCTAACCCTAAACCTAACCCTGACCCTAACCCGTACACTAACCCTAACCATAACCCTAACGCTAATCCTACCCCGTACTCTAACCCTAAACCTAAAACTAACCCTAACCTGTACCCTAACCCTAAACCTAACCCTCACCCTAAACATAACCCGTATTGTAACCCTATACCGTACCATAACCTTAACCCTAACCCGTACCCTATCCCTAACACTAACTCGTACCATAACCCTTACCCTAACACTGACCCTAAACCTAAACCTAACCCGTACCCTAAAGCTAACCCATACTTTAACCCTAACCATAACCCTAACCCGTTCAGTAAACCTAACATTATCAATAACTCGTACCCTAAACCTAACCCTAACCCATACCCTAACCCTAACCCTAAACTTAACCGTAACCCTGACCCGTACCCTAACCCTAAAATTAACCCGTAACCTAACCCCAACCCTAACCCTAACCCTAAACCTAACCCGTACCCTAACCCTAATACTAACCCGCACCTAAACCTAACCCTTAACGGTAACCTAAACCAAACCCTAACCCTAAACTTAACCCGTACGCTAACCCTATCCCTTACCATAAACCTAACCCTAAACCTTACCCGAACCCATACCCAAACGGTAAACCTAACCCGTACCCTAACACTAACCCAAACCCGTACTCTAACCCTAACCCTAACCCTAACCCTAAACCGCACCCTAAACTTAACCCTAAACCTAACCCTAACCATAATCCCTGACCATACCCTAACCCTAACCATAACTCTTACCCTAAAGCTAACGCTTACCCTAACCCTAACCCGTACCCTAAACCTAACCAGTACCAACCCTAACCCTAACCCTAACCCTAACCCCTACCCTAAACCTAACCCTTACCCTAACTCGTACTGTAACCCTAACCCCAACCCGGACCCTAACCCTTACCCTAACCCGTACCCTAAACCTAACCCATACCCTAATCCTAACCCTAAACCTAACCCTAACCCTATCCCATACCCTATACCTAACCCGAAACCTTGACCTAACCCGTGCCCAACCCTATCCCGTACCCTAACCCTAACCCATACCCAAACCCTAAGAGTAACCCTAACCCATCGCCTAGTGCTAACCGTAAGCCTAACCCTAAGCCTAACCCGCACCCTAAACCTAACCCTAACCCTAACCATAACCCTTACCCGTACCCTAACCCTAACCCATACCCTAACCCTAACCCGTAACCTATACCTAAACCTAACCCTAAACTTATCCCGACACTAACCCTATCCCCTACCCTAATCCTAACCCTAACTTGTATCCTAAACCTAACCCTAACCCTAACCCTATCCGTACACTAACCCTAACCCTAACCCTAACCCTAACACTAACCCTATTGCATACTCTAACCCTAACCCTAACCCTAACCCCAAGACTAACCCTAACTTGTACTCCTACCCTAACCCTAACCCTAAACGTAACCCTAACCCGTAATCTAACCCTAACCCGTACCCTAACACTAACCCTAACCCTAACACTATTCCTAACCCGTACCCTAACCCTAAACATAACTCTAACCCGTACCCAAACCCTAACCCGCACACTAAAACTAACCCTAACCCTAGACCTAACATGTACACTAAACCTATCCTGTACCATAACCTTAACCCTAACTGGTACCGTAACCAAACAATGACCCTAAACCTAACCATAACCCTAACCCTAACCCTAACCCGTAGACTAACCCTAACCCGAACACTAACCCTAAACCTAACCCTAAACGTACCCTAACCCTAAACCTAAACCTAACCCTAAACCGTACCCTAACCCTAACCCTTACCCTAACCCTAAACCTAACCCATACCCTAACCCTAAACGTAACCCTAACCTGTACCCAAACACTAACCCTAGCACGTAACCTAACCCTAACCCTAACCCTAACCCGCACACTAAACCTAACCCTAACCCTAGACCTAACAAGTACACTAAACCTATCCCGAACCGTAACCTTAACCCTAACCCGTACCGTAACCCTAACCCTAACCCTAACCCTAACCCTAACGCGTAAACTAACCCAAACCCTAACCCTAAACTTACCCTAAGGCTAAACCTAACCCTACCATAACACTAACCCTAACCCATACTGTATCCTAACCATAACCCTAAACCTAACCCTAACCCTTACTCTAAACCTAACCCTAACCCTAACATTAACCATAACCCTAAAACTAAACCTAACATGTACTCTAACCCTAAACCTAACCCTAAAACGTACCCTAACACTAACCCTTACCCTAACCCTAAACCTAACCCATACCCTAACCCTAAACATAACCCTAACCTGTACCCAAACCCTAACCCTAACACGTAACCTAACCCCAACCCTAACCCTAACCCTCACACTAAACCTAACCCTAACCCTAGACCTAAAAAGTACACTAAACCTATCCCGAACCGTAAGCTTAACCCTAACCCGTACCGTAACCCTAACCCTAATCCTAACCCTAACCCTAACGTGTAAACTAACCCAAACCCTAACCCTAAACTTACCCTAAGGCTAAACCTAACCCTAACCCTAACACTAACCCTAACCCGTACTGTATCCTAACCATAACCCTAAACCTAACCCTAACCCGTACTCTAACCCTAACCCTAACCCTAAACCTAACATTAACCATAACCCTAAAACTAAACCTAACATGTACTCTAACCCTAAACCTAACCCGAACACTAACCCTAACCTCCTACTATAACCCTAACCCTAAACCTAACCCTAACCCTAACCCTAACTCATACCGTAACCCGAACTCGTACCCTAACCCTAACCCTAACCTTAACCTAACCGTAAACCTGACCCTAACCCTAACCCTAATCCAGTACCCTAACCCTAACCCTAACCTGTATCCTAAAACTAACCCTAAACCTAGACCTAACTCGTACCCTAACCCTAACCGGTACCCTAACACTAACACTAACCCTAACCCGTACCATAACCCTAACACTAACCCTAACCCGTACCCTAACCCTAACCCGTACCCTATCCCTAACCCGATGCCTAACTCTAACCCACAACCTAAACCTAACCCTAACCCTAGACCTAAACCGTACCCTAAACCTATCCCGTAACCTCACCCTAACGCTAAACTGTACCCTAACCCTAACACTAACACTAACCCTAATCCTAAACCTATCCCGTACACTAACCCTAACCCTAACCCTAACCCGTACCCTAACCCTAACCCTAAACCTAACCCTAACCCTGACCCTAATCCTAACCCTAATCCCGTACCCTAACCCTAACCCTAACCAGCATCCTAAACCTAACTCTAACCCTAAACCTAACACGTACCATAAACCTAACACTAACCCTAACCCGTACAAAAATCCTAATACGTACACTAACCCTAACCCGATGCCTAACCCTAACCCACACACTAAATCTAACCCTTATCCTAGACCTAAATTGTAGCCTCAACCTATCCCGTACCCTAACCCTAACGCTAACCTGAACTCTAAACCTAACACTAACACTAACCCTAATCCTAACCCTACCCCGTACACTAACCCTAACCCGTACCCTAACCCTAACCCGTACCATTACACGTACCTTAACCCTAATTCTAACCCGTACCCTCTCCCGTAACCTAAACCTAACCCAAACCTGTACACTAACACGTACCATAACCCTAACCCTAATCATAACCCTAACCATAAACCTAAAACATACCCTACCCCTCACCCTAACCCATACCCTAACCCTAACTCGTACCCTAACAATAACCCTTACCCTAACACCTAACCCTAACCCTACACCGTACACCAAAACCTAACCCTAACCCTAACTCTAACCATAACCCTAACCCTAACACTGACCCTAACCCTAACCCGTACCCTAACCCTAATCCTGTACCCTAACCCTAACCCTAACCCTAAACGTAAACCTAACCTTAACCCGTACAGTAACCCTAACCCGTACCCTAAGCCTAACCCTAACCCTAAACCTAACCCTAACCATGACCCTAAACCTAACCCTAAACCATACCCTAACCAAAACCGTAACCTAACCCTAACCCTAAACATAACCAGTAACCTAAACCTAAACGTAACGCTAACCCGTACACAAACCCTATCCCTAACACGTACCCTAACCCTATCCCTAACCCTAACCCGCACACAAAACCTAACTCTAACCCTAGACCTAACACGTACACTAACTATATCCCGTTGCCCAGCCTTAACCCTAACCCGAACCCTAAACCTACCCTAACCCGTACCCTAACCCTACGTGTAGCCTAACCCTAAATCTAACGCTAACCCCTAACCCTAACCCTAACCCTAACCCTTAACCTAACCCGTACCCAAAAGGTAAACCTAATCCGTACCCTAACACTAACCCAAACCCGTATTCTAACCTTAACCCTAACCCAAACCCGCACCCTAAACTTAAACCTAACCCTAACCCAAACCATAACCCTTAACCGTAACCTAACCCTAACCCATACCCTAACCCTAACCCTAACCTTAACCATAACCCTAACCCGTAACCTAACCCTAAAACTAACCCATACCCTAACCCCAACCCTAACCTAACCCATACCCTAACACTAACCCTAACCCTAAACCTGACCCTAAACCTAACCCTAACACTTATACTAACCCTAACCCTAACCCTAACCCGTACCCTAAACCTAACCATAACCCGTACCATAACCCTAACCAGTAACCTAAACCTAACCCTAACCCTAAACATAACCCAAACGCTAACCCTATTCTGGACCCTAAACCTAACCCTAACCCGTATCCTAACACTAAACCTAACCCTAAGCCGAATCTGTACATTAACCTTAACCCTAACCCAAACAATAACACTATCCCGTACTCCAACCCTAAACCTAACCCTAACCCTAAGCCGTACACTAACCCTTACCCTAAACCTAAACCTAACACTAACACTGAACCTAACACTAACGCTAACCTGTACTCTAACCCTAAACCTAACCCTAACCCTAACCCTGACCCTAATCCAAACACTAACCCGTACACTAACCCTAACCCTAACCCTAAACCGCACCCTAAACCTAACCCTAACCCGTACCCTCACACTAACCCGTAACCTAAACCTAACCCTAACCCTAAACTTAACCTGTATGCTAACCCTATGCCTTACCCTAAACCTAACCCTAACACGTAAACTAACCCTAAACTTAACCCTAAGCCTAACCCGTACATTACCCTAACCCTAACCCTAACACTAAACCTACCCCGTACTCTAACCCTAACCCTAACCCTAACCCGTACCCTCACCCTAAACCTAACCCTAACACTAACCCTAAACCGTACTCTAACCCTAACACTAACACTAACACTAACCCTACCCCATACTCTAACACTAACCCTAACCCTAACCCTAACCCGTAACCTAACCCTAACCCTAAAACTAACCCTAACACTAACCCTAACCAGTACTCTATCCCTAACCCTAACCGTATTCTAACCCTAACCCTAACCTAACCCTCACCCTAACCCTAACCCGTACTATAACCCTAACCCATACCATAATCCTAAACCTAACCCGTACCCTAAACCTAACCCTAATTTTTACCCTAACCCTAACCCTAACACTGAACCTAACCCTATCCCTAACCCGTATCCTAAACCTAACACATACCCTAAAGCTAAACCTAACCCTAACCCGTACCCTAAACCTAACTCTAACCCGGACCCTAACCCTAACCCTAACCCTGACCCTAACCCGTACCCTAACCCGTACCCTAAGCCTAACCCATACCCTAACCCTAAACCTAATCCTAACCCTAACCCAAACCCATACCCTAAACCTAATCCTAACCCTTAAGCTAACCCGTAACCTAACCCTAACCCTAACCTGTACCCAACCCTAACAGTAACCCTAAACCACACCCTAGCGCTAACACTAACCCTAACCCTAACCCTAACCATTACCCGTACCCTAACCCTAACCAATACCCTAACCCGAACACTAAACTGAACCGTAACCCTGACCCGTACACTAAACCTAAAATTAACCCATACCCTAACACCAACCCTAACCCTAACCTATACCCTAACCCTAACCCACACCAAACCTAACCGTAACCAGTAACCAAGTCTAAACCTAACCCTAAACTTAACCCATACACTAACCCTATCACAAACCCTAAATCTAACACTGACCCATAACCTAACACTAAACCTAACACGTACATTAACCCTAACCCTAACACTAACACTAACCCTACCCCGTACTCTAAACCTAACCCTAACTCGAACCCTAACCTGTACCCTAACCTAACCCTAACCCTAACCCTAACCCTAACACTAACCTTACCACGTACTCTAACACTAACACAAACCCTAACCCTAAACCATACCCTAACCCTAACCCTAACTCTAACACTAGCCCTAACCTGTACTCTAACCCTAACCCTAACCCTAACCCTAACCGTACTCTAACCGTAACACTTACCCTAACCCTAACCCTAACCGTACTCTAACCCTAACCCGTACCATAACCCTAAACCTAACCCTAAACTTAATCGTAACCCTGATCCGTAACCTAACCCTAAAAATAACCCGTACCCTAACCCCAACCCTAACCCTAACCCGTACCCTAACCCTATCCCTAATGCTAACCCTGACCCTAAACCTAAACCTAACACATACCCTATCCCTAACCCTAACCCTAACCCTCATCTAAACCTAACCCTAACCCGTACCCTAACCCTAACCCTAACCCGTAACCTAAATCTGACCCTAACCCTAAACTTAACCCCTATGCTAACCCTCTCCCATTCTCTAAACCTAACCCTAACCCCTAGCCTAACCCTAACCCTATCCCTAACCCTAATTCTCGCCCTAAAACTAAACCTAACCCTAACCCTAATCATAACACTTACCCGTACCCTAACCCTAACCCATAACCTAACCCTAACCCTAAACTTAACCGTAACCCTGACTCTTACCCTAACACTAAAATTAACCCGTACCAAACCCCAACACTAACCCTAAACCCGTACCCTAACCCGAACCCTAACCCTAACTCTAACCCTAACCGTACCCTAACCCTAACCCTAACTCTAACCTTAACACTAACCCTAACCTGTACTCTAAACCTAACCCTAACCCTAACACTAACCCTAACAGTACTCTAACCCTAAACCTAACCCTCACCCTAACCCTAACCCATATTGTAAACCTAACCTGTACCATAATCCTAAACCTACCCCTAACTTTAAGCGTAACCCTGACCCGTACCCTAACCCTAAATCTAACCCGTACCCTAACCCTATCCCTAACGCTAAACCTGACCCTAAACCTAACCCTAACCCATACCCTAACCCTTACCCTAACACTAACCCTCACCTAAACCTAACCCTAACCCGGACCCTAACCCTAACCCGTAACCTAAACCTAACCCTAACCCTAACCTTAAACTTAACCCGTACACTAACCCTATCCCGTACCCTAAACCTAACCCTAACGCATACCATAACCCGAACCCTAACCCTATCCGCACTCTAACACTAACCCTAACCCTAACCCTAACACTAAGCATAACCCATGCTCTAACCTTAAATCTAAACCTAACCCTAACCCGTACCCTAACCCTAACCCGTAACCTAAACCTAAACCTAACCCTAAACTTAACCCATATGCTAACCCTCTCCCGTACACTAAAACTAACCCTAACCATACCCTAACACTAACCCTAAACCTAACCCTACCCGCACTCTAACCCTAACCCTAACCCTAGCCTTAACACTAACCTTAACCCATATTCTAACCCTAACCCGAACCCTAAACCTAACCCTAACCCGTACTCTAACCCTAACCCGTACCCTAACACTAATCCTTAACCTAACCCTAAACTTAACCCATACCCTAACACTAAACATAACCCTAACCCGTAACCAAAACCTAACCCTAACACATACCCTAACCCTAACCCTAACCCCAACACGCACACTAAACCTAACCCTAACCCTAGACCTAACACGGACACTAATCCTATCCCGTACCGTAACCTTAACCCTAAACCATACCGTAACCCTAACACTAACCCTAACCCTAAACCTAACCCTAACCCGTACACTAACCCTAACCCTAACCTTAAATGTACCCTTACCCTAACACTAACCCTAACCCTAACACTAACCCTAACCCGTACTCTAACCTAACCCTAACCCTAAACCTAACCCTTACCCGTACTCTAACCCTAACCCTAAGCAAAACCATAACCCTTACCCGTACCCTATCCCTAACGCATACCCTAACACTAACCCTAACTTTAACCGTAACCCTAACCCGTACCCCAACCCTAATACTAACCCGACCCTAAACGCAACCCTAACCCTAACCCGTACCATAACCCTATCCCTAACCCCAACCCTGACCATAAACCTAACCCTAACCTGTACCCTAACCCTAACCCGCACCTAAACCTAACCCTATTCCATACCCTAAACTAACCCGTAACCTAAACCTAACCCTAACCCTAAATTTAACCCGTACACTAAACCTATCCCGTACCCTAAACCTAACCCTAACCCTAACCCTAACCCTAACCCTATCCGTACACTAACCCTAACCCTAACACTAACACTAACCCTAACCCATACTCTAACCCTAACGCTAACCCTAAACCTAACCCTAACCCATACTCTAACCCTAAACCGTAACCTAACACTAACCCTTACCCTAACCCTAACGTAACACGTACCTTAACCCTAAACGTAACCCTAACCAGTACCCAAAACCTAACCCTAGCACGTACCCTAACCCTAACCCGCACACTAAAACTAACCCTCACTCTAGACCTAACACGTACACTAAACCTATCCCGTACCGGAACCTTAAACCTAACCCGTACCGTAACCCTAACACTAAGCCTAATCCTAAACCTAAACCTAACCCTAACCCGTTCACTAACCCTAACCCGAACCCTAACCCGTACCCTAACCCTACCCGTAGCCTAACCCTAAATCTAACGCTAACACCTAACCCTAAACCTAACCCTAACCCTTACCCTAACCCGTACCCAAAAGGTAAACCTAACCCGTACCCTAACACTAACCCAAACCCGTACTCTAACCCTAACCCTAACCCGCACCCTAAACTTAACCCTAAACCTAACCCAAACCATAACCCTTAACCGTAACTCAACCCTAACCCATACCCTAACCCTAACCCTAAACTTAACAATAATCCTAACCTGTACCCTAACCCTAAAACTAACCCTTACCCTAACCGCAACCCTAACACTAACCCGTACCCTAACACTAACCCTAACCGTAACCCTGACCCTAAACCTAACCCTAACCATTACACTAACCCTAACCCTAACCCGCACGTAAACCTAACCCAAACCCGAACCCTAACCCTAACCCGTAACCTAAACCTAACTCTAACCCTAAACTTAACCCGTACGCAAACCCTACCCATACCCTAAACCTAACCCTAAACCATATCCTAACACTAAACCTAACCCTAAGCCTAACCCGTACATTAAACCTAACCCTAAACCGAACCCTAACACTAAACCTACCCCGTACTCTAACACTAACCCTAACCCTAACCCGTACCCTTACCCTAACCCTAACCCTAACCCGCACGCAAACCCTAACAGTAACCCTAACCCATACCCTAACGCTAACCCTAACCCTAACCCTAACCCTAACCCGGACACTAAACCTAAACCTCAACCTGACCCTAACACTAACCCTATCCCGTAACCTAACCCTAAACCGTACACGAACCCTAACCCTAAACCTAACCCATACCCTAACGCTAAACGTAACACTAGCCCGTACCCAAACCCTAACCCGAACCTTAACCCTAACCCTAACTCGTACCCTAACCCTACCCGTAGCCTAATCCTAACTCTAACCCTAACCCCTGACCCTAAGCATAACACTAACCCTTACCCGAACCCGTACCCAAATGGTAAACCTAACCCGTACCCTAACACTAACCCAAACCCGTACTCTAACCCCAAACATAACCCTAACCCTAACCCTCATCCTAAACTTAACCCTAACCCTAACCCAAACCATAACCCTTAACCGTAACCTAACCCAAACCAATAACCTAACCCTAACCCTAACCTTAACCATAACCCTAATCCGTACCCAAACCCTAAAACTAACCCATACCCTAACCCTTACCCTAATACTAAACCGTACCCTAACACTAACCCTAACCCAACCCGCACCCTAAACCTAACCCTAACCCGTACCCTAACCCTAACCCGCACCTAAACCTAACCCTACCCCGTACCCTAACTCTAACCCATAACCTAAACCTAACCCTAACCATATACTTAACCCGTACACTAATCCTATCCCGTACCATAAACCTAACCCTAACCCGTAACCTAACCCTAACCCTAACCCTAACCCTATCCGTACACTAACCCTAACCCTAACCCTAACACTAACCCTCACCCGTACTCTAACCCTAACCCTAACCCTAAACCTAACCCTAAACCGTACTCTAACCCTATTCTGTACCCTAACACTAACCCTTACACTAACCCTAAACCTAACCCGTACCCTAACCCTAAACGTATCTCTAACCCGTCCCCAAACCCTAACCCTAACACGTACCCTAACCCTAACCCTAACCCTAACACTTTCCCTAATCTGTACCAAAACGGTAAAACTAACCCGTACCCTAACACTAACCCAAACCCGTACTCTAACCCGAACCCTTACCCTAACACTAACCCCACCCCGTACTCTAACCCTAACCTTAACCCTAACCCGTACCCTAACCCGAACCTTAACCCTAACCCTAACACTAACCCTAACCCGTACTCTAACCCTAACCCTAACCCTAAAACTAAACCAACACCGTACTCTCACACTAACCCTAACGCTAACCCTAACCCTAACCCTAACCCTAACCCTAACCCTAACCCTAACACTAACCCTAACCCAAAATCTAACCCTAACCCTAACCCTAACCGTATTCTAGCCCTAACCCTAACCCTCACCCTAAACGTAACCCGTACTATAACCCTAACCCGTACCATAATCCTAACCCTAATCCGTACCCTACCCTAACTCTAATTCGTACCCTAACCCTAACCGTAACCCTGACCTTAACCCTAACCCTATCACGTACCCTAAACCTAACCTGTACCCTAAACCTAAACCTAAATCTAACCTGTACCCTAAACCTAACCCTAACCCGTACCCTAGCCCTAAACCTACCCTAAACCTGACCCTAACCCTAACCCTAACACGTACCCTAAGCCTAACCCATAACCTAACCCTAACCCTAACACTAACACTAAACCTACCCCGTACTCTAACACTAACCCTAACCCTAACCCATACCCATACACTAAACCTAACCCTAACCCTAACCCTAACACTAACCCTAACCCGTACTCTAACCCTAACCCTAACCCTAACACTAAACCTACCCCATACTCTAACACTAAACCTAACCCTAACTCTAACCCGTACACTAACCCTTACCCTTAGCCTAACCCTAACTCTAACCCTAACCCATACTCTAACCCTAACCCTAACTCTAACCGTATTCTAACCCTAACCATAACCCTCAACCTAACCCTAACCCTTACTGTAACCCTAACCCGTACCATAACCCTAACCCTAACCCGTACCCTAACCCTAACCCTAATTCGTACCCTAACCCTAACCCTAATCCTGACCCTAACCCTATCACTTACCCGTACACTAAACCCCTAAACCTAACCTGTACCCTAACCCTAAACCTAACCCTAACCCATACCCTAAACCTAACACTAACCAGTACCCTAACCCTAAACCTAACCTTAAACCTGACCCTAAACCTAACCCTAACACGTACCCTAAGCCTAAACCATACCCTAACCCTAACACAAACCCTAACACTAACACTAACCCTACCCCGTACCCTCACCCTAACCCTAAACCTAACACTAAACCGAACCCAAACTCTAACCCTAACCCTAACCCTAACCCTAACCCGTACCCTCACCCTAACGCTAACCCTAACACTAAACCTAAACCATACTCTAACCCTAACCCTAACCCTAACACTAACCCTACCCCGTACTCTAACACTAACCCGTACCCTAATCCTAACCCGTACCCTAACCCTAACCCTAAACCTAACCCTAACACTAACCCTAACCAGTACTCTATCCCTAACCCTAACCCTACCCTAACCGTATTCTAACCCTAACCCTAACCCTCACCCTAACTCTAACCCGTACTGTAACCCTAACCCATACCATAGCCCTAACCCGTACCCTAACCCTAAACCTAATTCTTACCGTAAACCTAACCCTAACCCTGACCCTAACCCTAACCCTAACCCGTACTCTAAACCTAACCCATACCCTAACCCCAAACCTAACCCTAACCTGTACCCTAAACTGAACCCTAACCCATACCCTAACACTAATCCTAACCCGTACCCTAAGCATAACCCATACCCTAATGCTAACCCTAATCCTAAACCTAACCCTAACCCGTACCTAAACCTAACCTAACCCATACTCTAACCCTAAACTGTACCCTACCACTAACCCTTACCCTAACCCTAACGTAACCCGTACCTAAACCTAACCCTAACCCTTGACCTATTCCGTACCCAACCCTATCCCGTAACCTAACCCTAACCCTAACCCGCACCCTAAACCTAAACCTAACCTTAACACTAACCATAACCATTACCCGTACCCTAACCCTAACCCATACTCTAACCCTAAACCGTACCCTAACACTAACCCTTACCCTAACCCTAACGTAACCCGTACCTAAACCTAACCCTAACCCTTGACCTTTTCCGTACCCAACCCTATCCCGTAACCTAACCCTAACCCTAACCCGCACCCTAAACCTAAACCTAACCTTAACACTAACCATAACCATTACCCGTACCCTAACCCTAACCCATACTCTAACCCTAAACCGTACCCTAACACTAACCCTTACCCTAACCCTAACGTAACCCGTACCTAAACCTAACCCTAACCCTTGACCTATTCCGTACCCAACCCTATCCCGTAACCTAACCCTAACTCTAACCCGCACCCTAAACCTAAACCTAACCTTAACACTAACCATAACCATTACCCGTACCCTAACCCTAACCCGTACCCTAACCCTAACCCTAAACTTAACAGTAACCCTGACCAGTACCCTAAACCTAAAATTAACCCATACTATCCCTATCCTAACCCATAACATAAGCCTAACCATAACCCTAAACATTACCCCTACGCTAACCCTATCCCGTACCCTAAACCTAACCCTAACTCGTACCCTAACCCTAAACCTAACCCTATCCCGTACCCTAAACCTAACCATAACTCGTAACCTCACCCTAAACCTAACCCTAAGCATAACCCATACATTAACCCTAACGCTAACACTAACAGTAACCCTACCCCGTACCCTAACCCTAACCCTAACCCTAACACTATCCCTACCCCGTGCTCTAACCCTAACCCTAACCCGTAACCTAAACCACACCCTAATCCTAACTCGTACTCTAACCCTAACACTTACCATAACCGTACTCTAACTCTAACCCTAACCCTCACCCTAACCCTATCCCGTAGCCTAAACCTAACCCATACCCTAACCCTAAACCTAACCCTAACCTGTACCCTAACCTAACCCTAACCCGTACCCTAAACCTAATCCTAACCCGTACCCTAAGCCTAACCCATACCCTAAACCTAAACCTAATCCTAACCCTAATCCTTACCCATACCTAACCTAACCCCAACCCTATCCCAACCCATACTCTAACCCTAATTCAAACCCTAAACCTAACCCGTACCCGTACCCTAACCCTAACACTAACCCTAACACTAACCCTAACCCGTACTCTAACCTTAACCCTAACCCTAACCCTAACACTATCCCTACCCCGTACTCTAACCCTAACACAAAACCTAACCCTAACCCGTTCCATAACCCTAACCCGAACCCTAACCCTTACCCTAACACTAACCCTAACCCTAACACTAACCCTAACCCTAACCCTAACCGAACTCTAAACCTAAACCAAACCCTCACCCTAACCCTAACCCGTACTGTAACCCTAACCCGTACCATAAACCTAAACCTAACCCTAAACTTAACCATAACCCTGACCCGTACCCTAACCCTAAAACTAACCCGTAACCTAACCCCAACCCTAACCCTAACCCGTACCCTAACCCTATCCCTAACGCTAAACCTGACCTTAAACCTAACCCAAACCCGTACCCTAACCCTAACCCTAACCCTAACCCTAACCCTCACCTAAACCTAACCCTAACCCGTACCCTAACCGTAACCCCTAACCTAAACCTAACCCTAACCATAAACTTAACCCAACGCTAACCCTATCCCGTACCCTAAACCTAACCCTAACCCGTACCCTAACCCTAACCCTAACACTAACCCTAACCCGTACTCTAACCCTGAACCTAACCCTAACTCTAACCCTAACCCGTACTATAACTCTAAACCTAAACCTAACCCTAAACCTAACACTAACCCATATTTTAACCCTATCCCGTAACCTAACACTAACTCTTACCCTAACCCCTAACCCTAAACCTAACCCTTACCCTAACCCGTACCCAAATAGTAAACCTAACCCGTACCCTAACACTAACCAAAACACGTACTCTAACCCTAACCCTAACCCGTAAACTAAACCTAACCCTAACACTAAACTTAACCCAACGCTAACCCTATCCCGTACCCTAAACCTAACCCTAACCCGTAACCTAACCCTAACCCTGACACTAACCCTAACCCGTACTCTAACCCTGAACCTAACCCTAACTCTAACCCTAACCCGTACTATAACCCTAAACCTAACCCTAACCCTAAACCTAACACTAACCCATATTCTACCCTATCCCGTAGCCTAACACTAACTCTTACCCTAACCCCTAACCCTAAACCTAACCCTTACCCTAACCCGTACCCAAACAGTAAACCTAACCCGTACCCTAACACTAACCGAAACACGTACTCTAACCCTAACCCTAACCCTAAAACTAAACCGCACCCTAAACTTAACCCTAACCCTAACCCTAACCATAACCCTTAACTGTACCTAACCCTAACCCTAACTCGTACCCTAACACTAACACTGACCCTAACCGTAACCCTAACCATAACCCTTACCCATACCCTAACCCTAATCTCAACCTAACACTAACCCTAACCTTAACCGTAACCTTAACCCGTACCCTAACCCTAAAACTAACCCGTACCGTAACCCCAACCCTAACCCTAATCCGTACTGTAAGCCTATCCCTAATCCTTTTTTTTTAATTTTATTTATTTATGATAGGCACACAGTGAGAGAGAGAAAGAGAGGTAGAGACACAGGCAGAGGGAGAAGCAGGCTCCATAGAGTGGGAGCCCGACGTGGGATTCGATCCTGGGTCTCCAGGATCAGCGCCCTGGGCCAAAGGCAGGCGCTAAACCGCTGCGCCACCCAGGGATACCCCTATCCCTAATCCTAACCCTGACCCTAAACCTAACCCTAACCCGTACCCTAACCCTAACCTGCACCTAAACCTAAACCTAACCCGTACCTTAACCCTAAACTGTAACCTAACCTAAACCTAACCCTAAACTTATCCTGTACACTAACCCTATTCCGTACCCTAAACCTAACCCTAACCTGTACCCTAAACCTAACCTTTACCCTAACCCTATCCATACAGTAACCCTAACCCTAACCCTAACACTAACCCTAACCCATACTCTAACCCTAAACCTAATCCTAAGCTAACCCTAACCCGTAATCTAACCCTAACCCATACCCTAACACTAACCCTTACCCTAACCCTAAACCTAACCCGTACCCTAACCCTAAACGTAACCCTAACCCGTACCCAAACCCTAAACCTAACACGTGCCCTAACCCTAACCCTAACCCGCACACTAAAACTAACCCTAACCCTAGAACTAACACGTACACTAAAACTATCCCGTACCGTAACCTTAAACCTAACCCGTACCATAACCCTAACACTAACCCTAACCCTAACCCTAACCCGTAGACTAACCCTAACCCGAACCCTAACCCTAATCCTAACCCTAAACCTAACCCTAACCCTAACATTAACCCTAACCCTAACACTAACCCTAACCGGTACTCTAACTTAACCCTAACCCTAAACCTAACCCTTCCCGTACTCTAACCCAAACCCTAACCCTAACCCTACACTAACACTAACCATAACCCTAACACTATCCCTAACGCGTACTCTAACCCTAACCCTAACCCTAAAACTAACCCTAACCTGTACTCTAACCCTATCCCGTACCCTAACACTAACCCTTACCCTAACCCTAAACCTAACCCGTACCCTAACCCTAAACGTAACCCTAACTCGTACACAAACCCTAACCCTAACATGTACGCTAACCCTAACACTAACCCTAACACTTACCTAACCTCGACCCAAAGGATAACCCTAACCCGTACCCTAACACTAACCCAAACCCGTACTCTAACCCTAAACCTAACCCTAAAACTAACTCTACTCCGTACTCTAACACTAAACCTAACCCTAACCCTAACCCGTACCCTAACCCTAACCCGTAACCTAAACCTAAACCTAACCCTAAACTTAACCCATATGCTAACCCTCTCCCGTACACTAAAACTAACCCTAACCATACCCTAACACTAACTCTAAACCTAACCCTACCCGCACTCTAACCCTAACCCTAACCCTAGCCCTAACACTAACCTTAACCCATATTCTAACCCTAACCAGAACCCTAAACCTAACCCTAACCCGTACTCTAACCCTATCCCTAACCCCAACCCTGACCATAAACCTAACCCTAACCCGTACCCTAACCCTAACCCGCACCTAAACCTAACCCTATTCCATACCCTAAACTAACCCGTAACCTAAACCTAACCCTAACCCTAAATTTAACCCGTACACTAAACCTATCCCGTACCCTAACCCTAACCCTAACCCTAACCCTAACCCTAACCCTATCCGTACACTAACCCTAACCCTAACACTAACACTAACCCTAACCCATACTCTAACCCTAACCCTAACCCTAAACCTAACCCTAACCCATACTCTAACCCTAAACCGTAACTTAACACTAACCCTTACCCTAACCCTAACGTAACACGTACCCTAACCCTAAACGTAACCCTAACCAGTACCCAAAACCTAACCCTAGCACGTACCCTAACCCTAACCCGCACACTAAAACTAACCCTCACTCAAGACCTAACACGTACACTAAACCTATCCCGTACCGGAACCTTAAACCTAACCCGTACCATAACCCTAACACTAAGCCTAATCCTAAACCTAAACCTAACCCTAACCCGTTCACTAACCCTAACCCGAACCCTAACCCGTACCCTAACCCTACCCGTAGCCTAACCCTAACTCTAACGCTAACACCTAACCCTAAACCTAACCCTAACCCTTACCCTAACCCGTACCCAAAAGGTAAACCTAACCCGTACCCTAACACTAACCCAAAACTGTACTCTAACCCTAACCCTAACCCGCACCCTAAACTTAACCCTAAACCTAACCCAAACCATAACCCTTAACCGTAACTCAACCCTAACCCATACCCTAACCCTAACCCTAAACTTAACAATAATCCTAACCTGTACCCTAACCCTAAAACTAACCCTTACCCTAACCGCAACCCTAACACTAACCCGTACCCTAACACTAACCCTAACCGTAACCCTGACCCTAAACCTAACCCTAACCATTACACTAACCCTAACCCTAACCCGCACGTAAACCTAACCCAAACCCGAACCCTAACCCTAACCCGTAACCTAAACCTAACTCTAACCCTAAACTTAACCCGTACGCAAACCCTACCCATACCCTAAACCTAACCCTAAACCATATCCTAACACTAAACCTAACCCTAAGCCTAACCCGTACATTAAACCTAACCCTAAACCGAACCCTAACACTAAACCTACCCCGTACTCTAACACTAACCCTAACCCTAACCCGTACCCTTACCCTAACCCTAACCCTAACCCGCACGCAAGCCCTAACAGTAACCCTAACCCATACCCTAACGCTAACCCTAACCCTAACCCTAACCCTAACCCGGACACTAAACCTAAACCTCAACCTGACCCTAACACTAACCCTATCCCGTAACCTAACCCTAAACCGTACACGAACCCTAACCCTAAACCTAACCCATACCCTAACGCTAAACGTAACACTAGCCCGTACCCAAACCCTAACCCGAACCTTAACCCTAACCCTAACTCGTACCCTAACCCTACCCGTAGCCTAATCCTAACTCTAACCCTAACCCCTAACCCTAAGCATAACACTAACCCTTACCCGAACCCGTACCCAAATGGTAAACCTAACCCGTACCCTAACACTAACCCAAACCCGTACTCTAACCCTAAACATAACCCTAACCCTAACCCTCATCCTAAACTTAACCCTAACCCTAACCCAAACCATAACCCTTAACCGTAACCTAACCCAAACCAATAACCTAACCCTAACCCTAACCTTAACCATAACCCTAATCCGTACCCAAACCCTAAAACTAACCCATACCCTAACCCTTACCCTAATACTAAACCGTACCCTAACACTAACCCTAACCCAACCCGCACCCTAAACCTAACCCTAACCCGTACCCTAACCCTAACCCGCACCTAAACCTAACCTTACCCCGTACCCTAACTCTAACACATAACCTAAACCTAACCCTAACCATATACTTAACCCGTACACTAACCCTATCCCGTACCATAAACCTAACCCTAACCCGTAACCTAACCCTAACCCTAACCCTAACACTATCCGTACACTAACCCTAACCCTAACCCTAACACTAACCCTCACCCGTACTCTAACCCTAACCCTAACCCTAAACCTAACCCTAAACCGTACTCTAACCCTATTCTGTACCCTAACACTAACCCTTACACTAACCCTAAACCTAACCCGTACCCTAACCCTAAACGTATCTCTAACCCGTCCCCAAACCCTAACCCTAACACGTACCCTAACCCTAACCCTAACCCTAACACTTTCCCTAATCTGTACCAAAACGGTAAAACTAACCCGTACCCTAACACTAACCCAAACCCGTACTCTAACCCGAACCCTTACCCTAACACTAACCCCACCCCGTACTCTAACCCTAACCCGTACCCTAACCCGAACCTTAACCCTAACCCTAACACTAACCCTAACCCGTACTCTAACCCTAACCCTAACACTAAAACTAAACCAACACCGTACTCTCACACTAACCCTAACGCTAACCCTAACCCTAACCCTAACCCTAACCCTAACACTAACCCTAACCCAAAATCTAACCCTAACCCTAACCCTAACCGTATTCTAGCCCTAACCCTAACCGTCACCCTAACCGTAACCCGTACTATAACCCTAACCCGTACCATAATCCTAACCCTAATCCGTACCCTACCCTAACTCTAATTCGTACCCTAACCGTAACCCTGACCTTAACCCTAACCCTATCACGTACCCTAAACCTAACCTGTACCCTAACCCTAAACCTAAATCTAACCCGTACCCTAAACCTAACCCTAACCCGTACCCTAGCCCTAAACCTAACCTAAACCTGACCCTAACCCTAACCCTAACACGTACCCTAAGCCTAACCCATAACCTAACCCTAACGCTAACACTAACACTAAACCTACCCCGTACTCTAACACTAACCCTAACCCTAACCCATACCCATACACTAAACCTAACCCTAACCCTAACCCTAACACTAACCCTAACCCGTACTCTAACCCTAACCCTAACCCTAACACTAACCCTACCCCATACTCTAACACTAAACCTAACCCTAACTCTAACCCGTACACTAACCCTTACCCTTAGCCTAACCCTAACTCTAACCCTAACCCATACTCTAACCCTAACCCTAACTCTAACCGTATTCAAACCCTAACCATAACCCTCAACCTAACCCTAACCCTTACTGTAACCCTAACCCGTACCATAACCCTAACCCTAACCCGTACCCTAACCCTAACCCTAATTCGTACCCTAACCCTAACCCTAATCCTGACCCTAACCCTATCATTTACCCGTACACTAAACCCCTAAACCTAACCTGTACCCTAACCCTAAACCTAACCCTAACCCATACCCTAAACCTAACACTAACCAGTACCCTAACCCTAAACCTAACCTTAAACCTGACCCTAAACCTAACCCTAACACGTACCCTAAGCCTAAACCATACCCTAACCCTAACACAAACCCTAACACTAACACTAACCCTACCCCGTACCCTTACCCTAACCCTAAACCTAACACTAAACCGAACCCAAACTCTAACCCTAACCCTAACCCTAACCCTAACCCGTACCCTCACCCTAACGCTAACCCTAACACTAAACCTAAACCATACTCTAACCCTAACCCTAACCCTAACACTAACCCTACCCCGTACTCTAACACTAACCCGTACCATAATCCTAACCCGTACCCTAACCCTAACCCTAAACCTAACCCTAACACTAACCCTAACCAGTACTCTATCCCTAACCCTAACCCTACCCTAACCGTATTCTAACCCTAACCCTAACCCTCACCCTAAACCTAACCCGTACTGTAACCCTAACCCATACCATAACCCTAACCCGTACCCTAACCCTAAACCTAATTCTTACCGTAAACCTAACCCTAACCCTGACCCTAACCCTAACCCTAACCCGTACTCTAAACCTAACCCATACCCTAACCCCAAACCTAACCCTAACCTGTACCCTAAACTGAACCCTAACCCATACCCTAACACTAATCCTAACCCGTACCCTAAGCATAACCCATACCCTAATGCTAACCCTAATCCTAAACCTAACCCTAACCCGTACCTAAACCTAACCTAACCCATACTCTAACCCTAAACTGTACCCTACCACTAACCCTTACCCTAACCCTAACGTAACCCGTACCTAAACCTAACCCTAACCCTTGACCTATTCCGTACCCAACCCTATCCCGTAACCTAACCCTAACCCTAACCCGCACCCTAAACCTAAACCTAACCTTAACACTAACCATAACCATTACCCGTACCCTAACCCTAAACCATACTCTAACCCTAAACCGTACCCTAACACTAACCCTTACCCTAACCCTAACGTAACCCGTACCTAAACCTAACCCTAACCCTTGACCTATTCCGTACCCAGCCCTATCCCGTAACCTAACCCTAACCCTAACCCGCACCCTAAACCTAAACCTAACCTTAACACTAACCATAACCATTACCCGTACCCTAACCCTAACCCGTACCCTAACCCTAACCCTAAACTTAACAGTAACCCTGACCAGTACCCTAAACCTAAAATTAACCCATACTATCCCTATCCTAACCCATAACATAAGCCTAACCATAACCCTAAACATTACCCCTACGCTAACCCTATCCCGTACCCTAAACCTAACCCTAACTCGTACCCTACCCTAAACCTAACCCTATCCCGTACCCTAAACCTAACCATAACTCGTAACCTCACCCTAAACCTAACCCTAAGCATAACCCATACATTAACCCTAACGCTAACACTAACAGTAACCCTACCCCGTACCCTAACCCTAACCCTAACCCTAACACTATCCCTACCCCGTGCTCTAACCCTAACCCTAACCCGTAACCTAAACCACACCCTAATCCTAACTCGTACTCTAACCCTAACACTTACCATAACCGTACTCTAACTCTAACCCTAACCCTCACCCTAACCCTATCCCGTAGCCTAAACCTAACCCATACCCTAACCCTAAACCTAACCCTAACCTGTACCCTAACCTAACCCTAACCCGTACCCTAAACCTAATCCTAACCCGTACCCTAAGCCTAACCCATACCCTAAACCTAAACCTAATCCTAACCCTAATCCTTACCCATACCTAACCTAACCCCAACCCTATCCCAACCCATACTCTAACCCTAATTCAAACCCTAAACCTAACCCGTACCCGTACCCTAACCCTAACACTAACCCTAACACTAACCCTAACCCGTACTCTAACCTTAACCCTAACCCTAACCCTAACACTATCCCTACCCCGTACTCTAACCCTAACCCAAAACCTAACCCTAACCCGTTCCATAACCCTAACCCGAACCCTAACCCTTACCCTAACACTAACCCTAACCCTAACACTAACCCTAACCCTAACCCTAACCGAACTCTAAACCTAAACCAAACCCTCACCCTAACCCTAACCCGTACTGTAACCCTAACCCGTACCATAAACCTAAACCTAACCCTAAACTTAACCATAACCCTGACCCGTACCCTAACCCTAAAACTAACCCGTAACCTAACCCCAACCCTAACCCTAACCCTTACCCTAACCCTATCCCTAACGCTAAACCTGACCTTAAACCTAACCCAAACCCGTACCCTAACCCTAACCCTAACCCTAACCCTAACCCTCACCTAAACCTAACCCTAACCCGTACCCTAACCGTAACCCCTAACCTAAACCTAACCCTAACCATAAACTTAAACCAACGCTAACCCTATCCCGTACCATAAACCTAACCCTAACCCGTACCCTAACCCTAACCCTAACACTAACCCTAACCCGTACTCTAACCCTGAACCTAACCCTAACTCTAACCCTAACCCGTACTATAACCCTAAACCTAAACCTAACCCTAAACCTAACACTAACCCATATTTTAACCCTATCCCGTAACCTAACACTAACTCTTACCCTAACCCCTAACCCTAAACCTAACCCTTACCCTAACCCGTACCCAAATAGTAAACCTAACCCGTACCCTAACACTAACCAAAACACGTACTCTAACCCTAACCCTAACCCGTAAACTAAACCTAACCCTAACACTAAACTTAACCCAACGCTAACCCTATCCCGTACCCTAAACCTAACCCTAACCCGTAACCTAACCCTAACCCTGACACTAACCCTAACCCGTACTCTAACCCTGAACCTAACCCTAACTCTAACCCTAACCCGTACTATAACCCTAAACCTAACCCTAACCCTAAACCTAACACTAACCCATATTCTACCCTATCCCGTAGCCTAACACTAACTCTTACCCTAACCCCTAACCCTAAACCTAACCCTTACCCTAACCCGTACCCAAACAGTAAACCTAACCCGTACCCTAACACTAACCGAAACACGTACTCTAACCCTAACCCTAAAACTAAACCGCACCCTAAACTTAACCCTAACCCTAACCCTAACCATAACCCTTAACTGTACCTAACCCTAACCCTAACTCGTACCCTAACACTAACACTGACCCTAACCGTAACCCTAACCATAACCCTTACCCATACCCTAACCCTAATCTCAACCTAACACTAACCCTAACCTTAACCGTAACCTTAACCCGTACCCTAACCCTAAAACTAACCCGTACCGTAACCCCAACCCTAACCCTAATCCGTACTGTAAGCCTATCCCTAATCCTTTTTTTTAAATTTTATTTATTTATGATAGGCACACAGTGAGAGAGAGAAAGAGAGGTAGAGACACAGGCAGAGGGAGAAGCAGGCTCCATAGAGTGGGAGCCCGACGTGGGATTCGATCCTGGGTCTCCAGGATCAGCGCCCTGGGCCAAAGGCAGGCGCTAAACCGCTGCGCCACCCAGGGATACCCCTATCCCTAATCCTAACCCTGACCCTAAACCTAACCCTAACCCGTACCCTAACCCTAACCTGCACCTAAACCTAAACCTAACCCGTACCTTAACCCTAAACCGTAACCTAACCTAAACCTAACCCTAAACTTATCCTGTACACTAACCCTATTTCGTACCCTAAACCTAACCCTAACCTGTACCCTAAACCTAACATTTACCCTAACCCTATCCATACAGTAACCCTAACCCTAACCCTAACACTAACCCTAACCCATACTCTAACCCTAAACCTAATCCTAAGCTAACCCTAACCCGTAATCTAACCCTAACCCGTACCCTAACACTAACCCTTACCCTAACCCTAAACCTAACCCGTACCCTAACCCTAAACGTAACCCTAACCCGTACCCAAACCCTAAACCTAACACGTGCCCTAACCCTAACCCTAACCCGCACACTAAAACTAACCCTAACCCTAGAACTAACACGTACACTAAAACTATCCCGTACCGTAACCTTAACCCTAACCCGTACCATAACCCTAACACTAACCCTAACCCTAACCCTAACCCGTAGACTAACCCTAACCCGAACCCTAACCCTAATCTTAACCCTAAACCTAACCCTAACCCTAACATTAACCCTAACCCTAACACTAACCCTAACCGGTACTCTAACTTAACCCTAACCCTAAACCTAACCCTTCCCGTACTCTAACCCTAACCCTAACCCTAACCCTACACTAACACTAACCATAACCCTAACACTATCCCTAACGCGTACTCTAACCCTAACCCTAACCCTAAAACTAACCCTAACCTGTACTCTAACCCTATCCCGTACCCTAACACTAACCCTTACCCTAACCCTAAACCTAACCCGTACCCTAACCCTAAACATAACCCTAACTCGTACACAAACCCTAACCCTAACATGTACGCTAACCCTAACACTAACCCTAACACTTACCTAACCTCGACCCAAAGGGTAACCCTAACCCGTACCCTAACACTAACCCAAACCCGTACTCTAACCCTAAACCTAACCCTAAAACTAACTCTACTCCGTACTCTAACACTAAACCTAACCCTAACCCTAACCCGTACCCTAACCCTAACCCGTAACCTAAACCTAAACCTAACCCTAAACTTAACCCATATGCTAACCCTCTCCCGTACACAAAAACTAACCCTAACCATACCCTAACACTAACTCTAAACCTAACCCTACATGCACTCTAACCCTAACCCTAACCCTAGCCCTAACACTAACCTTAACCCATATTCTAACCCTAACCCGAACCCTAAACCTAACCCTAACCCGTACTCTAACCCTATCCCTAACCCCAACCCTGACCATAAACCTAACCCTAACCCGTACCCTAACCCTAACCCGCACCTAAACCTAACCCTATTCCATACCCTAAACTAACCCGTAACCTAAACCTAACCCTAACCCTAAATTTAACCCGTACACTAAACCTATCCCGTACCCTAAACCTAACCCTAACCCTAACCCTAACCCTAACCCTATCCGTACACTAACCCTAACCCTAACACTAACACTAACCCTAACCCATACTCTAACCCTAACCCTAACCCTAAACCTAACCCTAACCCATACTCTAACCCTAAACCGTAACCTAACACTAACCCTTACCCTAACCCTAACGTAACACGTACCTTAACCCTAAACGTAACCCTAACCAGTACCCAAAACCTAACCCTAGCACGTACCCTAACCCTAACCCGCACACTAAAACTAACCCTCACTCTAGACCTAACACGTACACTAAACCTATCCCGTACCGGAACCTTAAACCTAACCCGTACCGTAACCCTAACACTAAGCCTAATCCTAAACCTAAACCTAACCCTAACCCGTTCACTAACCCTAACCCGAACCCTAACCCGTACCCTAACCCTACCTGTAGCCTAACCCTAACTCTAACGCTAACACCTAACCCTAAACCTAACCCTAACCCTTACCCTAACCCGTACCCAAAAGGTAAACCTAACCCGTACCCTAACACTAACCCAAACCCGTACTCTAAACCTAACCCTAACCCGCACCCTAAACTTAACCCTAAACCTAACCCAAACCATAACCCTTAACCGTAACTCAACCCTAACCCATACCCTAACCCTAACCCTAAACTTAACAATAATCCTAACCTGTACCCTAACCCTAAAACTAACCCTTACCCTAACCGCAACCCTAACACTAACCCGTACCCTAACACTAACCCTAACCGTAACCCTGACCCTAAACCTAACCCTAACCATTACACTAACCCTAACCCTAACCCGCACGTAAACCTAACCCAAACCCGAACCCTAACCCTAACCCGTAACCTAAACCTAACTCTAACCCTAAACTTAACCCGTACGCAAACCCTACCCATACCCTAAACCTAACCCTAAACCATATCCTAACACTAAACCTAACCCTAAGCCTAACCCGTACATTAAACCTAACCCTAAACCGAACCCTAACACTAAACCTACCCCGTACTCTAACACTAACCCTAACCCTAACCCGTACCCTTACCCTAACCCTAACCCTAACCCGCACGCAAACCCTAACAGTAACCCTAACCCATACCCTAACGCTAACCCTAACCCTAACCCTAACCCTAACCCGGACACTAAACCTAAACCTCAACCTGACCCTAACACTAACCCTATCCCGTAACCTAACCCTAAACCGTACACGAACCCTAACCCTAAACCTAACCCATACCCTAACACTAAACGTAACACTAGCCCGTACCCAAACCCTAACCCGAACCTTAACCCTAACCCTAACTCGTACCCTAACCCTACCCGTAGCCTAATCCTAACTCTAACCCTAACCCCTAACCCTAAGCATAACACTAACCCTTACCCGAACCCGTACCCAAATGGTAAACCTAACCCGTACCCTAACACTAACCCAAACCCGTACTCTAACCCTAAACATAACCCTAACCCTAACCCTCATCCTAAACTTAACCCTAACCCTAACCCAAACCATAACCCTTAACCGTAACCTAACCCAAACCAATAACCTAACCCTAACCCTAACCTTAACCATAACCCTAATCCGTACCCAAACCCTAAAACTAACCCATACCCTAACCCTTACCCTAATACTAAACCGTACCCTAACACTAACCCTAACCCAACCCGCACCCTAAACCTAACCCTAACCCGTACCCTAACCCTAACCCGCACCTAAACCTAACCCTACCCCGTACCCTAACTCTAACCCATAACCTAAACCTAACCCTAACCATATACTTAACCCGTACACTAACCCTATCCCGTACCATAAACCTAACCCTAACCCGTAACCTAACCCTAACCCTAACCCTATCCCTATCCGTACACTAACCCTAACCCTAACCCTAACACTAACCCTCACCCGTACTCTAACCCTAACCCTAACCCTAAACCTAACCCTAAACCGTACTCTAACCCTATTCTGTACCCTAACACTAACCCTTACACTAACCCTAACCCTAACCCGTACCCTTACCCTAACCCTAACCCTAACCCGCACGCAAACCCTAACAGTAACCCTAACCCATACCCTAACGCTAACCCTAACTCTAACCCTAACCCTAACCCTAACCCGTACCCTAACCCGAACCTTAACCCTAACCCTAACACTAACCCTAACCCGTACTCTAACCCTAACCCTAACCCTAAAACTAAACCAACACCGTACTCTCACACTAACCCTAACGCTAACCCTAACCCTAACCCTAACCCTAACCCTAACCCTAACACTAACCCTAACCCAAAATCTAACCCTAACCCTAACCCTAACCGTATTCTAGCCCTAACCCTAACCCTCACCCTAACCGTAACCCGTACTATAACCCTAACCCGTACCATAATCCTAACCCTAATCCGTACCCTACCCTAACTCTAATTCGTACCCTAACCCTAACCGTAACCCTGACCTTAACCCTAACCCTATCACGTACCCTAAACCTAACCTGTACCCTAACCCTAAACCTAAATCTAACCCGTACCCTAAACCTAACCCTAACCCGTACCCTAGCCCTAAACCTACCCTAAACCTGACCCTAACCCTAACCCTAACACGTACCCTAAGCCTAACCCATAACCTAACCCTAACCCTAACACTAACACTAAACCTACCCCGTACTCTAACACTAACCCTAACCCTAACCCGTACCCATACACTAAACCTAACCCTAACCCTAACCCTAACACTAACCCTAACCCGTACTCTAACCCTAACCCTAACCCTAACACTAACCCTACCCCATACTCTAACACTAAACCTAACCCTAACTCTAACCCGTACACTAACCCTTACCCTTAGCCTAACCCTAACTCTAACCCTAACCCATACTCTAACCCTAACCCTAACTCTAACCGTATTCTAACCCTAACCATAACCCTCAACCTAACCCTAACCCTTACTGTAACCCTAACCCGTACCATAACCCTAACCCTAACCCGTACCCTAACCCTAACCCTAATTCGTACCCTAACCCTAACCCTAATTCTGACCCTAACCCTATCACTTACCCGTACACTAAACCCCTAAACCTAACCTGTACCCTAACCCTAAACCTAACCCTAACCCATACCCTAAACCTAACACTAACCAGTACCCTAACCCTAAACCTAACCTTAAACCTGACCCTAAACCTAACCCTAACACGTACCCTAAGCCTAAACCATACCCTAACCCTAACACAAACCCTAACACTAACACTAACCCTACCCCGTACACTCACCCTAACCCTAAACCTAACACTAAACCGAACCCAAACTCTAACCCTAACCCTAACCCTAACCCTAACCCATACCCTCACCCTAACGCTAACCCTAACACTAAACCTAAACCATACTCTAACCCTAACCCTAACCCTAACACTAACCCTACCCCGTACTCTAACACTAACCCTTACCCTAATCCTAACCCGTACCCTAACCCTAACCCTAAACCTAACCCTAACACTAACCCTAACCAGTACTCTATCCCTAACCCTAACCCTACCCTAACCGTATTCTAACCCTAACCCTAACCCTCACCCTAACCCTAACCCGTACTGTAACCCTAACCCATACCATAACCCTAACCTGTACCCTAACCCTAAACCTAATTCTTACCGTAAACCTAACCCTAACCCTGACCCTAACCCTAACCCTAACCCGTACTCTAAACCTAACCCATACCCTAACCCCAAACCTAACCCTAACCTGTACCCTAAACTGAACCCTAACCCATACCCTAACACTAATCCTAACCCGTACCCTAAGCATAACCCATACCCTAATGCTAACCCTAATCCTAAACCTAACCCTAACCCGTACCTAAACCTAACCTAACCCATACTCTAACCCTAAACTGTACCCTAACACTAACCCTTACCCTAACCCTAACGTAACCCGTACCTAAACCTAACCCTAACCCTTGACCTATTCCGTACCCAACCCTATCCCGTAACCTAACCCTAACCCTAACCCGCACCCTAAACCTAAACCTAACCTTAACACTAACCATAACCATTACCCGTACCCTAACCCTAACCCATACTCTAACCCTAAACCGTACCCTAACACTAACCCTTACCCTAACCCTAACGTAACCCGTACCTAAACCTAACCCTAACCCTTGAACTATTCCGTACCCAACCCTATCCCGTAACCTAACCCTAACCCTAACCCGCACCCTAAACCTAAACCTAACCTTAACACTAACCATAACCATTACCCGTACCCTAACCCTAACCCGTACCCTAACCCTAACCCTAAACTTAACAGTAACCCTGACCAGTACCCTAAACCTAAAATTAACCCATACTATCCCTATCCTAACCCATAATATAAGCCTAACCATAACCCTAAATATTACCCCTACGCTAACCCTATCCCGTACCCTAAACCTAACCCTAACTCGTACCCTAACCCTAAACCTAACCCTATCCCGTACCCTAAACCTAACCCTAACTCGTAACCTCACCCTAAACCTAACCCTAAGCATAACCCATACATTAACCCTAACGCTAACACTAACAGTAACCCTACCCCGTACTCTAACCCTAACCCTAACTCTAACCCTAACCCGTACCCTAACCCTAACCCTAACCCTAACACTATCCCTACCCCGTGCTCTAACCCTAACCCTAACCCGTAACCTAAACCACACCCTAATCCTAACTCGTACTCTAACCCTAACGCTTACCATAACCGTACTCTAACTCTAACCCTAACCCTCACCCTAACCCTATCCCGTAGCCTAAACCTAACCTATACCCTAACCCTAAACCTAACCCTAACCTGTACCCTAACCTAACCCTAACCCGTACCCTAAACCTAATCCTAACCCGTACCCTAAGCCTAACCCATACCCTAAACCTAAACCTAATCCTAACCCTAATCCTTACCCATACCTAACCTAACCCCAACCCTATCCCAACCCATACTCTAACCCTAATTCAAACCCTAAACCTAACCCGTACCCGTACCCTAACCCTAACACTAACCCTAACACTAACCCTAACCCGTACTCTAACCTTAACCCTAACCCTAACCCTAACCCTAACACTTTCCCTAATCTGTACCAAAACGGTAAAAGTAACCCGTACCCTAACACTAACCCAAACCCGTTTTCTAACCCGAACCCTTACCCTAACACTAACCCCACCCCGTACTCTAACCCTAACACTAACCCTAACCCGTACCCTAACCCGAACCTTAACCCTAACCCTTACACTAACCCTAACCAGTACTCTAACCCTAACCCTCGCCCTAAAACTAAACCTAACCCTAACCCTAATCATAACCCTTACCCGTACCCTAACACTAACCCATATCCTAACCCTAACCCTAAACTTAACCGTAACCCTGACTCTTACCCTAACACTAAAATTAACCCGTACCAAACCCCAACACTAACCCTAACCCGTACCCTAACCCGAACCCTAACCCTAACTCTAACCCTAACCCGTACCCTAACCCTAACCCTAACCCTAACCCTAACATTAACACTAACCCTAACCCGTACTCTAAACCTAACCCTAACCCTAACACTAACCCTAACAGTACTCTAACCCTAACCCTAACCCTCACTCTAACCCTAACCCATATTGTAAACTTATCCCGTACCATAATCCTAAACCTACCCCTAACTTTAAGCGTAACCCTGACCCGTACCCTAACCCTAAATCTAACCCGTACCCTAACCCTAATCCTAACGCTAAACCTGACCGTAAACCTAACCCTAACCCATACCCTATCCCTTACCCTAACACTAAACCTCACCTAAACCTAACCCTAACCCGTACCCTAACCCGTACCCTTAACCTAAACCTAACCCTAACCCTAAACTTAACCCGTACACTAACCCTATCCCGTACCCTAAACCTAACCCTAATGCGTACCATAACCCTACCCCTAACCCTATCCGCACTCTAACCCTAACCCTAACCCTAACCCTAACCCTAACATTAAGCATAACCCGTGCTCTAACCCTAAATCTAAACCTAACCCTAACCCGTACTCTAACCCGTAACCTAAACCTAAACCTAACCCTAAACTTAACCCATATGCTAACACTCTCCCGTACACTAAATCTAACCCTAACCATACCCTAACACTAACTCTAAACCTAGCCCTACCCGCACTCTAACCCTAACCCTAACCCTAGCCCTAACACTAACCTTAACCCATATTCTAACCCTAACCCGAACCCTAAACCTAACCCTAACCCGTACTCTAACCCTAACCCGTACCCTAACACTAATCCTTAACCTAACCCTAAACTTAACCCATACCCTAACACTAAACGTAACCCTAACCCGTAACCAAAACCTAACCCTAACACATACCCTAACCCTAACCCTAACCCTAACCCTAACCCTAACCCGCACACTAAACCTAACCCTAACCCTAGACCTAACACGGACACTAATCCTATCCCGTACCGTAACCTTAACCCTAAACCATACCGTAACCCTAACACTAACCCTAACCCTAAACCTAACCCTAACCCGTACACTAACCCTAACCTTAAATGTACCCTAACCCTAACATTAACCCTAACCCTAACACTAACCCTAACCCGTACTCTAACCTAACCCTAACCCTAAACCTAACCCTTACCCGTACTCTAACCCTAACACTAACCATAACCATAACCCTTACCCGTACCCTATCCCTAACCCATACCCTAACACTAACCCTAACTTTAACTGTAACCCTAACCCGTACCCCAACCCTAATACTAACCCGACCCTAACCGCAACCCTAACCCTAACCCGTACCATAACCCTATCCCTAACCCCAACCCTGACCATAAACCTAAACCTAACCCGTACCCTAACCCTAACCCGCACCTAAACCTAACCCTATCCCATACCCTAAACTAACCCGTAACCTAAACCGAACCCTAACCCTAAATTTAACCCGTACACTAACCCTATCCCGTACCCTAAACCTAACCCTAACCCTAACCCTCACCCTAACCCTAACCCTATCCGTACACTAACCCTAACCCTAACACTAACACTAACCCTAACCCGTACTCTAACCCTAACCCTAACCCTAAACCTAACCCTAACCCATACTCTAACCCTAAACCGTACCCTAACACTAACCCTTACTCTAACCCTAACGTAACACGTACCCTAACCCTAAACGTAACCCTAACAAGTACACAAAACCTAACCCTAGCACGTACCCTAACCCTAACCCGCACACTAAAACTAACCCTTACTCTAGACCTAACACGTACACTAAACCTATCCCGTAACAGAACCTTAAACCTAACCCGTACCGTAACCCTAACACTAAGCCTAATCCTAAACCTAAACCTAACCCTAACCCGTTCACTAACCCTAACCCGAACCCTAACCCGTACCCTAACCCTACCCGAAGCCTAACCCTAACTCTAACGCTAACACCTAACCCTAAACCTAACCCTAACCCTTACCCTAACCCGTACCCAAAAGGTAAACCTAACCCGTACCCTAACACTAACCCAAACCCGTACTCTAACCCTAACCCTAACCCGCACCCTAAACTTAACCCTAAACCTAACCCAAACCATAAACCTTAACCGTAACTCAACCCTAACCCATACCCTAACCCTAACCCTAAACTTAACAATAATCCTAACCTGTACCCTAAACCTAAAACTAACCCTTACCCTAACCGCAACCCTAACACTAACCCGTACCCTAACACTAACCCTAACCGTAACCCTGACCCTAAACCTAACCCTAACCCTTACACTAACCCGAACCCTAACCCGCACCCTAAACCTAACCCAAACCCGAACCCTAACCCTAACCCGTAACCTAAACCTAACTCTAACCCTAAACTTAACCCGTACGCAAACCCTACCCGTACCCTAAACATAACCCTAAACCATATCCTAACACTAAACCTAACCCTAAGCCTAACCCGTACATTAAACCTAACCCTAAACCGAACCCTAACACTAAACCTACCCCGTACTCTAACACTAACCCTAACCCTAACCCGTACCCTAACCCTAACCCTAATGCTAACCCGCACGCAAACCCTAACTGTAACCCTAACCCATACCCTAACGCTAACCCTAACAGTAACCCTAACCCGGACACTAAACCTAAACCTAAACCTGACCCTAACCCTAACCCTATCCCGTAACCTAACTCTAAACCGTACACGAACCCTAACCCTAAACCTAACCCATACCCTAACGCTAAACGTAACCCTAGCCCGTACCCAAACCCTAACCCGAACCTTAACCCGTACCCTAACCTGTACCCTAACCCTACCCGTAGCCTAATCCTAACTCTAACCCTAACCTCTAACCCTAAGCCTAACCCTAACCCTTACCCTAACCCGTAAACAAATGGTAAACCTAACCCGTACCCTAACACTAACCCAAACCCGTACTCTAACCCTAAACATAACCCTAACCCTAACCCTCATCCTAAACTTAACCCTAACCCTAACCCAAACCATAACCCTTAACCGTAACCTAACCCAAACCAATAACCTAACCCTAACCCTAACCTTAACCATAACCCTAATCCGTACCCAAACCCTAAAACTAACCCATACCCTAACCCTTACCCTAATACTAAACCGTACCCTAACACTAACCCTAACCCAACCCGCACCCTAAACCTAACCCTAACCCGTACCCTAACCCTAACCCGCACCTAAACCTAACCCTACCCCGTACCCTAACTCTAACCCATAACCTAAACCTAACCCTAACCATATACTTAACCCGTACACTAACCCTATCCCGTACCATAAACCTAACCCTAACCCGTAACCTAACCCTAACCCTAACCCTATCCCTATCCGTACACTAACCCTAACCCTAACCCTAACACTAACCCTCACCCGTACTCTAACCCTAACCCTAACCCTAAACCTAACCCTAAACCGTACTCTAACCCTATTCTGTACCCTAACACTAACCCTTACACTAACCCTAACCCTAACCCGTACCCTTACCCTAACCCTAACCCTAACCCGCACGCAAACCCTAACAGTAACCCTAACCCATACCCTAACGCTAACCCTAACTCTAACCCTAACCCTAACCCTAACCCGTACCCTAACCCGAACCTTAACCCTAACCCTAACACTAACCCTAACCCGTACTCTAACCCTAACCCTAACCCTAAAACTAAACCAACACCGTACTCTCACACTAACCCTAACGCTAACCCTAACCCTAACCCTAACCCTAACCCTAACACTAACCCTAACCCAAAATCTAACCCTAACCCTAACCCTAACCGTATTCTAGCCCTAACCCTAACCCTCACCCTAACCGTAACCCGTACTATAACCCTAACCCGTACCATAATCCTAACCCTAATCCGTACCCTACCCTAACTCTAATTCGTACCCTAACCCTAACCGTAACCCTGACCTTAACCCTAACCCTATCACGTACCCTAAACCTAACCTGTACCCTAACCCTAAACCTAAATCTAACCCGTACCCTAAACCTAACCCTAACCCGTACCCTAGCCCTAAACCTACCCTAAACCTGACCCTAACCCTAACCCTAACACGTACCCTAAGCCTAACCCATAACCTAACCCTAACCCTAACACTAACACTAAACCTACCCCGTACTCTAACACTAACCCTAACCCTAACCCGTACCCATACACTAAACCTAACCCTAACCCTAACCCTAACACTAACCCTAACCCGTACTCTAACCCTAACCCTAACCCTAACACTAACCCTACCCCATACTCTAACACTAAACCTAACCCTAACTCTAACCCGTACACTAACCCTTACCCTTAGCCTAACCCTAACTCTAACCCTAACCCATACTCTAACCCTAACCCTAACTCTAACCGTATTCTAACCCTAACCATAACCCTCAACCTAACCCTAACCCTTACTGTAACCCTAACCCGTACCATAACCCTAACCCTAACCCGTACCCTAACCCTAACCCTAATTCGTACCCTAACCCTAACCCTAATTCTGACCCTAACCCTATCACTTACCCGTACACTAAACCCCTAAACCTAACCTGTACCCTAACCCTAAACCTAACCCTAACCCGTACCCTAACCCTAACCCGCACCTAAACCTAACCCTATCCCATACCCTAAACTAACCCGTAACCTAATCCTAACCATAACCCTAAACTTAACCCGTACACTCATCCTATCCCGTACCCTAAACCTAACCCTAACCCGTACCCTAACACTAACCCTAACCCTAACCCTTCCGTACACTAAACCTAACCCTAACCCTACAACTAACCCTAACCCGTACTCTAACCCTCACCCAACCCTAAACGTAACCCTAACCCGTAGTCTAACCCTATCCCGTACCCCAACACTAACTCTTACCCTAACCCTAAACCTAACCCGTACCCTAACCCTAAATGTAACCCTAACCCGTACCCAAACTCTAACCCTAACATGTACCCTAACCCTAACACTAACCCTAACAATTACCCTAACCAGTACCCAAACGGTAAACCTAACCGCTACACTAACACTAACCCTAACCCGTACTCTAACCCTAACCCTAAACCTAACACTAACCCTACCCCGTACTCTAACCCTAACCCTAACCCATACCCGTTCCCGTACCCGTACCCTAACCCTAACACTAACCCTAACCCTAACACTAATCCTAAACCGTAATCTAACACTAACCCTTACCCTAACCGTACTCTAACCCTAACTCTAACCCTCACCCTAACCCTAACCCGTACTGTAACCCTAACCCATACCATAACCCTAACACTAACCCGTACCCTAACCCTAACCCTAATTCGTACCCTAAGCCTTACCCTAACCCTGACCCTAACCCTAACCCTAACCCGTACCCTAAAACTAACCCATACCCTAACCCTAAACCTAACCCTAACCCATACCCTAAACCTAACCCTAACCCGTAGCCTAACCCTAACCCTAACCCTGACCCTGAACCTAACCCTAACCCGTACCCTAAGCCTAACCCATACCCTAACCCTAACCCTAATCCTAACCCTAACCCTAACCCCTACCTAAACCTAAACCTAAACCTTGACCTAACCCATACCCAACCCTATCCCGTAACCTAACCCTAACCCTAACCCGTACCCAAACCCTAACAGTAACACTAACCGATACAGTAGCGCTAACCCTAAACCTAACGCTAACACTAACCCGCACCCTAAACCTAAACCTAACCCTAACACTAACCATAACCATTACCCGTACCCTAAACCTAACCCATACCCTAACCCTAACCCTAAACTTAACCGTAACCCTGACCCATACCCTAAACCTAAAATTAACTCATACCCTAACCCCAACCATATCCCTAACCCATAACCTTACCCTAACCCTAAACCTAACCCAAACTCTATCCCGTACCCTAAACCTAACCCTAACCCGTAACCTAAACCTAAACCTAACCCTAAGCCTAATCCGGTCATTAACCCTAACACTAACACTAACACTAAACCTACCCCATACTCTAACACTAATCCTAACTCTAACCCTAACCCGTACCCTAACCCTAACCCTAACTCTAACCCTAACACTAACCCTACCCCGTACTCTAACCCTAACCCAAAACCTAACCCTAACCCATACCCTAACCCTAACCCGAACACTAACCCTTACCCTAACACTAACCCTAACCTGGACTCTAAGCCTAAACCTAAACCTAACCCTAACCCTAACCCTAACCGTACTCTAACCCTAACCCTAACCCTCACCTAAACCTAACCCTAACCCTAACCCTAAGCCCTAACCCGTAATGTAACCCTAACCCGTACCATAAACCTAACCCTAACCCTAAACTTAATAGTAACCCTGACCCGTACCCTAACCCTAAAACTAACCCATACCCTAACCCCAACCCTAACCCTAACCCGTACCCTAACCCTCTCCCTAACGCTAACCCTGACCCTAAACCTAAATCTAAACCGTACCCTAACCCTAACCCTAACCCTCACCTAAACCTATCCCTAACCCGTACCCTAACCTTAACCCGTAACCTAAACCTAACCCTAAACCTAAACTTAACCCGTACGCTAACCCTATCCCGTAACCTAAACCTAACCCTAACCCGTACCCTAACCCTAACCCTAACCCTAAACATATCCGTACTCTAACCCTAACCCTAACCATAACACTAACACTAACCCTAACCCTTATTCTAACCCTAACCCTAACCCTAAACGTAACCCTAACCCATACTCTAAACCTTACCCGTACCCTAACACTAACCCTAACCCTAACACTATCGCTAACCCGTACTCTAACCCTAAACCTAAACCTAAGTCTAACCCTATCCCATATTATAGCCCTAAACCTAACCTTAACCCTAAACCTAACCCTAACACGTACTCTAACCCTATACCATAGCCTAACACTAACTCTAACCCTAAACCCTAACCCTAACCCTAACCCAAACCCTTACCCTAACCCGTACCCAAACGGTAAACCTAATCCGTACCCTAACACTAAACCAAACCCGTACTCTAACCCTAACCCTAACACTAACCATAACCCTAAACCGCACCCTAAACTTAACCCTAACCTTAAACCTAACCATAACACTTAACCGTACCCTAACCCTAACCCTAACTCGTATCCTAACCCGAACACTGCCCCTAAACCTAACCCGTACCCTAACCCTAACCCATACCCTAACCCTAACCCTAACCCTATCCATACTCTAACCCTAACCCTAACCCTACACCGTACTCTAACCCTAACACTAACTCTAACCCTAACCCGTACCCTAAACCTAAACCTAACCCTAACACTAACCCTACCCCGTACTCTAACCCTAACACTAACCCTAACACCTACCCATACCCTTACCTAACCCTAACCCTAACTCCTACCCTAACCCTATACCTAACCCTGACCAAAAACCAAACCCTAACCCGTACCGTAAACCTAACCCATACCCTAATCCTAACCCTAAACCTAACCCTAACCATATCCAGTACCCTAAACCTAACCCTAACCCTTGTCCTAACCCATACCCAACCCTATCCCTTACCCTAACCCTAACCCTAACCCGTACCCAAACGCTAAGAGTAACCCTACCCATACCCTAGCGCTAACCCTAACCCTAACCTAACACGCACCCTAAACCTAAACCTAACCGTAACACTAACCATAACCCTTACCCGTACCCTAACCCTAACCCATAACCTAACACTAACCCTAACATTAACCATAACCCTAACCTGTACCTTAACCCTAAAACTAACCCGTACCGTAACCCCAAACCTAACCCTAACCCGTACCATAACCCAATCCCTAATCCTAACCCTGAACCTAAACCTAACCCTAACTCGTACCCTAACCCTAACCCACACCTAAACCTAACCCTAACCCGTACCCTAACCCTAAACCGTAACCTAAACCTAAAGCTAACCCTAAACTTATCCCGTACACTAACCTTATCCCGTACCCTAAACCTAACCCTAACCTCTACCCTAACCCTAACCCTAACCCTAACCCTATCCATACACTAACCCTAACCCTTATCCTAACACTAACCCTAACCCATACTCTAACCCTAACTCTAACCCTAAACCTAACCCTAACCCGTACTCTAACCCTAACCCGTACCCTAACACTAACCCTTACCCTAACCCTAAAACTAACCCGTACCCTAACCCTAAACGTAACCCTAACCAGAACCCAAACCCTATACCTAACACGTACCCTAACCCTAACCCGCACACTAAACTAACCCTAACCCTAGACCTAACACGTACACTAAAGCTATCCTGTTCTGTAACCTTACCCCTAACCCGTACCGTAACCCTAACACTAACCCTAACCCTAACCCTAACCCTAACCCTAACCCTAACACTAACCCTAACCCGTATTCTAACTTAAGCCTAACCCTAACACTAACCCTAACCCGTACTCTAACTTAAGCCTAACCCTAAACCTAACTCTAACCCGTACTCTATCCCTAACCCTAACCCTAACCCTAACACTAACCATAATCCTAACACTAAACCTAACCCGTACTCTAACCCCAAACCTAACACTGACACTAACCCTAACCCCCTACTATAACCCTAACCCTAAACCTAACCGTATCCATAACTCTAACTCGTACCGTAACCCGAACCCATACCCTAACCCTAACCCTAAACCTAACCCTAACCCTGACCCTAACCCTAAAACTAATCCCGTTCCCTAACCCAGACCCTAACCCTAACCCGTACCATAAAACTTACACTAAACCTAACCCATACCCTAACCCTAACCCGTACCCTAACCCTAACCCGATGCCTAACCCTAACCCACACCCTAAAACAAACCCTAACCTTAGACCTAACCTGTACCCTAAACCTATCTCATACCCTAAACCTAATTCTAACCTGTACCTAACCCTAGACCTAACCCGTACCCTAACCCTAACACGTACCCTAACACTAACCCTAACCCTAAACCTAAACCGTACCCTAACCTTAACCCTAAGCCTAACACTAACACTTACCTTAATCCTAACCCTATCCCGTACACTAACCCTAACCCTAACCCATACCCGTACCCTAACCCTAAACCTAACTCTAACCCTAACACTAAACCTACCCCGTACTCTAACCCTAACCTGTACGCTAACACGTACCATAACCCTAACCCTTCCTAACCATAACCCTAAACCTAACCCATACCTTACCCCTCACCTTACCCATACCCTAACCCTAACTCATACCCTAACCCTAAACCTTACCCTAACCCCTAACCCTAACCCTAACCCATACCCTAAACCTAACCCTAACCCTAATTCGTACCCTAACCCTAACCTTTACCCTAACCCCTAAACCTAACCCTAACCCGTTCCCTACCACCAACCCTAACCCTAAACCTAAACCGCACCCTAACTCTAACCATAAACCTAACACTAACACTATCCCTAATCCTAACCATTGCCATACACTAACACTAACCCTAACCTGTACCCGTACCCTATCCCTAACCCTAACCCTAACACTAATCCTACCCCGTACTCTAACCCTAAACCTAACCTAACCCTAACCCGTATCCTAACCCCAACCCTAACCCTAACCCTAACCCTAACCCTAACCAGTACTGTAACCCTACCCCATACCATAACCCTAAACCTAACCCGTACCCTATTCCTAACCCTAACTCATACCATAACCCTAACCCTAACCCTGACCCTAACCCTAACCCTAACCTGTACCCTAAACCTAACCCGTACTTTAAACCTAACCCTAACCCTAACCCGTACCCTAAACCTAACCTAACCCTAATTCGTACCCTAAACCTACCCTAACCCTGACCCTAACCCTAACCCTAACCCATACGCTAAGCCTAACCCTAACTCTAAACCTAACCCTAACCCTAACCCGGACCTTAAACCTAACCCTTACCCTGACCCTAACACTAACCCTATCACGTACCCTAACCGTAACCGTACACGAACCCTAACCCTAAACCTAACCCATATCCTAACCCTAAACGTAACACTAACCCGTAACCAAAACCTAACCTGAACCTTAACCCAAACCCTAACCCGTACCCTAACCCTACCCGTAGCCTAATCAAAACTCTAACCCTAACCCCTAACCCTAAGCCTAACCTTAACCCTTACCCGAACCCGTACCCTAACGGTAAACCTAACCCGTACCCTAACACTAACCCAAACCCGTACTCTAAACCTAACCATAACCCTAACCCTAACCCTAACCCGCACCATAAACTTAACCCTAACCCTAACCCAAACCAAAACCCTTAACCGTAACCTAACCCTAACCCATAACCTAACCCTAACCCTAACCATAACCATAACCCTAATCCGTACCCAAACCCTAAAACTAACGCATACCCTAACCCCAACCCTAACGCTAACCCGTACCCTAACACTAACACTAGCCCTAACCCTGACCCTAAACCTAACCCTAACCCTTACCCTAACCCTAACCATAACCCAACCCGCACCCTAAACCTAACCCTAACCCATACCCTAAAGCTAAACCGTAACCTAAACCGAACTCTAACCCTAAACTTAACCCGTTCGCTAACCCTATCCCGTACCCTAAACCTAACCCTAACCCGTACCCTAAACCTAAACCGTAACCTAAACCGAACCCTAACCCTAACCTTAACCCGTTCGCTAACCCTATCCCGTACCCTAAACCTAACCCTAACCCATATCCAAACCCTAACCTAAACCTAAGCCTAACCCGTACATTAACCCTTACCCTAACACTATCCCTACCCCGTACTCTGACCCTAACTTTAACCCTAACCGTAACCCTAGCCCTAACACTAACACTAACCCTAACCCGTACTCTAACCCTAACCCTAACCCTAACCCTACCCGTACACTTAACCTATCCCTAACCCTAACTCGTACCCTAACCCTAACCTGACCGTAACCCTAACCCTAACCCATACCCTAAAACTAACCCATACCCTAACCCTAACCATTAACCTAACACTAACCCTACCGATACCCTAAACCTAACACTAACCCTTGACCTAACCCGTACCCAAACTTATCCCATACCCTAACCCTAACCCTAACCCGTACCCAAACCATAACTGTAACTCTAACCCATAACCTAGCGCTAACCCTAAACCTAACCCTAAGCCTAACCCGCACCCTAAACCTACACCTCACCCTAACCCTCACCATAAACCTTACCCGTACCCTAACACTAACCAATACCCTAAAACTAACCCTAAACTTAACCGAAACCCTAAACCGTAACCTAACCCTAAAACTAACCCGTACCATAACCCAAACCTAACCCTAACACGTACCATAACCCTATCCCTAACCCTAACCTTGACCCTAAACCTAACCCTAATCTGTACCCTAACCCTAACCCGCACCTAAACCTAACCCTACCCCGTACCCTAACTCTAACCCATAACCTAAACCTAACCCTAACCGTAAACTTAAACCGTACACAAACCCTATCCCGTACCCTAAACCTAACCCTAACCCGTCCCCAAATCTAACGCTGACACGTACCCTAACCCTAAACCTAACCCTAACACTTTCCCTAACCCGTACCCAAACGGTAAAACAAACCCATATCCTAACACTAACCCAAAACCGTACTCTAACCCTAACCCTTTCCCTAACACTAACCCTACCCCGTACTCTAACACTAACACTAAACCTAACCCGTACCATAACCCTAACCCTAACACTAACCCTAACCCGTACTCTAACCCTAACCCTAACCCTAACACTAACCCTAACCCGTACTCTAACCCTAACCCTAACCCTAACCCTAACCATATTCTAACCCTAACCCTAACCCTCACCCTAACCCTAACCCGTACTCTAACCCTAACCTATTCCATAACCAAAACCCTAACCCGTACCCTAACCCTAACAATAATTTGTACCTTAACCTTAACCCTAACCCTGACCCTAACCCTAACCCTAACCTGTACCCAAACCTAACCTGTACCCTAACCCTAAACCTAACCCTAACCCGTACCCTAAACCTAACCCTAACCCGTTCCCTAACCCTAAACCTAATCCTAAACCTGAACCTATCCCTAACCCTAACACGTAACCTAAGCCTAACCCATACCCTAACCCTAACCTTAACCCTAACACTATCCGTACTCTAACCCTAACCCTAACCCTACCCCGTATTCTAACCCTAACCCTAACTCTAACCCTAACCCGTACCCTATTCCTAAACCTAACCCTAACACTAACCCTACCCCGTACTCTAACCCTAACCCTAAAACTAACACTAACCCGTACCATAAACCTAACCCTAACCCTAACTTGTACCCTAACTCTAACCCTAACCCTGGCCCTTATCCGAACCCTAACCTGTACCCTAAACCTAACCCATACCTTAAACCTAAACCTAAACCGAACCCTAATCCTATCCCGTACCCTAAACCTAACCCTAACCCTTGTCCTAAACCGTAGCCAACACTATCACGTACCCTAAACCTAACCCTAACCCTAAGCCTAACCAGCACTCTAAACCTAAACCTAACCGTAACCCTAACCATAATCCTTACCCATACCCTAACCCTAACCCATAACCTAACAGTAACCCTAACCTTAACCGTAACCCTAACCCGTACCCTAACCCTAAAACTAACCCGTACCATAATCCCAACCCTAACATTATCCGTACCATAACCCTATCCCTAATCCTAACCATGACCCTAAACCTAACCCTAACCTGTACCCTAACCCTAACTTGCAGCTCAACCTAACTCTAACCCGTACCCTAACCCAAACCCGCAACCTAAACCTAAACCTAAACCTAAACTTATCCCGTACACTACCCTATCCCGTACCCTAAACCTAACCCTAACCTGAACCCTAACCCTAACCCTAACCCTATCCGTACACTAACTCTAACCCTAACACTAACACTAACCCTAACCCATACTCTAACAATAACCCTAACCCTAAACCTAACCCTAACCCGTACTCTAACCCTAACCCGTACCCTATCACTAACCCTTACACTAAACCTAAACGTAACCCGTACCCTAACCCTAAACGTAACCCTAACCCAAACCCAAACCCTAAACCTATCCTGTACCCTAACCCTAATGCTAACCTGTCCCTAACCCTAGACCTAACCCGTACCCTAACCCTAAACTGTACCCTAACACTAACCCTAACCCTAAACCTAAACCGTACCTTAACCCTAACGCTAACATTAACCCTAATCCTAACCCTATCCCGTACACTAACCCTAACCCTAACCCGTACCCATACTCTAACCCTAATCCTAACTCTAACCCTAACACTTACCCTACCCCGTACTCTAACCCTAACCCACACCGTAACCCTAACCTGTACCCTAACCCGTAACCTAACCCTAACCCTAACCTGTACGCTAACATGTACCATAAACCTAACACTAATCCTAACCCTAACCCTAAACCTAACCCAAACCCTACCCCTCACCCTAAACCATAACCTAACCCTAACTAGTACCCTAACCCTAACCCTTACCTTAACCCTAACCCTAACACTAACCCGTACTCTAAACCTCACCATAAACCTAACTCGTACCCTAACCCTAACCCTAACCCTGTCCCTAACCCGTACCATAACCCTAACCGGTAACCTAAACCTAACCCTAACCCTAAACTTAACCCACACGCTAACCCTATCCCGTACCCTAAACCTAACCCTAACCCGTACCCTAACCCTAACCCTAACCCTAACCCTATCCGTACACTACCCCTAACCCTAACCCTAAACCTAACACTAACCCTAACCATACTCTAACCCTCAACCTAACCCTAACTCTAAACTTAACCCGTAATATAACCCTAACCCTAACAATAAACCCTAACCCTAACCCAAACACTAACCCTAACCCGTACTCTAACCATAACCCTAACCCTAACCATACTCTAACCCTAAACCTAACCCTCACTCTAAACCTAACCTGTACCGTAACCCTATACCTTACCATAACCCTAAAACTAACCCGTACCCTAAACCTAAACCTAACTCGTACTTTAACCCTAACCCTAATTCTGATCCTAACACTAACCCCAACCCATACCCTAAACCTAACCCGTACCCTAAACCTAACCCTTACCCTAACCCTAACCCTAACCCTTACACTAATCCTAACCCTAAACCTAACCCGTAACCAAAAACTAAACATAACCCTGAACTTAACCCGTACGCTAACCCTATCCCATACCCTAAACCTAAACCTAACCTGTATTCTAACCCTAACCCTAACCCAAACCCTAACCGTACTCTAACACTAACCCTAACCCTAACCCTAACCCTAACCCTAACCCTAACCCTAACCCTACCCTAACCCGTACCCTAAACCTAACCCTAACCCTTGACCTAACCCGTACCCAAACCTATCCCGTACCCTAATCCTAACCCTAACCCTTACCCAACCCCTAACAGTAACCCTAACCCATACCCTAGCGCTAAAACAAAACCTAACCCTAACCCTAACCCGGACCCTAAACCTATTCCTAACCCTGACCCTAACACTAACCCTATCCCGTATCCTAACCCCAAACCGTATCCGAACCGTAACCCTAAACCTAAACCATACCCTAACCCTAAACGTATACCTAGCCCGTACTCTAAACCTAACCTAACCCTAACTCGTACCCTAACACTAACCCTAAACCTGACCGTAACCCTAACCCTAACCCTAACCCGAACATGTATCCTAACCCTAACCCTAACCCGCACACTAAAACTAACCCTAAACCTAGACCTAACACGTACACTAATCCTATCCTGTACCGTAACCTTAACCCTAACCCGTACCGTATCCCTAACACTATCCCTAACCCTAACCCTAACCCTAACCCTAACCCGTAGACTAAACCTAACCCGAACCCTAACCCTAACCCTAACCCTAAACGTACCCTAACCCTAACCCTAACCCTTAACCTAACCCTAACCCGTACCCTAACACTAACCCTTACCCTAACCCTAAAACTAACCCATACCCTAACCCTAAAGGTAACCGTAACCCATACCCAAACCCTAACCCTAACACGTACCCTAACCCTAAACCTAACCTTAACTCGTACACTAACCCTAACCCTAAACTTACCCTGACGCTAAACCTAACCCTAACCCTAACACTAATCCAAACCCGTACTCTAACCTAACCCTAACCCTAACACTAACCATAAACATAACACTAAACCTAACATGTACTCTAACCCTAAACCTAACCCTAACACTAACCCTAACCCCCTACTATAACCCTAACACTAAACCTAACCCTAACCCTAACACTAACTCGTACCGTAACACGAACTCGCACCCTAACCCTAACCCTAACCTTAACCTAACCCTAACCCTGACCCTAACCCTAAAACTAATCCCGTACACTAACCCTAACCCTAACCCGCAACCTAAACCTAACCCTAACCCTAGACCTAACCCGTATCCTAACCCTAACCCGTACCCTAACCCTAATCCGTACCATAAACCTAGCACTAACCCTAACCCGTAACCTAACCCTAAACCGTACCCTTTCCCTAACCCGATGCCTAACCCTAACCCACACCCTAAACGTAACTCTAACCCTAGACCTAAACCATACCCTAAACCTATCCCGTAACCTAACCCTAAACTAACCTGTACCCTAACCCTAACACTAACACTAACCCTAATCCTAAACCTATTCCGTACACTAACCCTAACCCTAACCCTAAACCGTACCCTAACCCTAACCCTAACCCTAAACCTAACCCTAAACCTGAACCTAAACCTAACCCTAATCTCGTACCTTAACCCTAACCCGCACTCTAAACCTAACCCTAACCCTAGACCTAACACGTAAACTAACCCTATCCCGTACCCTAAACTTAACCCTAACCCATACCATAACCCTAACACTAACCCCAACCCTAACCCTAACACTTACCCTAACCAGTACCCAAACGGTAAACCTAACCCATACCCTAACACTAAACCAAACCCGTGCTCTAATCCTAACCCTAACCCTAACCCTAATCCTAACCCGTACCTAACCCTACCCGTAGCCTAACCCTAACTCTAACCCTAACCCCCAACCCTAACCCTAACCCTTACCCTAACCCATACCCAAACGTTAAACCTAACCCATACCCTAACACTAACCTAAACCAGTACTCTAAACCTAACCCTAAACCTAACCCTAACCCGCATCCTAAACTTAACCCTAACCCTAACGCAAACCATAACCCTTAACCGTAACCTAAACCTAACCCATACCCTAACCCGAAGCCTAACCTTAACCGTAACCCTAACTTGTACCCTAACCATCAAACTAACCCGTACCCTAACCACAACCCTAAACTTAATGCATACACTAACACTAACCCTAACTCTAACCCTGACCCTAAACCTAACCCTAACTGCACACTAACCCTAACCCTAAACCTAACCCTAAACCTATCCCTTACTCTAAACCTAACCCTAACCCTAATCCTAATCCTAACCCGTACTCTAAACTTAACCCTAACCCTAACACCTACCATAACCCTAACACTAACCCTAACCAGTACTCTAACCCTAAACGTAACCCTAACACTAACTCTAACCCCCTACTATAATCCTAACCCTAAACCTAACCCTTACCCTAACCCTAACTCGTACCGTAACCCGAACCTGTACCCAACCCTAACCCTAACCCTAAACCTAACCCTAACCCTGACCCTAACCTTAACCCTAATCCCGTAAACTAACCCTAACCCTAACCCGCATCCTAAAACTAACCCTAAACCTAGAACTAACCCGTAGCCTAACCCTAACCCGTACCCTAACACTAACCCGTACCCTAACCGTAACACTAACCCTAACCCTAACCCGTACACTAACCATAACCCTAACCCATACCCTAACCCTAACCCGTACCCTAACCATAATCCAGGGCCTAACTCTAAACCGCACCGTAAACCTAACCCTAACCCTAGACATAACCCGTACCCTAACCCTATCCCATACCCTAACCCTAGTCCTAACCCGTATCCTAACCCTAACACTAACCCTAAACCGTACACTAACCCTAACCATAACCTAACCCGTACCCTAACCCTAACCCGCACCGAAACCTAACCCTAATCCGTACCCTAACCCTAACCCGTAACCTAAACCTAAACCTAACCCTTAACTTAACCCGTACACTAACCCTATCCCATACCCTAAACCTAACCCTAACCCGTACCCTAACCCTAACTCTAACCCTAACCCTATCCGTACACTAAACCTAACCCTAACCCTAACCTAACCCTAACCCGTACTCTAACCCTAACCCGTAACCTAACACACTAACCCTTTCCCTAACCCTAAACCTACCGCATACATTAACCCTAAATGGAACCCTAACCCTTACCCAAACCCTAACCCTAACACGTACCCTAACCCTAACCCTAACCCTAACCCGCACACTAAACCTAAACCTAAACCTACACCTAACACATACACTAACCCTATCCCATACCGTAACCTTAACCCTAACCCGTACGTAACCCTAACAATAAAAATAATCCTAACCCTAACCCGTACACTAACCCTAACCCGAAACCTAACTCTAACCCTAACCCGTACCTTAACCCTACACGTAGCCTAACTCTAACCCTAACACTACCCCCTAAACCTACCCTAACCCTAACCCTAATCCTTACCCTAACCCGTACACAAATGGTAAACCTAACCCGTACCCTAACCCTAACCCTAACCCCTAACCCTAACCCTAACCCTTACCCTAACCCGTACACAAACGGTAAACCTAACCCGTACCCTAACACTAACCCAAACCCGTACTCTAACCCTAACCCTAACCGTAAACCTAACACGCACCCTAAACTTAAACCTAACCCTAACACAAACCATAACCCTTAACCGCAACCTAACCCTAACCCATACCCTAAACCTAACCCTAACCTTAACCGTAACCCTAAACACACCCTAACCCTAAAACTAACCCGTACCCTAACCCCAACCCTAACCCTAACCCGTACCCAAACCCTACCCTAACACGTAACCTAACCCTAACCCTAACCCTAACCCTAACCCGCACACTAAACCTAACCCTAAACCTAGACCTAACACCAACCCTAACCCTATCCCGTACCCTAACCTTAACCCGAACCCGTACCGTAACCCTAACACTAACCTTAATCCTAACCCTAACCATAACCCGTACCCTAACCCGTACCCTAACCCTACCATAGCCTAACACTAACTCTAACCCTAACCCCTAACACTAATCCGAACCCTTACCCTAACCCGTACCCAAACGGTAAACCTAACCCGTATCCTAACACTAACTCAAACCGGTACTCTAATCCTAACCCTAACCCTAACCCGTACCCTAACCCGTACCCTTACGCTTCCCGTAGCCTAACCCTAACACTAACACTAACCCCTAACCCTAACCCTAACCTTAACCCTTACCCTAACACGTACCCAAAAGTTAAACCTAACACAACCTTAACACTAACCCAAACCCGTACTCTAAACCTAACCCTAACCCTCACCCTAACAATAATCGGCACCCTAAACTTAACCCTAACCCTAACCCAAACCATAACCCTAAACCGTAACCTAACCCTAACCCATACCCTAAACCTAACCCTAACCTTAACTGTAACCCTAACTCGTACCCTAACCCTAAAACTAACACGTACCCTAACCCAAACACTAACCTTAACGCGTACACTATCACTAACCCTAACCCTAACCCTGACCCTAAACCTAACCCTAACTGTACACTAACCCTAACCCTAACCCTAACACTAACCCTATCCCGTACTCTAAACCTAACCCTAACCCTAATCCTAACCCTAACCCGTACTCTAAACTTAACCCTAACCCTAACAGTAACCATAACCCTAATACTAACCCTAACCAGTACTCTAACTCTAAACGTAACCCTAACACTAACCCGAACACCCTACTATAATCCTAACCCTAAACCTAACCCTTACCCTACCCCTAACTCGTACCGTAAGCTGAAACCGTACCCAACCCTAAACATAACCCTAAACCTAACCCTAACCCTGACCCTAACACTAACCCTCTTCCCGTACCCTAACCCTAACCCTAACCCTCATCTAAACCTAACCCTATACCTAGACCTAACCCATAACCTAACCCTAACCTGTACCGTAACACTAACCCATACCCTAACCCTAACACTAACCTTAACCCTAACCCGTACACTAACCATAACCCTAACCCATACCCTAACCCTAACCCGTACCCTAACCCTAACCCAGGGCCTAACTCTAACCCGCACCGTAATCCTAACCCTAACCCTAGACATAAACCGTACCCTAACCCTATCACGTACCCTAATCCTAGTCCTAACCCGTATCATAAACCTAACACTAACCCTAACCCTAAAACTAACCCTAACCCGTACACTAACACTAACCCGTACCCTAATCCATACCCTAACCCTAACCCGCACCGAAACCTAACCCTAACCCATACCCTAACCCTAACCCGTAACCTAAACCAAACCCTAACCCTAAACTTAACCCGTACGCTAACCCTATCCCATACCCTAAACCTAACCCTAACCCGTACCCTAACCCTAACTCTAACGCTAACCCTACCCGTACACTAACCCTAACCCTAACACTAACACTAACCCTAACCCGTACTCTAACACTAACCCTAACCCTAACCTAACCCTAACCCGTACTCTAACCCTAACCCGTACCCTAAAACTAACCCTTACCCTAACCCTAAACCTACACCTTACCCTAACCCTAAACAGAACCCTAACCCGTACCCAAACCCTAACCCTAACACGTACCCTAACACTAACCCTAACCCTAACCCTAACCCGCACACTAATCCTAACCCTAACCATACACCTAACACGTACACTAACCCTATCCCATATCATAACCTTAACCCTAACCCGGACCGTAACCCTAACACTAAAAATAACCCTAAACTGTACACTAACCCTAACCCGAACCCTAACTCTAACCCTGACCCGTACCCTAACTCGACCCGTAGCCTAACCCTAACCCTAACCCTAAACCCTAACCCTAACCCTAATCCTTACCCTAACCCATACCCAAATGGTAAACCTAACCCGTACCCTAACCCTAACACTAACCCCTAACCCTAAACCTAACCCTTACCCTAACCCGTACCCAAACGGTAAACCTAACCCGTACCCTAACACTAACCCAATCCCATACTCTAACCCTAACCCTAACCCTAACCCGCACCCTAAACTTAACCCTAACATTAACACAAACCATAACCATTAACCGTAACCTAACCCTAACCCATTCCCTAACCCTAAAACTAACCCATACCCTAAACCCAACCCTAAACCTAACCCGTACTCTAACACTAACCCTAAACTTAACCCTGACCCTAAACCAAACCATAACCATTACACTAAACCTAAACCTAACCCTAACCCGTACCCTAACTGTAAAACTAACCCGTACCCTAACCCCAACCATAACCCTAACCCGTACCCTAAAACTAACCCTAACCCTAACCCTGAACCTAAACCTAACCCTAAACTGTACACTAACCCTAACCCTAACCTAATCCCGTACCCTAAACCTAACCCTAACCCGTATCCTAACCCTAAACCTAACCCTAAGCCTAACCCGTACATTAACCCTAAACCTAACCCTAAAATTAAACCTACCCCGTACTCTAAACCTAACCCTAACCCTAATCCTAACCCAAACCCTAACCCTAACACGAACCCTAACCCGTAATCTAAACCTAACCCTAACCCTCACACTAACCATACCCCATACTGTAACACTAACCCGTACCATAACCCTAACCCTAACCCGTAACCTAACCCTAAACCTAACTCGTACACTAACCCTAACCCTAACCCTGACCCTAACCCTAACCCGTACCCTAAACCTAAACCGTACACTAAACCTAACCCTAACCCTAACCCGTACCCTAAACCCAACCCTAACCCTAACTCGTACCCTAACTCTAACCCTAATGCCGACCCTAACCCTAACCCTAACCCGTACCCTAAGCCTAACCTATACCCTAACCCTAACCCTAAACCTAACCCTAACCCTAACCCGTGCCCTAAACCTAAACCTAACCCTTGACCTAACCCATACCCAACCATATGCCGTACCCTAACCCTAACCCTAACCCGTAACCAAACCCTAACAGTAACCCTACCCATATCCTAACGCTAAACCTAAACCAAACCCTAACCCGCACCCTAAACCTAAGCCTAACCCTAACCCTAACCCTAAACCTAACACTTACGCTGACACTAAACCTAACCCTATACCATACCCTAACCCTAAACCTAAACCTAACCCGCAAACTAAACCTAACCCTAACCCTAGACCTAACACGTACACTAACCCTATCCCGTACCCTAACCTTAAACCTAACCCGTACCGAAACGCTAATACTAACACTAACCCTAACCCTAACCCTAACCCGTACACTAACCCTAACCTAAACCCTAACCCTAACCCTAACCCGAACCCGTACCGTAACCCTAACCCTAACCCTAACACTAACGCTAACCCGTACTTAACCCTAACCCTAACCCGAAACCTAACACAAACACTACCCTTACCCCTAACCCGTACCCTAACCCTAACCCATACCCAAAACTAACCCTAACCCCTAACCCTAACCCTAAACCATACGCTAAACATAACCCTAAACCTAACTCGTACCCTACCCCTAACCCTAACCCTGACCCTAACCCTAAACCTAACTCGTACCCTAACCCTAACCCGTACACTAAACCTAACCCTAACCCTAACTTGTACACTATCCCTAAACCTAACCGTGACCCTAACCCTAACCAGTACCCTAACCCTAAAACTAACCCTAACCCTAACCCTAACCCGTACACTAACCCTAACCCTAACCCGTACCCTAAACCTAACACTAACCCTAACCCTACCCGATGACTAACCCTAACCCACACACTAAACCTAACTCTAACCCTAGAACTAACCCACCCTAACCCTATCCCGTACACTAACCCTAACCCTAACCCTAAACCTAAACCGTACCCTAACCCTAACCCGTAGCCTAACCCTAACACTAACCCTAACCCCTAACCCTACCATAACCCTAACTCTTACCCTAACCCTTACCCAAATGTTAAACCTAACCCGTACCCTAACACTAACACAAACACGAACCCTAACCCGTACCCTAAACCTAATCCGTACCATTACCAGTACCTTAAACCTAACACTAACCCCTACCCAAACCCGTACACTAACCCTAACCCTACCCTGTACCCTAACACGTAGCATAACCCTAAACCTAACCCTAACCCTAACCCGCACACTAAACCTAACCGTAACACTAGAACTAACATGTACACTAACCCTATCCCGTACCCTAACCTTAACCCTAACCTGTACCGTAACCCTAACACTAACCCTAACCCTAACCCTAACCCTAACCCGTACACTAGCCTCACCCGAACCATAACCCTAACCCGTACACTAACCCTACCCATAGCGTAACCTAACTCTAACCCTAACCCTAACCCTAACCCTAACACTAAACCTTACCCTAACCCATCACAAACGGTAAAACTAACCCGTATCCAACACTAAACCAAAACCGTACTCTAACCCTAAATTTGAACCTAACCCTAACCCTAACCCGAACCCTAAACTTAACCCTAAACCTAACCCAAACCATAACCCTTAACCGTAACCTAACCCTAACCCATACCCGAAACCTAACCCTAACCTTAAACATAACCCTAACCCATAACCTAACCCTAAAACTAAACCGTACCCTCACCCCAACCCTAAACATAACCGTATCCTAAAACTAAACCTAACCATAACCCTGACCCTAAACCTAACCCTAACCCTTACACTAACCCTATCCCTAATTCTAACCCGCACCCTAAACCTAACCCTAACCCATACCCTAACCCTAACCCGTAACCTAAACCTAACCCTAACCCTAAACTTAACCTGTACGCTAAATCTAACCCATACCCTTAACCTAACCCTAACCCTAACTCGTACCCTAACCCTAACCCTAACCCGTACCCTAAACCTAACCCTAACCCGTACCCAAACCGTAACCATAACCCTAACCCATACCCTAGTGCTAACCCTAACCGTAACCCTAAGCCTAACCCGCATTCTAAACCAAAACCTAACCCTAACCCTAACCATAACCCTTACCCGTACCCTAACCATAACCTATACCCTATACTAACCCTAACCTTAATCGTAACCCTAACCCATACCCTAACCCTAAAACTAACCTGTACCCTAACCCCAACCCTAACCCTAGCACGTACCATAACCCTATCCCTAACCCTAACCCTGACCCAAACCTAACCCTAACACATACCCTAAACCTAACCCGCACCAAAACCTAACCCTAACCCATACCATAACCCTAACCCGTAACCTAAATCTAACCCTAACCTTAAACTTAACCCATACACTAACCCTATCCCATAACCTAAACCTAACCCAAACCCTTATTCTAACCCTAACCCTAACCCTAACCCTATCCGTACACTAACCCTAACCCTAACACTAACACTAACCCTAACCCATACTCTAACCCTAACCATAACCCTAAAACTAACCCTAACTCATAATCTACCCCTAACCCGTCCCCTACACTAACCCTTACCCTAACCCTAAACCTAACCCGTACCCTAACCCTAAACGTAACCCTAACCCGTACCCAAACCCTAACCCTAACACGTTCCCATCCCTAACCCTAACCCTAACGCTAACCCGCACACTAAACCTAACCCTAACCCTAGACCTACCACGTACACTAACCCTATCCCATACCCTAACCTTAAACCTAACCCATAACCTAACACTAACCCAAACCCGTCCGATAATCCTAACCCTAACCCTAACCCATACCATAACCCTACCCGTAGCCTAACCCTAACTCTAACCCTAACCCCTAACCCTAACCCTAACCCTTACCCTAATCCGTAGCCAAACGGTAAACCTAACCCATAACCTAACACTAACACAAACCCGTAGTCTAAACCTAAACCTAACCCTTACCCAAACCCTATCCCTAACCCACACCCTAAACTTAAACCTAACCCTAACCCAAACCATAACTCTTAACCGTAACCTAAACCAAACCCATACCCTAAACATAACCCTAACATTAACCGTAACCCTAACCCGTACCCTAACCCTAAAACAAACCCGTACCCTAACCCCAACCCTAAACTTAACGTGTACACTAACACTAACCCTAACCCTAACCCTTACACTAATACTAACCCTAACACTAACCCGCACCCTAAACCTAACTCTAACCTGTAACATAACCCTAACCCGTAACCTAACCCTAACCCCAACCCTAAACTTAACCCGTAGGCTAACCCTATCTCGTACCCTAAACCTAACCCTATCCCATATCCTAACCCTAAACCGAACCCTAAGCCTAATCTGTATATTAACCCTAACCCTAACCCTAACCCTAACACTAACCCTACCCCGTACTCCAACCCTACCCCGTACACTAACCCTAACCCATACACTAACCCTAACCCTAACCCTAACCCTAACCCTAACCCTAACACTAACGCTAACCTGTACTCTAAACCTAACCCTAACACTCACCCTAACCCTGACCCTAAACCTAACCCTAACCCGTACACTAACCCTAACCCTAAACCTAACCCGCACCCTAAACCTAACCCTAACCCATACCCTAACCCTAACCCGTAACCTAAACCTAACCCTAACCCTAAACTTAACCCGTACGCTAACCCTATCCCGTACCCTAAACCTAACACTAACCCGTAAACTAACCCTAAACCTAACCCTAAGCCTAACCCGTACATTAACTCTAACCCTAACCCTAACACTAACCCTACCCCGTACTCTAACCCTAACCCTAACCCTAACCCTAATCCTAACCCGTACCCTAACCATAACCATAACCCTAACCCTAACACTAACGATAACCTGTACTTAACCCTAACCCTAACCCTAACCCTAACTTTAACTGTAACCCTAACCCGTACACAAACCCTAAAACTAGCTTGTACCCTAATGCCAAACGTAACACTAACTCGTACCGTAAACCTATCCCTAACCCTAAACCTGACCCTAAACATAACCCTAACCCGTACCCTAACCCTAGTCCTCACACGCACCCTAAACCTAACCCGAACCCGTACCCTAACACTAATCCGTAACCTAAACCTAACCCTAACCCCAAACTTAACCCGTACGCTAACCCTATTCCGTACCCTAAACCTAACCCTAACCCTAACCCGTATCCTAACCCTAACCCTAATTTTACACTAACCCTAACCCTAACACTAACACTAACCCTATCCCGTACTCTAAACCTAACCCTAAACCTAATCCTAACCCTAACCCGAACTCTAAACTTAACCCTAACCCTAACACTAACCATAACCCTAACACTAACCCTAACCAGTACTCTAAACCTAAAGGTAACCCTAACACTAACCCTAACCCCCTACTATAATCCTAACCCTAAACCTAACACTTACCCAAACCCTAACTCATACCGTAACCCTAAACCGTACCCAACCCTAACCCTAACCCTAAACCTAACCCTATTCCTGACCCTAACCCTAAACCTAATCCTGTACCCTAACCTTAACCCTAACCTGCGTCCTAAATCTAACCCTAAACCTAGACCTAACCCGTAGCCGAACGCTAACCCGTACCCTAACACTAACCCTAACCCTAACTCTAACCCATACCCTAACACTAAACCTAACCTGTATCCTAACCCTAACCCGTCCCCTAACCCTAAACCTAACCCTAACACTAACCCTAACCATCTACTATAACCACAACCCTAAACCTTAACCTATCCCTAACCCTAACTCGTACCGTTAACTTTACCCGTATCCTAACCGTAACCCTAAACCTAAACTTAAAGGTAACCCTAACCCTAACCCTAAACCGAATCCCGTACCCTAACCCTAACCCGCATCTTAAACCTAACCCTAACCCTAGACCTAACACGTACCCTAACCCTAACCAGTACCCTAATCCTAACCCTAACCCTAACCCGTACCCTAACCCTAAACTGTACCCAAACTCTTACCCTAACACCTACCCTAACCCTAACCCTAACCCGCACACTAAACCTAACCCTAACCCTAGACCTAACACATACACTAACCCTATCCCGAACCCTAACCTTAACCCTAACCCGTAGCGTAACCCTAACACGAACCCTAACCCTAACCCTAAACTTAACCCTAACGCGTTCACTAACCCTCACCCGAACGCTAACCTTAACCCTAACCTGTACCCTAACGCTACCTGTAGCCTAACCCTAACTGTAACCCTAACGCCTAACCCTAACCCTCTCCCTAACCCTTACCCTAACCCGTAGTCAAATGGTAAACCTAACCCGTACACTTACACTGACCCAAACCCGTACTCCAACCCTAACACTAAACCTAACCCTAACCCTAACCCGCACCCTAAACTTAAACCTAACCCTACCCCAAAATATAACACTTAACCGTAACCTAAACCTAACAGATACCCTCAACCTAAACCTTACCTTAACCATAACCCTAACCCGTACCATAACCCTACAACTAACCCGTACCCTAACCCCAACCCTAACCATAATCTGTACACTAACACTAACCCTAACCCTAACCCTGACCCTAAACCTAACCTTAACCCTTACACTAACCCGAACCCTAACCCTAACCCGCACCCTAATCCTAACCCTAACCCGTACCCTAACTCTAACCCGTAACCTAAACCTAACCCTAAATTTAACCCGTACGCTAACCCTATTCCGTACCCTAAACATAACCTTAACCCATATCCTAACCCTAACCTAATCCTAAGCTAACCAGTACATTAACCCTAACCCTAACCCTAAAACTATCCCTACCCCGTACTCTAACCCTAACACTAACCCTAACCCTGACCCGTATCCTAAACCTAACCCTAACCCTAACACGCACCGTTAACTTTACCCGTACGCTAACCATAACCCTAAACATAACTTAACCATAACCCTAACCCTAACCCTAACCCGAATACCGTACCCTAACCCTAACCCTAACCCGCATCCTAAACCTAACCCAAAACCTAGACCTAACCCGTACCCTAACCTTAACCCGTACCCTAACACTAACCCTAACCCTAACCCTAACACGTACCCTAACCCTAACCAGTACCCTAATCCTAACCCTAACCCTAACCCGTAACCTAATCCTAAACTGTACCCAAAACCTTACCCTAACACGTACCCTAACCCTAACCCTAACCCGCACACTAAACCTAACCCTAACCCTAGACCTAACACGTACACTAACCCTATCCCGTACCCTAAACTTAACCCTAACCTGTACCGTAACCCTAACACTAACCCTAACCGTAACCAAAACCCTAACGGGTACACTAACCCACACCCGAACGCTAACCCTAACCCTAACCCGTACCCTAACCCTACACGTAGCCTAACCTTAACTCTAACCCTAATGCCTAACCCTAACCCTATCCCTAACCCTTACCCTAACCCGTAGCCAAAAGGTAAAACTAACCCGTACCCTAACACTAACCCAAACTGTACTCTAACCCTAACCCTAACCCGTACCCTAACCCTATCCCGTACCCTAAACTTAACCCTAAACCTAACCCAAACTATAACCCTTAAACTAACCTAACACTAACCCATACCCTCAACCTAAACCTAACCTTAACCATAACCCTAACCTGTACCATACCGTAAAACTAACCCGTACCCTAACCCCAAACCTAACCCGAACCCGTAACCTAACCCTATCCCTAACGCTAATACTGACACTAAACCTAAACCAAACCCTAACCTAACCCTAACCCTAACCCTCACCTAAACCTAACGCTAACCCGTACCCTAACCCTATTCCGTACCCTAAACCTAACCCTAACCCGTACCCTAACCCTAACCCTAACCATAACCCTATCCGAACTCTAACCCTAACTCTAACCCTAACCCTAACACTAACCCTAATCCGTACTCTAACCCTAACCCTAGCCCTAAACCTAACCCTAACCCGTACTCTAAACCTAACCCGTACCCTAACACTAACCCGAACCCTAACACTATCCGTAACCCATACTCTAAACCTAAACCTAACCCTAACTCTAACCCTAACCCGTACTATAACCCTAACCCTAAACCTAAACCTAACACTAACCCGTACTCTAACACGATCCCATAGCCTAACACTAACTCTAACATTAACCCCTAACCCTAACCCTAACTCTAACCCTTAACCTAACCAGTACCAAATGTTAAACCACACCCGTACCCTAACACTAACCCAAACCCGTACTCTAACCCTAACCCTAACCCTAACCCTAAACCGCACCCTAAAATTAAACATTAACCTAACCCTAACCATAACCCTTAAATGCACCCTAACCCTAACCTACACGCTAACTCTAACTTTAATGATAACCCTAACCCGTACCTTAACCCTAAAACTAACCCGTACACTAACCCATACCCTAACCCTTACCCTAAACCTAACCCTAACCCTGACCCTAACCATAAACCTAACCCGTACCCTAACCCTAAACCATATCCTAACCGTAGTCCTAAACCTAACCCATACCCTAACCCTAAACGTACCCTAACCCTTACCCAAACCCTAATCCCAAATCGTACCCTAACCCTAGCCCTAACTCTAACCGACACACTAAACCTAACCCGAATCCTAGACCTGACATGTACACTAACCCTATCCCGTACCCTAAACTTAACCCTAACACGTACCCAAACTCTAACAGTAACCCTAACCCATACCCTAGCACTAACCCTAACCATAACCCTAAGCCTAACCCGCACCCTAAACCTAAACCTAACCCTGACCGTAACCATAACCCTTACCCGTACACTAACCCTACCCATACCCTAACACTAACCCTAAACATAACCGTAACCCTATACCGTAACCTAACCCGTACCATAACCCGACCCCTAACCCTGACCCTGACCCTAAACCTAACCCTAACCCGTACCCTAAACCTAACCCACACCGAAACCTAACCCTAACCCGTACCCTAATCCTAACCAATAACCTAAACCTAACCTTAACCATAAATTTAACCCGTACACTACCCTATGCGTACCCTAAACCTAACCCTAACCCGTACCCTAACCCTAACCCTAACCCTAACCCTAACCGTACACTAAACCTAACCCTAACTCTAACACTAACCCTAACCCGTACTCTAACCCTAACCCTAACCCTAAACCTAACCCTAACCCGAATCTAACCCTAACCCGTACCCTAACACTAACCCTTACCCTAACCCTAAACCTAACCCATACCCTAATCCTAAACGTAACCCTAAACCTAACCCATACCCTAACCCTAACCCTAAACCTAACACTAACCCTAACCCGTATGCTAAACCTAAACCTTACCCTTCACCTAACCCGTACCCAACCCTTTCCCGTACTCTAAACCTAACCCTAACCCTAACCTCAACCCGTACCCTAACCCTAACCCTAACCGTAACCCTAACACTAACCCTAACCTGTACAATAACCCTAACCCTAACACTAACCTAACCGTACTATAACCCTAACCCTAACACTAACCCTTACCCTAAACCGTACTGTAACACTAACCGGTACAAATACCCTAACCCTAAACCATACCCTAACCCTAACCCTAACTCGTACCCTAACCCTAACCCTAAACCGTACCCTAAACCTAACCCTAACACGTAACCTAACGCTAACCCTAACCCTAACCCTGACGCTAACCCTAACCCGTACCCTAAGTTTAACCCATACCCTAAACCTAAACCTAATCCTAACCCTAACCCTAACCTGTACGCTAAACCTAAACCTAACCCTTGACCTAACCCGTACCCAACCCTATCCCATAACCTAACCCTAAACTAACCCGTACCCAACCCTAACAGTAACACTAACCCATTCCCGAGCGCTAACCCTAACACTAGCCCTAACCCTAACCCGCACCCTAAACCTAAAGCTAACCCTAACCCTAACCATAACCCTTACCCTAACACTAACCCTAACCCTAACACTAACCCTAACACATACTCTAACCCTAACCCTAACCGTAACCCTACACGTACTCTAACCCTAACCCTAACCCATTCCCTAACCCCAACCCTAACCCTAACCTGTACAATAACCCTAACACTAACCCTAACCCTGACCCTAAACCTAACCCTAACCAGTACCCTAACCCTAACCGGCACCTAAACCTAAACCTAACACGTACCCTAAACCTAAACCGTACACTACCCCTAACCCGTACCCTAACCCGTACCCTAAACCTAACCCTAACCCTAACTCGTACCCTAACCCTAACCCTATCCCTGACCCTAAACCTAAACCTAACCCGTACCCTAAGCCTAACACATACCCTAACCCTAACCCTAACCCTAACACTAACCCTAACCCATACTCTAACCCTAACTCTAACCCTAAACCTAACCCTAACCCATACTCTAACCCTAACCCATACCCTAACACTAACACTTACCCTAACCCTAAACCTAACCCGTACCCTAACCCTAAACGTAACCCTAAACCTAATCCATACACTAACCCTAACCCTAAACCTAAACCTAACCCTAACCCGTACCCTAAACCTAACTCTTACCCTTCACCTAACCCGACACAACCCTTTCCCGTACTCTAAACCTAACCCTAACCCTAACCCTAACCCTAACCCGTACCATAACCCTAACCCTAACCCGTAACCTAACCCTAACCCTAACTCATACACTAACCCTAAACCTAACCCTGACCCTAACCCTAACCCTAAACCGTACCCTAAACCCAAGCCGTAGCCTAACCCTAATCCTACCCCTAACCCGTAGCCTAAACCTAAACCTAACCCTAACTCGTACCCTAACCCTCACCCTAACCCTGACCCTAACCCTAACCCTAACACTAACCCGTACCCTAAGCCTAACCCATGCCCTAAACCTAACCCTAAACCTAACCATAACCCTAACCCGTACCCTAAACCTAAACCTATCCCTTGACCTAAACCGTACCCAACCTATCCCGTACCCTAACCCTAACCATAACCCGTACCCAAACCCTAACAGTAACACTAACCAATACCCTAGCGCTAACCCTAAACCTAACCCTAACCCTCACCCTAAACCTAAGCCTAACCCTAACCCTAACGCTAACCCTAAACCTAACCCTTACACTGACCCTAAACCTAACCCTATACCGTACCCTAACCCTAACCCTAAACCTAACCCGCACACTAAACCTAACCGTAACCCTAGACCTAACACGTACACTAACCCTATCCCGTACCCTAACCTTAAACCTAACCCGTACCGTAACATTACACAAACACTAACACTAACCCTAACCCTAACTTTAACCGGTACACTAACCCTAACCTAAACCCTAAACCTAACCCTATCCCGTACCCTAACCTTAAACCTAACCCGTACCATAATGCTAATACTAACACTAACCCTAACCCTGAACCTAACCCTAACCTGAACCCTAACCCTAACCCTAACCCGTACCCTAAACCTAACCCTAACCCTAACCCTACCCCTAACACTAATGCTAACACGTACTTAACCCTAACCATAACCCTAAACCTAAACCTAATTTTAACCGTAACCCTAACCCGTACACTAACCCTAAAACTAACCCGTACCCTAACTCTAACCATAACACTAACTCGTACCGTAACCCTATCCCTAACCCTAAACCTGACCCTAAAGCTAACCCTAACCCGTACCCTAACCCTAACCCTAACCCTAACCCTAACCCTAACCCTACACTAACCCTAACCCTAACCCTAACTCGTACCCTAACCCTAACCCTAACCCTGACCCTAACCCGTACCCTAACCCGTACCCTAAGCCTAACCCATACCCTAAAACTAACCCTAAACCTAACCCTAACTCTAACCCGTACCCTAAACCTAAACCTAACCCTTGACCTAACTCGTACCCAACCCTATCATGTACCCTATCCCTAACCCTAACCCGTACCCAAACCTAACAGTAACCAAACCCACACCCTAGCACTAATCCTAAACCTAACCCTAAACCGCACCCTAAACCTAAGCCTAAACCTAACCCTAACCCTAACCAGAACCCTAAACCTAACCCTTACCCTGACCCTAACCCTAACCCTATCCCGTACCCTAACCCTAAACCGTACCCTAACACTAATCCTAAACCTAAACAGTACCCTAACCCTAAACGTAAACCTAACCCGTAACAAAACCCTAACCCTAACACGTACACTAACCCTAATCCTAAACCTCACCCGCACACTAAACCTAACCCTAACCCTAGACCTAACACGTACACTAACCCTATCCCGTACCCTAACCTTAACCTTAAACCGTACCGTAACCCTAACACTAACCCTAAACCCAACCCTAACACTAACACGTACACTAACCCTAACCCGAACCCTAACCCTAACCCTAACCCGTACCCTAACCCTAACCCTAAACCGTACCCTAACCCTAACCCTAACCCTAACCCTAAACCTAACGCTAACCCGTAGTTAACCCTAACCCTAACCCTAACCCCAAACCTAACTTTAACCGTAACCCTAACCCGTACACTAACCCTAAAACTAACCCGTAACTTAAGGCCAACCATAACACTAACTCGTACCGTAACCCTATCCTTAACCCTAGACTGACCCTAAACCTAACCCTAACCCTAACCCGCACTCCAAACCTAACCCTAACTCGTACCCTAACCCTAATTCCTAATTCGTAACCTAAACCTAACCCTAACCCTAAACTTAACCTGTACGCTAACCCTATCCCGTACCCTAAACCTAACCCTAACCCGTACCCTAACCCTAACCCTAAACCTATCCGTACACTAACCATAACCCTAACCCGTACCCTAACACTAACCCATAACCTAACCCTAACCCAGGACCTAACTCTAAACCGCACCGTAATGCTAACCCTAACCCTAGACCTAACCCGTACCCTAACCCTAGCCCGAACCCTAACCCTAACCCTAACCCGTATCCTAACCATAACACTAAACCTAACCCTAACCCTAACCCTTACCCTAAACCGTACACTAACCCTAAACCTACCCTAACCCGTATCCTACCCTAACCCGTAGCCTAACCCTAACCCTAACCCTTACCCTAACCCGTACACAAACGCTAAACCTTACCCATACCCTCACACTAAGCCAAACCCGTACCCTAACACGTACCCTAACCCTAAAACGTACCCTTACCCGTACTTCAACCCTAACCATAACTTGTACCCTAACCCATACCATAAACCTAGCCCTAACCCTAACCCTAAATCTAACTCATACCCTAGCCTGACCCCTAACCCATACCCTAACCCTAACCCGTACGTAAAACTAACCCTAGCCCCTAAACCTAACCCTAACCCATACCCTAAACCTAACCCTATCCCTAACTCGTACCCTTTCCCTAACCCTAACCGTGAACCTAACCCTAACCCTATCCCGTAACGTAACCTTAACACTAACCCTAACACTAAACCTAACCCTAACCGTAACCTGTACACTAAACCTAACCCTAACCCGTACCCTAACCCTAACCCGTACCCTAACCCTAAAACGATGCCTAACCCTAACCCACACCCTAAACCTAACCCTAACCCTAGACCTAACCCGTATCCTAACTCTATCCAGTACCCTAACCCTAACGCTAACCCGTACCCTAACCCTAACAATAACACTAACACTAATGCTAACCCTATCCCGTACACTAACCCTAACCCTAACCCGTACCCTAACACTAACCCGCAGCCTAACCCGAACCCTAACCCTAAACCCTAACCCTACCATAAACCTAACACTTACCCAAACCCGTACCCAAACATTAAACTTAACCCGTACACTAACACTAACCCAAACCCGTACCCTAACCCGTACCCTAACACTAACCCGGACCGTTACCCGTACCTTAACCCTAACCCTAAACTGTACCCTAAACCGTACCCTAACACTAACCCTAACCTGTACCCTAACACGTAGCATGAACCTAACACTAACCCTAACACGTACCCTAACCCTAACCCTAACACTGACCCTAACCCTAAATCTAACCCGTACCCTAAACCTAACCCATACCCTAAACCTAAACCTAAAGCTAACCCTAACCCTAACCCGTACCTTAAAACTAAACCTAACCCTTGACCTAACCTGTACCAACCCTATCCCATACCCTAACCCTAACCATAACCCGTACCCAAACCTTAACAATAACCCTAACCCATACTCTAGCGCTAACCCTAAACTTAAACCAAAGCCTAAGCCGCACCCTAAACCTAAACCTAACCCTAACACTAACCATAACCCTTACCCGTACCCTAACCCTAACCCATAACCTAACACTAACCCTACCTTAACTGTAACACTAACCCGTAACCTAACCCTAAAACTAATCCGTACCCTAACCCAACCCTAACCCTAACCCGTACCAAAACCCTATCATTAACCCTAACCCTGACCCTAAACCTAACCCTAACCCGTACCCTAACCCTAATCCGCAACTAAACCTAACCCTAACCCTAAACCTAAACCTAACACTAACCCTAACCCGTACACTAACCCTAAACCGAACCCTAACCCTAACCTGTACCCTAACCCTACCCGTAGCTTAACCCTAACTCTTACCCTAACCCCTAACCCTAACCCGTACCCTAACCCGTACCCTAACCCGTACTCAAAAGTTAAACCTAACCAGTACCCTAACACTAACCCAAACCCATACTCTAACCCTAACCCTAACCCTACCCGCACCCTAAACCTAACCTTAACACGTACCGTAACCCTAACCCGTAACCTAAACCTAACCCTACCATAAACTTAACCCGTACGCTTACCCTATCCCGTACGCTAAAGCTAACCCTAACCCGTAACCTAACCCTAAAACTAACCCTAAGACTAACCGGTATATTAACCCTAACCCTAAACTTAACACTAACCCTACCCCATACTCTAACCCTAACCCTAACACTAACCCTCACCCTAACCCGTACCCTAACCCTAACCCTAAATCTTTCCCTAACACTAACCCTAACCCGTATTATAACCCTAACCCTAACCCTAACCCTAACCATAATCCTAACCTTACACTAACCCTAAAACTAACCCTCACCCTAACCCTAACCCGTACTGTAACCCTAACCCGTAACATAAACCTAACCCTAACCCGTACCCGAAACCTAACCCTAACTCGTACCCTAACCCTAACCCTAACCCTTGACCTAACCCGTACCTAACCCTATACCGTACCCTAACCCTAACCCAAACCCGTACCCAAACCCTAACAGTAACCCTAACCAATACCCTTGTGCTAACCCTAAACCTAACCCTAACCCTCACCCTAAACCTAAGCCTAACCCTAACCCTAATGCTGACCCTAAAACTAACCCTTACACTGACCATAAACCTAACCCTAACCCTAACCCGAACCCTAAACCTAACCCTTACCCTGACCGTAACCCTAACCCTATCCCGTACCCTAACCCTATACCGTACCCTAACCTTAATCCTAAACCTATACCGTACCCTAACCCTAAATGTAAACCTAACCCGTACCAAAACCCTAACCCTAACATGTACCCTAACCCTAACCCTAAACTTCACCCGCACACTAAACCTAACCCTAACCCTAGACCTAACACGTACACTAACCCTATCCCGTACCCTAATCTTAACCCTAACCCGTACCGTAACCCTAACCTTAACCCTAACCCCAACCCTAACCCTAACCCGTACACTAACCCTAACCCGAACCCTAACCCTAACCCTAACCTGTACCCTAACCCTAACCCTAACCCGTACCCTAACCCTAACCCTAACCCTAACGCTAACCCGTAGTTAACCCTAACCCTAACCGTAACCCCAAACCTAACTTTAAACGTAACCCTAACCCGTACACTAACCCTAAACTAACCCGTACCCTAACGTCAACCATAACACTAACTCGTACCGTAACCCTATCCCTAACCCTAGACCTGACCCTAAACCTAACCCTAACCCTAACCCGCACTCTAAACCTAACCCTAACTCGTACCCTAACCCTAATCCGTAACCTAAACCTAAACCTAACCCTAAACTTAACCTGTACGCTAAACCTATCCCGTACCCTAAAACTAACCCTAAACCGTACCCTAACCCTAACCCTAACCCTATCCGTACACTAACCCTAACCCTAACCCTTACCCTAACCCTAACCCATACCCTAACCCTAACCCTTACCCTAACCCGTACACAAACGCTAAACCTAACCCATACCCTCACACTAAGCCAAACCCGTACCCTAACACGTACCCTAACCCTAAAACGTACCCTTACCCGTACCTCAACCCTAACCCTAACTTGTACCCTAACCCATACCATAAACCTAGCCCTAACCCTAACCCTAAATCTAACTCATACCCTACCCTGACCCCTAACCCATACCCTAACCCTAACCCGTACGTAAACCTAACCATAGCCCCTAAACCTAACCCTAACCCATACCCTAAACCTAACCCTATCCCTAACTCGTACCCTTTCCCTAACCCTAACCGTGACCCTAACCCTAACCCTATCCCGTACCGTAACCTTAACACTAACCCTAACACTAAACCTAACCCTAACCCTAACCCTAACCTGTACACTAAACCTAACCTAACCCGTACCCTAACCCTAACCCGTACCCTAACCCTAAAACGATGCCTAACCTTAACCCACACCCTAAACCTAACCCTAAACCTAGACCTAACCCGTACCCTAACTCTATCCAGTACCCTAACCTTAACGCTAACCCGTTCCCTAACCCTAACAATAACACTAACCCTAATGCTAACCCTATCCCGCACAATAACCCTAACCCTAACCCATACCCTAACACTAACCCGTAGCCTAACCCGAACCCTAACCCTAAACCCTAACCCTACCATAAACCTAACCCTTACCCAAACCCATACCCAAACATTAAACCTAACCCGTACACTAACACTAACCCAAACCCGTACCCTAACCCGTACCCTAACCCTAACCCGGACCGTTACCCGTACCTTAACCCTAACCCTAAACTGTACCCTAACCCGTACCCTAACCCTAACCCTAACCTGTACCCTAACACGTAGCATAAACCTAACACTAACCCTAACAGGTACCCTACCCCTAACCCTAACACTGACCCTAACCCTAAACCTAACCCGTACCCTAAACCTAACCCATACCCTAAACCTAAACCTAAAGCTAACCCTAACCCTAACCCGTACCCTAAAACTAACCCTAACCCTTGACCTAACCTGTACCAACCCTATCCCATACCCTAACCCTAACCATAACCCGTACCCAAACCCTAACAATAACCCTAACCCATACTCTAGCGCTAACCCTAAACCTAAACTTAAGCCTAAGTCGCACCCTAAACCTAACCTAACCCTAACACTAACCATAACCCTTACCCGTACCCTAACCCTAACCCATAACCTAACACTAACCCTACCTTAACCGTAACACTAACCCGTAACCTAACCCTAAAACTAATCCGTACCCTAACCCAACCCAAACCCTAACCCTTACCATAACCCTATCATTAACCCTAACCCTGACCCTAAACCTAACCCTAACCCGTACCCTAACCCTAATCCGCAACTAAACCTAACCCTAAGCCTAAACCTAACCCTAACACTAACCCTAAACCGTACACTAACCCTAACCCGAACCCTAACCCTAACCTGTACCCTAACCCACCCGTAGCTTAACCCTAACTCTTATCCTAACCCCTAACCCTAACCCGTACCCGTACCCTAACCCGTACCCAAAAGGTAAACCTAACCAGTACCCTAACACTAACCCAAACCTGTACTCTAACCCTAACCCTAACCCGAACCCTACCCGCACCCTAAACCTAACCCTAACACGTACCGTAACCCTCACCCGTAACCTAAACCTAACCCTACCATAAACTTAACCCGTACGCTTACCCTATCCCGTACACTAAAGCTAACCCGAACCCGTAACCTAACCCTAAACCTAAGCCTAAGACTAACCGGTACATTAACCCTAACCCTAAACCTAACACTAACCCTACCCCATACTCTAACCCTAACCCGAACACTAACCCAAACCCTAACCCGTACCCTAAAACTAACCCTAACCCTATCCCTAACACTAACCCTAACCAGTACTATAACCCTAACCCTCAACATAATCCTAACCTTACTCTAACCCTAAAACTAACCCTCACCCTATCCCTAACCCGTACTGTAACCCTAACCCGTAACATAACCCTAACACTAACCCGTACCCGAAACCTAACCCTAACTCGTACCCTAACCCTAACCCTAACCCTTGACCTAACCTGTACCCAACCCTATACCGTACCCTAACCCTAACCCTAACCCGGACCCAAACCCTAACAGTAACCCTAACCCATAGTGCTAAAACCCTAAGCCTAACCTGCAACCTAAACCTAAACCTAACCCTGACCCTAACCATAACCCTAACCTGTACCCTAACCCGTACCATAACTCTACCCTTAACCCTAACCCTGACTCTAAACCTAACCCTAACCCGTACCCTAACACTAACCCGTAACCTAAACCTAACCCTAACCCTAAACTTAACCCGTACACTAACCCTATCCCGTAGCCTAAACCTAACCCTTACCCGTACCCTAAACTTAACCCTAACCAAACCCTATCCATACACTAAACCTAACGCTAACCCTAACCCTAACCCTATCCGTACACTAAACCTAACCCTAACCCTAACACTAACCTTAACCCGTACTCTAAACCTAACCCTAACCCTAAACCTAACGCTAACCCGTACACTAACCCTAACCCTAACCCTAACCCGCACCCTAAACCTAACCCTAACCCATACCCTAATCCTAACCTGTAACCTAAACCTAACCCTAACCCTAACCTTAACCCGTACGCTAACCCTATCCCATACCCTAAACCTAACCCTAACCTGTAAACTAACCCTAAACCTAACCCTAAGCCTAACCCGTACATTAACCCTAACCCTAACCCTAACACTAACCCTACCCCGTACTCTAACCCTAACCCTAACCCTAACCCTAACCCTAACCCTAACCATAACCATAACCCTAACCCTAACACTAACGATAACCTGTACTTAACCCTAACCCTAACCCTAACACTAACTTTAACCGTAACCCTAACCCGTACACAAACCCGAAAACTAACCTATACCCTAACACCAACCGTAACAGTAACTCGTACCGTAACCCTATCCCTAACCCTAAACCGGACCCTAAACCTAACCCTAACCCGTACCCTAACCCTAATCCTCACAGGCACCCTAAACCTAACCTTAACCCGTACCCTAACACTAATCCATAACCTAAACCTAACCCTAACCCTAAACTTAACCCGTACGCTAACCCTATCCCGTACCCTAAACCTAAACCTAACCCTAACCCTAACCCTAACCCGTACCTTAAAACTAACCCTAACCCTTGACCTAGCCTGTACCTACCCTATCCCATACCCTAACCCTAACCATAACCCGTACCCAAACCTTAACAATAACCCTAACCCATACTCTAGCGCTAACCCTAAACTTAAACCAAAGCCTAAGCCGCACCCTAAACCTAAACCTAACCCTAACACTAACCATAACCCTTACCCGTACCCTAACCCTAACCCATAACCTAACACTAACCCTACCTTAACCGTAACACTAACCCGTAACCTAACCCTAAAACTAATCCGTACCCTAAGCCAACCCTAACCCTAACCCGTATCAAAACCCTATCATTAACCCTAACCCTGACCCTAAACCTAACCCTAACCCGTACCCTAACCCTAATCCGCAACTAAACCTAACCCTAACCCTAAACCTAAACCTAACACTAACCCTAACCCGTACACTAACCCTAACCCGAACCCTAACCCTAACCTGTACCCTAACCCTACCCGTAGCTTAACCCTAACTCTTACCCTAACCCCTAACCCTAACCCGTACCCTAACCCGTACCCTAACCCGTACTCAAAAGTTAAACCTAACCAGTACCCTAACACTAACCCAAACCCGTACTCTAACCCTAACCCTAACCCTACCCGCACCCTAAACCTAACCTTAACACGTACCGTAACCCTAAACCGTAACCTAAACCTAACCCTACCATAAACTTAACCCGTACGCTTACCCTATCCCGTACGCTAAAGCTAAACCTAACCCGTAACCTAACCCTAAAACTAACCCTAAGACTAACCGGTACATTAACCCTAACCCTAAACTTAACACTAACCCTACCCCATACTCTAACCCTAACCCTAACACTAACCCTCACCCTAACCCGTACACTAACCCTAACCCTAACCCTTTCCCTAACACTAACCCTAACCTGTACTATAACCCTAACCCTAACCCTAACCCTAACCCTAACCATAATCCTAACCTTACACTAACCCTAAAACTAACCCTCACCCTAACCCTAACCCGTACTGTAAACCTAACCCGTAACATAAACCTAACCCTAAACCGTACCCGAAACCTAACCCTAACTCGTACCCTAACCCTAACCCAAACCCGTACCCAAACCCTAACAGTAACCCTAACCAATACCCTTGTGCTAACCCTAAACCTAACCCTAACCCTCACCCTAAACCTAAGCCTAACCCTAACCCTAATGCTGACCCTAAAACTAACCCTTACACTGACCGTAAACCTAACCCTAACCCTAACCCGAACCCTAAACCTAACCCTTACACTGACCGTAACCCTAACCCTATCCCGTACCCTAACCCTATACCGTACCCTAACCTTAATCCTAAACCTATACCGTACCCTAACCCTAAATGTAAACCTAACCCGTACCAAAACCCTAACCCTAACACATACCCTAACCCTAACCCTAAACTTCACCCGCACCATAAAGCTAACCCTAACCCTAGACCTAACACGTACACTAACCCTATCCCGTACCCTAACCTTAACCCTAACCCGTTCCGTAACCCTAACCTTAACCCTAACCCCAACCCTAATCCTAACCCGTACACTAACCCTAACCCGAACCCTAACCCTAACCCTAACCCGTACCCTAACCCTAACCCTAACCTGTACCCTAACCCTAACCCTAACGCTAACCTGTAGTTAACCCTAACCCTAACCGTAACCCCAAACCTAACTTTAAACGTAACCCTAACCCGTACACTAAACCTAAAACTAACCCGTACCCTAACGCCAACCATAACACTAACTCGTACCGTAACCCTATCCCTAACCCTAGACCTGACCCTAAACCTAACCCTAACCCTAACCCGCACTCTAAACCTAACCCTAACTCATACCCTAACCCTAATCCGTAACCTAAACCTAACCCTAACCCTAAACTTAACCTGTACGCTAAACCTATCCCGTACCCTAACCCTAACCCTAACCCTATCCGTACACTAACCCTAACCCTAACCCTTACCCTAACCCTAACCCATACCCTAACCCTAACCCTTACCCTAACCCGTACACAAACGCTAAACCTAACCCATACCCTCACACTAAGCCAAACCCGTACCCTAACACGTACCCTAACCCTAAAATGTACCCTTACCCGTACCTCAGCCCTAACCCTAACTTGTACCCTAACCCATACCATAAACCTAGCCCTAACCCTAACCCTAAATCTAACTCATACCCTACCCTGACCCCTAACCCATACCCTAACCCTAACCCGTACGTAAACCTAACCCTACCCCTAAACCTAACCCTAACCCGTACCCTAAACCTAACCCTATCCCTAACTCGTACCCTTTCCCTAACCCTAACCGTGACCCTAACCCTAACCCTATCCCGTACCGTAACCTTAACACTAACCCTAACACTAAACCTAACCCTAACCCATACCCGAAACCTAACCCTAACTCGTACCCTAACCCTAACCTTAACACGTACCGTAACCCTAACCCGTACCCTAACCCTAACGCTAACCCGTAGTTAACCCTAACCCTAACCCTAACCCCAAACCTAACTTTAACCGTAACCCTAAACCGTACACTAACCCTAAAACTAACCCGTACCCTAACGCCAACCATAACACTAACTCGTACCGTAACCCTATCCCTAACGCTAAACCTGACCCTAAACCTAACCCTAACCTAACCCGCACTCTAAACCTAACCCTAACTCGAACCCTAACCCTAATCTGTAACCTAAACCTAACCCTAAACCTAAGCTTAACCTGTACGCTAACCCTATCCTGTACCCTAAACCTAACACTAACTCGTACCCTAACCCTAACCCTAACCCTATCTGTACACTAAACATAACCCTAACCCGTACCCTAACCCTAACCCATAACCTAACCCTAAACCAGGGCCTAACTCTAAACCGCACCATAAAGCTAACCCTAACCCTAGACCTAACCCGTACCCTAACCCTATCCCGAACCCTAACCCTAACCCTAACCCGTACACTAACCCTAACACTAAACCTAACCCTAACCCTAACCCGTACACTAACCCTAAACCTACCCTAACCCGTATCCTACCCTAACCCGTAGCCTAACCCTAACCCTAACCCTAACCCTAACCCTAACCCTTACCCTAACCCGTACACAAATGCTAAAACTAACCCATACCCTCACACTAAGCCAAACACGTACCCTAACACGTACCCTAACCCTAAAACGTACCGTTACCCGTACCTCAACCCTAACCCTAACTTGTACCCTAACCCATACCATAAACCTAGCCCTAACCCTAACCCTAAATCTAACTCATACCCTACCCTGAACCCTAACCCATACCCTAAACCTAACCCGTATATAAACCTAACCCTAGCCCCTAAACCTAACCCTAACCCGTACCCTAAACCTAGCCCTATCCCTAATTTGTACCCTTTCCCTAACCCTAACCGTGACCCTAACGCTAACCCTATCCCGTACCGTAACCTTAACAAAAACCCTAACACTAAACCTAACCCTAACCCTAACCTGTACACTAAACCTAACCCTAACCCATACCCTAACCCTAACCCGTACCCTAACCCTAAAACAATGCCTAACCCTAACCCACACCCTAAACCTAACCCTAACCTTAGACCTAACCCGTACCCTAACCCTATCCAGTACCCTAACCCCAACGCTAACCTGTACCCTAACCCTAACACTAACACTAACCCTAATGCTAACCCTATCCCGTACACTAACCCTAACCCTAACCTGTACCCTAAGACTAACCCGTAGCCTAACCCGAACCCTAACCCTAAACCCTAACCCTACCATGAACCTAACCCTTACCCAAACCCGTACCCAAACATTAAACCTAACCCGTACACTAACACTAACCCAAACCCGTACCCTAACCCGTACCCTAACCCTAACCCGGACAGTTACATATACCTTAACTCTAACCCTAAACTGTACCCTAAACCGTACCCTAACCCTAACCCTAACCTGTACCCTAACACGTAGCATAAACCTAACCCTAAACCTAACACATACCCTAACCATAACCCTAACACTGACCCTAACCCTAAACCTAACCCGTAGCCTAAACCTAACCCATACCATAAACCTAAACCTAACGCTAACCCTAACCCTAACCCGTACCCTAAAACTAACCCTAACCCTTGACCTAACCCATACCAAACCTATCCCATACCCTAACCCTAACCATAACCCATACCCAAACCCTAACAATAACCCTAACCCATACTCTAGCGCTAACCCTAACCCTAATCCTAAGCCTAAGCCGCACCCTAAACCTAAACCTAACCCTAACACTAACCATAACCCTTACCCGTACCCTAACCCTAACCCATAACCTAACACTAACCCTACCTTAACCGTAACCGTAACCCGTACCCTAACCCTAAAACTAATCCTTACCCTAACCCAACCCTAACCCTAACCCATACCATAACACTATCATTAACCCTAAACCTGACCCTAAACCTAAACCTAACACGTACCCTAACCCTAATCCGCAACTAACCCTAACCCTAACCCGTAACCTAAACCTAACACTAACCCTTTCCCTAACACTAACCCTAACCCGTACTATAAACCTAACCCTAACCCTAACCTTAACCATAATCCTAACCGTACTCTAACCCTAAAACTAACCCTCACCCTAACCCTAACCCATACTGTAACCCTAACCCGTAACATAACCCTAACCCTAACCCATACCTGAAACCTAACCCTAACTCGTACCCTAACCCTAACCCTAACCCTTGACCTAACCCATCCACAACACTATCCCTTACCCTAACCCTAACCCGGACCCAAACCCTAACAGTAACCCTAACCAATAACCTAGCGCTAACCCTAACCCTAACCCTAGGCCTAACCCGCACCCTAAACCTAAACCTAACCCTGACCCTAACCATAACCCTAATCCGTACCCTAACCCTTACCATAACCCTACCCCTAACCCTAGCCCTGACCCTAAACCTAACCCTAACCCGTACCCTAACCCTAACCCACACCGAAACCTAGCCCTAACCCGTACCCTAACCCTAACCCGTAACCTAAACCTAACCCTACCCATAAACTTAACCTGTACACTAACCCTATCCCGTAGCCTAAACCTAAACCTAATCCTAGACCTAACACGTACATTAACCATATCCCGTATTGTAACCTTAATCCTAGCCCGTACCATAACCCAAACACTAAACCTAAACCTAAACCTAACCCTAACCCTAACCCGTACACTAACCCGAACCCGAACCCTAAACCTAACCCGTACCCTAACCCTACCCATAGCCTAACCCTAAATCTAACCCTAACCCCTAACCCTAACACTAATTCTAACCCTTACCCTAACCTGTACCCAAACAGTAAACCTAACCTGTAACCTAACACTAACCCAAACCTGTACTCTTACCCTAACACTAACCCTAACCTGCACCCTAAACTTAACCCTAACCCTAACACAAACCATAACCCTTAACTGTAACCTAACCGTAACCCATACCCTAACCCTAAAACTAACCTGTACCTTAAACCTAATCCTAACCCTAACCTGTACCCTACCTCTAACCCTAACCCTAACCCGTAACCTAAACCTAACCCTAACCCTAACTCGTACCCTACCCCTAACCCTAACCCTGACCCTAACCCTAACCCTAACCCATACCCTAAGCCTAACACATACCCTAACCCTAAACCTAAACCTAACCCTAACCCTATCCCGTACCCTAAACCTAACCCTAACCCTTGACCTAACCCGTAACCAAACCTATTAGTACCCTAACCCTAAACCTAACACGTACCCAAAACCTAACATTAACCCTAACCCATAAACTAGTGCTAACCCTAACCCTAACCCAAACCCGTCCCCTAAACCTAAACCATACCCTAACACTAAACATAATCCTTACCCGTACCCTAACCCTAAACCATACCCTAACCCTAACCCTAACCTTAACCATAACACTGACCCGTACCCTAACCCTAAAACTAACCCGTACCCTAACCCCAAACCTAACCCTAACCCGTAACCTAACCTTATCCCTAACGCTAATCCTGACACTAAACCTAAACCTAACCCTAACCCTAACCCTAACCCTATCCCTCACCTAAACCTAACCCTAACCCGTACCCTAACCCTATCCCGTACCCTAAACCTAACCCTAACCCGTACCCTAACCCTAACCCTAACCCTATCCGTACTCTAACCCTAACCCTAACCCTAAACCTAACACTATCCCTAACCCATATTCTAACCCTAAACCTAACCCTAACTCTAACCCTAAACCGTACTATAACCCTAACCCTAACCCTAAAACTAACACTACCCCGTACTCTAACCCGATCCCATAGCCTAACACTAACTCTAACCCTAACCCCTAACCCTAACCCTACCCCTTAACCTAACCCCTTACCCAAATGGTAAACCTAACCCATACCCTAACACTAACCCAAACCCTTACTCTAACCCTAACCCTAAACCTAACCCTAAACCGCACCCTAAAATTAACAATAAACCTAACACTAACCATAACCCTTAAACGTACCCTAACCGTAACCTACACCCTAACCCTAACCCTAACTTTAACCATAACCCTAACCCGTGCCTTAACCCTAAAACTAACCCGTACACTAACCAGTACCTTAACGCTTATGCTATACCTAACCCTAACCCTGACCCTAAACCTAACCCTAACCCGTACCCTAACCCTAACCCACACCGAAACCTAACCCTAACCCGTACCCTAACCCTAACCTTAACTTAAACCTAACCTTAACCCTAAACTTAACCCGTACACTAACCCTATCCCGTAGCCTAAACCTAACCCTAACCCGTACCCTAAACTAACACTAACGCTAACCCTATCCGTACACTAAACCTAACCCTAACCCTAACACTAACCCTAACCCGTACTCTAACCATAACCTTAACCCTAAACCCGTATTCTAACCCTAACCCGTACACAACACCTAACCCTAACACGTATCCTAACCGTAACCCTAACCCTAACTCTAACCCGCACACTAAACCTAAACCTAATCCTAGATCTAACACGTACACTAACCATATCCCGTATCGTAACCTTAAGCCTAACCCGTACCGTAACCCAAACACTAACCCTAAACCTAAACCTAACCCTAACCCAACCCGTACACTACCCTAACCCGAACCCTAAACCTAACCCGTACCCTAACCTTACCCGTAGCCTAACACTAACTCTAACCCTTACCCTAACCCGTACCCAAACGGTAAACCTAACCCGTACCATAACACTAACCCAAACCCGTACTCTAACCCTAACCCTAACCCGCACCCTAAACTTAACCCTAACCTTAACACAAACCAAAACCATTAACCGTAACCTATCCCTAACCCATTCCCTAACGCTAAAACTAACCCGTACCCTAAACCCAACCCTAAACCTAACCCGTACCCTAACACGAACCCTAACCCAAACCCTGACCCTAAACCAAACAATAACCATTACACTAACCCTAAACCTAAGCCTAACCCGCACCCTAAAACAAACCCTAACCCGTACCCTAACCGTAAAACTAACCCGTACCCTAACCCCAAACATAACCCTAACCCGTACCCTAACACTAACCCTAACCCTAACCCTGACCCTAAACCTAACCCTAAACCGTACACTAACCCTAACCCTAACCTTATCCCGTACCCTAAACCTAACCCTAACCCGTATCCTAACCCTAAACCTAACCCTAAGCCTAACCCGTACATTAACCCTAAACCTAACCCTAAAATTAACCCTACCCCATACTCTAAACCTAACCCTAACCCTAAACCTAACACAAACCCTAACCCTAACACGAGCCCTAACCCTTACTCTAACCCTAAACCTAACCCTCACACTAACCATAACCCGTACTGTAACACTAACCCGTATCATATCCCTAACCCTAACACGTAACCTAACCCTAACCCTAACTCGTACACTAACCCTAACCCTAACCCTGACCCTATACCCTAACCCTAACCCGTATCCTAAACCTAAACCGTACCCTAACCCTAACCCTAACTCTAACCCATACCCTAAACCTAACCCTAACCCTAACTCGTACCCTAACCCTAACCCTAACCCTGACCCTAACCCTAACCCTAACCCGTACCCTAAGCCTAACCCATAACCTAACCCTAACCCTAAACCTAACCCTAAACCTAACCGGTACCCTAAACCTTAACCTAACCATTGACCTTACCCGTACCCAACCCTATCCCGTACCCTAACCCTAACTCTAACCCTAACCCATAACCAAACCCTAACAGTAACCCTAACCCATACCCTAGTGCTAACCCTAAACCTAACCCTAACCCGCAACCTAAACCTAAGCCTAACCCTAACCCTAACCCTAACCCTAAACCTAACCCGTACACTGACACTAAACCTAACCCTATACTGTAGCCTAACCCTAAACCTAAACCTAACCCGCACACTAAACCTAACCCTAACCCTAGACCTAACACGTACACTAACCCTATCCCGTACCCTAACCTTAAACCTAACCCGTACCGTAACACTAATACTAAAACTAACCCTAACCCTAACCCTAACCCTAACCCGTACACTAACCCTAACCTAAAACCTAACCCTAACCCTAACCCTAACCCGTACGCTAACCCTAACCCTAACCCTAACCCTAACACTAACGCTAACCCGTACTTAACCCTAACCCTAACCCGAAACCTAACACATACCCTACCCCTATCCCTAACCCGTACCCTAACCCTAACCCATACCCAAAACTAAACCTAACCCCTAACCCTAACCCTAAACTGTACCCTAAACATAACCCTAAACCTAACTCGTACCCTACCCCTAACCCTAACCCTGAACCTAACGCTAAACCTGACTCGTACCCTAACCCTAACCCGAACACTAAACCTAACAGTAACCCTAACTCGTACACTATCCCTAAACCTAACCGTGACCCTAAACCTAATCCTAACCAGTACCCTAACCCTAACACTAACCCTAACACTAACCCTAACCCGTACACTAACCCTAACCCTAACCCGTACCCTAAACCTAACACTAACCCTAACCCTAACCCGATGCCTAACCCTAACCCACACCCTAAACCTAACTCTAACCCTAGAACTAACCCGTACCCTAACCCTATCCCGTACACTAACCCTAACGCTAACCTGTATCATAACCCTAACACTAACACTAACCCTAATCCTAATCCTATCCCGTACACTAACCCTAAACCTAACCCTAAACCGTACCCTAACCCTAACCCGTAGCGTAACCCTAACACTAACCCTAACCCCTAAACTTACCATAACCCTAACCTTTTCCCAAACCCATACCCAAACTTTAAACCTAACCCGTACCCTAACACTAACACAAACCCGTACCCTAACCCGTACCCTAAACCTATCCCGTACCGTTACCCGTACCTTAAACCTAACCCTAACCTGTACCCAAACCCGTGCACTAACCCTAACCCTAACCTGTACCCTAAAACGTAGCATAACCCTAACCCTAACCCTAAACCGCACACTAAACCTAACCGTAACCCTAGACCTAAGATGTACACTACCCAATCCCGTACCCTATCCTTAACCCTAACCAGTACCATAAACCTAACACTAACCCTAACCCTAACCCTAACCCTAACCCTAACCCGTACACTAACCCTCACCCGAACCATAACCCTAACCCGTACCCTAACCCTACCCATAGCGTAACCCTAACTCTAAACCTAACCCTGACCCTAAACCTTACCCTAACCCATACCCAAATGGTAAACCTAACCGGTACCCTAACACTAAACCAAACCGGTACTCTAACCCTAACCCTAAACCTAACTCTAACCCTAACCCGAACCCTCAACTTAACCCTAAACCTAACCCAAACCATAACCCTTAACCGTAACCTAAACCTAACCCATACCCTAAACCTAACCCTAACCTTAAACATAACCCTAACCCGTACCCTAACCCTAAAACTAACCCGTACCCTCACCCCAACCCTAACCATAACCATACCCTAAAACTAAACCTAACTGTAATACTGACCCTAAACCTAACCCTAACCCTTACACTAACCCTAACCCTAATTCTAACCTGCACCCTAAACCTAACCCTAACCCATACCCTAACCCTAACCCGTAACCTAAACCTAACCCTAACCCTAAACTTAACCCGTACACTAACCCTAAACCGTACCCTAAACCTAACCCTAACCCTAACTCGTACCCTAACCCTAACCCGTACCGTAACGCTAACCCTAACCCGTACCCAAACCGTAACCATAAACCTAACCCATACCCTAGCGCTAACCCTAACCCTAACCCTAAGCCTAACCCGCACTCTAAACCAAAACCTAACCCTAACCCTAACCATAACCCTTACCCGTACCCTAACCCTAACGTATACCCTATACTAACCCTAACCTTAATCGTTACCCTAACCCATACCCTAACCCTAAAACTCACCCATACCCTAACCCCAACCCTAACCCTAGCAAGTACCATAACCCTATCCCTAACCCTAACCCTGACCCAAACCTAACCGTAACACATACCATAACCCTAACCCACACCTAAACCTAACCCTAACCCGTACCCTAACCCTAAACTGTAACCTAAACCTAACCCTACCCTAAACTTAACCCGTACACTAACCCTATCCCGTAACCTAAACTTAACCCTAACCCTTACCCTAACCCTAACCCTAATCCAACCCTATCCGTACACTAACCCTAACCCTAACACTAACACTAACCCTAACCCATACTCTAACCCTAACCCTAAGCCTAAAACTAACCCTAACCCATAATCTACCCCTAACCCGTCCCCTACACTAACCCTTACCCTAACCCTAAACCTAACCCATACCCTAAACCTAAACGTAACCCTAACCCATATGCAAACCCTAACCCTAACACGTACCCATCCCTAACCCTAACCCTAACCTGCACACTAAACCTAACCCTCACCCTAGACCTACCACGTACACTAACCCAATCCTGTACCCTAACCTTAAACCTAACCCGTAACCTAACATAACCAAACCCGTAATATAATCCTAACCCTAACCCTAACCCATACCATAACCCTACCCGTACCCTAACCCTAACTCTAACCCTAACCCCTAACCCTAACCCTAACCCTTACCCTAACCCGTAGCCAAATGGTAAACCTAACCCGTAACCTAACACTAACCCAAACCCGTAGTCTAACACTAACCCTAACCCTTACCCAAACCCTAACCCTAACCCGCACCCTAAACTTAACCCTAACCCTAACCCAAACCATAACTCTTAACCGTAACCTAAACCAAACCCATACCCTAAACCTAACCCTAACATTAACCGTAACCCTAACCCATACCCTAACCCTAAAACAAACCCGTACCTTAACCCCAACCCTAACCTTAACGCATACACTAACACTAACCCTAACCCTAACAATGACCCTAAACCTAACCCTAACCCTTACATTAATCCTAACCCTAACACTAACCCGCACCCTAAACCTAACACTAACCCGTACCATAAACCTAACCCATAACTTAAACCTACCCCAACCCTAAACTTAACCCGTAGGCTAACCCTATCCCGTACCCTAAACCTAACCCTAAACCGTATCCTAACTCTAAGCCTAACCCTAAGCCTAATCTGTACATTAACCCTTACCGTAACCCTAACACTAACCCTAACCCGTACTCCAACCCTAACCCTAACGCTAACCCGTACACTAACCCTAACCCGAACCCTAACCCTAACCCTAACACTAACACTAACCTGTACACTAACCCTAACCCTAACACTCACCCTAAACCTGACCCTAAACCTAACCCTAACCCGTACACTAACCCTAACCCTAAGCCTAACCCGCACCCTAAACCTAACGCTAATCCATACCCTAACCCTAACCCATAACCTAAACCTAACCCTAACCCTAAACTTAATCCGTACGCTAACCCTATCCCGTACCCTAAACCTAACCCTAACCCGTAAACTAACCCTAAACCTAACCCTAAGACTAACCCGTACATTAACCCTAACCCTAACCCTAACACTAACCCTACCCCATACTCTAACCCTAACCCTAACCCTAACCCTAACCCGTACCCTAACCATAACCATAACCCTAAGCCTAACACTAACGATAACCTGTACTTAACCCTAAACCTAATCCTAACTTTAACCATAACCCTAACCCGTACACAAACCCTAAAACTAACCTATACCCTAACGCCAACCGTAACACTAACTCGTACCGTAACCCTATCCCTAACCCTAAACCTGATCCTAAACCTAACCCTAACCCGTACCCTAACCCTAATCCTCGCACGCACCTTAAACCTAACCCTAACCTGTACCCGAACACTAGTCCGTAGCCTAAACCTAACCCTAACCCTAAACTTAACCCATACGCTAACCCTATCCCGTACCCTAAACCTAACCCATTCCCTAACCCTAACCCTAACCCTAACCCTAATTGTACACTAACCCTAACCTTAACACTAACACTAACACTAACCCTATCCCGTACTCTAAACCTAACCCTAAACCTAATCCTAACCTTAACCCGTACTCTAACCTTAACCCTAACCCTAACACTAACCATAACCCTAACACTAACCCTTATCAGTACTCTAAACCTAAAGGTAACCCTAACACTAACCTTAACCCCCTACTTTAATCTTAACCCTAAACCTAGCACTTACCCAAGCCCTAACTCGTACCGTAACCCTAAACCGTACCCAACCCTAACCCTAACCCTAACCTAACCCTATTCCTGACCCTAACCCTAACCTTAATCCTGTACCCTAACCTTTACCCTAACCCACATCCTAAACCTAACCCTAAACCTAGACCTAACCTGTAGCCTAACGCTAACCCATACCCTAACACTAACCCTAACCCTAACTCTATCCTGTACCCTAACACTAAACCTAACCTGTACCCTAACCCGTACCCTAACCCTAACCCATCCCCTAACCCTAACCCTAACCCTAACCCTAATTGTACACTAAACCTAACCCTAACACTAACACTAACACCTACCCTATCCCGTACTCTAAACCATAACCCTGAACCTAACCCTAACCCGAATCCCGTACCCTCACCCTAACCCTAACAGGCATCCTAAACCTAACCCTAACCCTACACCTAACACGTACCCTAACCCGTACCCTAACACTAAACCTAACCCTAACCCTAACACGTACCCTAACCCTAACCAGTACCCTAATCCTAACCCTAACCCTATCCCGTACCCTAACCCTAAACTGTACCCAAACCCTTACCCTAACACGTACCCTAAACCTAACCCTAACCCTAACCTGCACACTAAACCTAACCCTAACCCTAGACCTAACACGTACACTAACCCTATCCCGAACCCTAACCTTAACCCTAACCCGTAGTGCGTAACCCTAACACTAACCCTAAACCTAACCTTAAACCTAACTCTAACTCGTTCACTAACCCTCACCCGATCGCTAACCCTAATCCATACCCTAACCCTACCCGTAGCCTAACCCTAACTCTAAACCTAACGCCTAACCCTAACCCTATCACTAACCCTTACCATAACCCGTAGCCAAACAGTAAACTTAACCCGTACACTTACACTAAACCAAACCCGTACTCTAACCCTAACACTAAACTTAACCCTAACCCTATCCCGCACCCTAAACTTAACCCTAACCCTAACACAAAATATAACAATTAACCATAACCTAAACCTAACCCATACCCTCAACCTAAACCTAACCTTAACCATAACCCTAACCCGTACCATAACCCTAAAACTAACCCGTACCCTAACCCCAACCCTAACCATAACCTGTACACTAACACTAACCATAACCCTAACCCTAACCTTGACCCTAAACCTAACCCTAACCCTTACACTAACCCTAACCCTAACCCTAACCCGCACCCTAAACCTAACCCTAACCCATACCCTAACTCTAACCAGTAACCTAAACCTAACCCTAAACTTTACCCGTACGCTAACCCTATTCCGTACCCTAAACATAACCCTAACACATATCCTAACCCTAACCTAACCCTAAGCTAACCAGTACATTAACCCTAACCCTAACTCTAACACTATCCCTACCCCGTACTCTAACCCTAACACTAACCCTAACCCTAACCCATATCCTAAACCTAACCCTAACCCTAACACGCACCGTTAACTTTACCCGTACGCTAACCATAACCCTAAACCTAAACTTAACCGTAACCCTAACCCTAACCCTAACCCGAATCCCGTATAACCCTAACCCTAACCCGCATCCTAAACCTAACCCAAACCCTAGACCTAACCCGTACCCTAACCTTAACCCGTACCCTAACACTAAACCCTAACCCTAACATGTACCCTAACCCTAACCAGTACCCTAATCCTAACCCTAACCCTAACCCGTACCCTAATCCTAAACTGTACCCAAAACCTTACCCTAACACGTACCCTAACCCTAACCCTAACCCGCACACAAAACCTAACCCTAACCCTAGACCTAACATGTACACTAACCCTATCCCGTACCCTAACCTTAACCCTAACCTGTACCGTAACCTTAACACTAACCCTAACCCTAACCATAACCCTAACGCGTACACTAACCCACACCCGAACACTAACCCTAACCCGTAACCTAACCCTACCCGTAGCCTAACCCTAACTCTAATCCTAACGCCTAACCCTAACCCTATCCCTAAACCTTACCCTAACGCATAGCCAAACGGTAAACCTGACCCATACACTAACACTAACCCAAACCCGTACTCTAACCATAACCCTAACCCTAACCCTAACCCCCATCCTAAACTTAACCCTAAACCTAACCGAAACTATAACACTTAACCGTAACCTAACCCTAACCCATACCCTCAACCTAAACCTAACCTTAACCATAACCCTAACCTGTACCATAACCCTAAAACTAACCCGTACCCTAACCCCAAACCTAACCCTAACCCGTAACCTAAACCTATTCCTAACGCTAATCCTGACACTAAACCTAAACCAAACCCTAACCTAACCCTAACCCTAACCTCACCTAAACCTAACCCTAACCCGTACCCTAACCCTATTCTGTACCCTAAACCTAACCCTAACCCGTACCCTAACCCTAACCCTAACCATAACCCTATCCGTACTCTAACCCTAACTCTAACCCTAACCCTAACACTAACCCTAATCCGTACTCTAACCCTAACCCTACCCCTAAACCTAACCCTAACCGGTACTCTAAACCTAACCCATACCCTAACACTAACCCTAACCCTAACACTATCCCTAACCCATACTCTAACCCTAAACCTAACACTAACTCTAACCCTAACCAGTACTAAAACCCTAACCCTAACCCTAAACCTAACACTAACCCGTACTCTAACACGATCCCATAGCCTAACACTAACTCTAACCCTAACCCCTAACCCTAACCCTAACCCTAATCCTTAACCTAACCCGTACCCAAATGGTAAACCTAACCCATACCCTAACACTAACCCAAACACGTACTCTAACCATAACCCTAACCCTAACCCTAACCCGCGTCCTAAACTTAACCCTAACCTAACCGAAACTATAACACTTAACCGTAACATAACCCTAACCCATACCCTCAACCTAAACCTAACCTTAACCATAACCCTAAACTGTACCATAACCCTAAAACAAACCCGTACCCTAACCCCAACCTAACCCTAACCCGTAACCTAAACCTATTCCTAATGCTAATCCTGACACTAAACCTAAACCAAACCCTAACCTAACCCAAACCTTAACCTCACCTAAACCTAACCCTAACCCGTACCCTAACCCTATTCTGTACCCTAAACCTAACCCTAACCCGTACCCTAACCCTAACCCTAACCATAACCCTATCCGTACTCTAACCCTAACTCTAACCCTAACCCTAACACTAACCCTAATCCGTACTCTAACCCTAATCCTACCCCTAAACCTAACCGGTACTCTAACCCTAACCCGTACCCTAACACTAACTCTAACCCTAACACTATCCCTAACCCATACTCTAACCCTAAACCTAACACTAACTCTAACCCTAACCCGTACTGTAACCCTAACCCTAACCCTAAACCTAACACCAACCCGTACTCTAACAAGATCCCATAGCCGAACACTAACTCTAACCCTAACCCCTAACCCTAACCCTAACAATAACCCTTAACCTAACCCGTACCCAAATGGTAAACCTAACCCGTACCCTAACACTAACCCAAAGCCGTACTCTAACCCTAACCCTAACCCTAACCCTAACCGCACCCTTAAATTAACCATAAACCTAACCCTAACCATAACCCTTAAACGTACCCTAACCCTAACCTACACCCGAACCCTAACCCTAACTTTAAGCATAACCCTAACCCGTACCTTAACCCTAAACTCACCCGTACACTAACCCGTACCCTAACCCTTACCCTAAACCTAACCCTAACCCTAACCCTAACCATAACCCTACCCTGTACCCTAACCCTAGCCCTAAACCAAACCCATACCTTAAACCTAAACGTAACCCTAACCCTTACCCAAACCCTAACCCTAAATCGTACACTAACCCTAACCCTAACTCTAACCCACACACTAAACCTAACCCGAATTCTAGACGTGACACTTACACTAATCCTATCCCGTACCCTAACCTTAACCCTAACACGTACCCAAACCCTAACAATAACCCTAACCCATACCCTAGCACTAACCCTAACCCTAACCCTAAGCCTAACCCGCACCCTAAACCTAAACCTAACCCTGACCCTAACCATAACCCTTACCCGTACACTAACACTACCCATACCCTAACACTAACCCTAACCTTAACCATAACCCTATATCGTACCCTAACCTGTACCATAACCCTACCCCTAACCCTAACCCTGACCCTAAACCTAACCCTAACCCGTACTCTAACCCTAAACCACACCGAAACCTAACCCTAACCGGTACCTAAACCTAACCCATAACCTAAACCTAACCCTAACCCTAAACTTAACCCGTACACTAACCCTATCCCGTACCCTAAACCTAACCCTAACCCGTACCCTAACCCTAACCCTAAACCTAACCGTACACTAAACCTAACCCTAACTCTAAAACTAACCCTAACCCGTACTCTAACACTAACCCTAAACCTAAACCTAAACCTAACCCGTACTCTAACCCTAACCTGTACCCTAACACTATCCCTTACCCTAACCCTAAACCTAACCCGTACCCTAATCCTAAACGTAACCCTAAACCTAATCCATACCTTAAACCTAACTCTAAACCTAACCCTAACCCTAACCCGTACCCTAAACCTAAACCTTACCCTTCACCTAACCCGTACCCAACCCTTTCCCGTACTCTAAACCTAACCTTAACCCTAACCCCAACCCGTACCTTAACCCTAACTCTAACCCTAACCCTAACACTAACACTAACCCTAACCCGTACTCTAACCCTAACCCTAACACTAACCTAACCGTACTATAACCCTAAACCTAACCCTCACCCTTACCCTAACCCGTACTGTAACACTAACCCGTACCAATACCCTAACCCTAACACGTACCCTAACCCTAACCCTAACTCGTACCCTAACCCTAACTCTAACCCTGACCCTAACCCTAACCCTAACCCGTACCCTTAACCTAACCCTAACGTGTAACCTAACGCTAAACCTTACCCTAACCCTGACACTAACCTTAACTCGTACCCTAAGCCTAACCCATACCCTAAACCTAAACCTAATCCTAACCCTAACCCTAACCTGTACCCTAAACCTAAACCTTACTCTTGACCTAACCCGTACCCAACCCTATCCCGTAACCTAACCCTACACTAACCCGTACCCACACCCTAACAGTAACACTAACCCATTCCCGAGTGCTAACCCTAACACTAACCCTAGCCCTAACCCTAACCGTATTCTAACCCTAACCCTAACCCTCACCCTAACCCTAACCCGTACTGTAATCCTAACCCTTACCATAACCCTAAACCTAACCCGTACCCTAAACCTAACCCTAATTCGTACCCTAACACTAACCCTAACCCTGACCCTAACCCTAACCCTAACCCGTATCCTAAACCTCACCCATACCCTAACCCTAAACCTAACCATAACCCGTACCCTAAACCTAACCCTAACCCGTACCCCAACCCTAATCCTAACCCTAACCCTAACCCTGACCCTACCCTAACACTAACCCGTACCCTAAGCCAAACCTATACCCTAACCCTAAACCTAATCCTAACCTAACCCTAACCCGTACACCAAACCTAACCCTATCCCTTAAACTAACCCGTAACCTAACCCACCCTAACCCTAACCCTAAACCTAACCCTGAGACTAACCCTAACCCTAACCCCTAACCTAAGCCTAACCCATACCCTAACCCTAAACCTAACCCTAACCCTTAACCTAACCCGTAACCTAACCCACCCTAACCTTTACCCAAACTCTAAGAGTAACCCTAAACCATACCCTAGTGCTAACACTAACCCTAACCTTAAACCTAACCATTACCAGTACCCTAACCCTAACCCATTCCCTAACCCTAACCCTAAACTTTTTTTTTTCCTAACCCTAAACTTAACCGTAACTATGACCCGTACACTAAACCTAAAATTAACCCGTACCCTAACCCCAACCCTAACGATAACCTGTACCCTAACCCTAACCCTAACCCTAACCCACACCAAACTTAACCCTAACCCGTAACCTAACCTAACCCTAAACCTAAACTTAACCCGTACGCTAACCCTATCCCGTACTCTAAACCTAACCCTAACAAGTAACCTAACTCTAAACCTAACCCTAAGCCTAACCCGTACATTAACCCTAACCCTATCACTAACACTAACCATACCCCGTACTCTAACCCTAACCCTAACTCTAACCCTAACCTGTACCCTAACCCTAACCCTAACCCTAACCCTACCCCGTACTCTAACCCTAAAACAAACCCTAACCCTAAACCGTACACTAACCCTAACCCTAATCCTAACTCTAACCCTAACCCTAACCCTAACCCTAACCCTAACCCTAACCGTACTCTAACTGTAACACTAACCCTCACCCTAACCCTAACCATACTGTAACCCTAACCCGTACCATAACTTGAACCCTAACCCTAAACTTAATCGTAACCCTGACCCGTACCCTACCCTAAAACTAACCCGTACCCTAACCCCAACCCTAAACCTAACCTGTACCCTAACACTAACCCAAACCCGTACTCTAACCCTAACCCTAACCCTAACCCTCCCCTAAACCTAAATCTAACCCTAACCCTAAACATAACCCTTACCCGTACCCTAACCCTAAACCATACCCTAACCCTAACCCTAAACTTAAACTTAAACTTGACTCGTACCCTAACCCTAAAAGTAACCCGTATCAAACCCCTACCCTAACCCTAAGCCGTACCCTAACCCTAACCATAACCCTAACTCTAACCCTAACTCGTACCCTAAACCTAACCCTAATACTAATCCTAACACTAACCCTTACCCGTACTCTAACCCTAACCCTAACCCTAACCATACTCTAACCCTAACCCTAAACCTCACCCTAACACAAACCCGTACTCTAACCCTAAACCATACCATAATCCTAACCCTAACCCTAAACTTAAGCGTAACCCTGACCCGTACCCTAACACTAAATCTAACCCGTACCCCAACCCTAACCCCAACCTGTACCCTAACCCTATCCCTAATGCTAACCCTGACCCTAAACCTAACCCTAACCCGTACCCTAACCCTAACACTAACACTAACCCTCACCTAAACCTAAACCTAACCCGTACCCTAACCCTAACCCATAACCTAAACCTAACCCTAACCCTAAACTTAACCTGTACGCTAACCCTATCCCGTACCCTAAACTTAACCCTAACCCGTACCCTAACCCTAACACTAACCCTAACACTATCAGAACTCTAAACCTAACCCTAACCTAACCCTAACACTAACCATAACCCGTACTCTAACCCTAAAACTAAACTTAACCCTACCCTGTACCCTAAACCTAACCCGTAACCTAAACCTAACCCTAACCCTAAACTTAACCCGAACGCTTACCCTATCCTGTACCCTAACCCTAACCCAAACCCGTACCCTAACCCTAACCCTAACCCTATCCGCACTCTAACCCTAACCCTAACACTAACACTAACACTAACCCTAACCCGTACTCTAACCCTAACCCTAACCCTAACCCTAACCCTAACCCTAATCCTAACACTAACCGTACTCTAACCCTAACCCTAACCCTCACTCTAACAATAACCTGTACTGTAACCCTAACCCGTGCCATAATCCTAAACCTAACCCTAACTTTAAGCGTAACCCTGACCCGTACCCTACCCCTAAATCTAACCCGTACCCTAACCCCAACCCTAACCCTAACCCAGAGCCTAACCCTATCCCTAACGCTAACCCTGACCCTAAACCTAAATCTAACCCTAACCCTAACCCTAACCCTAACACTAACCCTCACCTAAACCTAACCCTAAACCGTACCCTAACCCTAACCCATAACCTACCTAACCCTAACCCTAAAGTTAAACCGTACGCTAACCCTATCCTGTACCCTAAACCTAACCCTAATCCGTACCCTAACACTAACCCTAACCCTAACACTATCCGAACACTAACCCTAACCCTAACCTAACCCTAACACTAACCATAACCCGTACTCTAACTCTAACCCTAAACCTAAACCTTACCTGTACCCTAACCCTAATCCGTAACCTAAACCTAACCCTAACCCTAAACTTAACCTGTACGCTAACCCTATCCTGTACCCTAAACCTAATCCTAACCCGTACCCTAACCCTAACCCTAACCTATCCGCACTCTAACCCTAAACCTAACCCTAACCCAAACACTAACCCTAACCCATACTCTAACCCTAACCCTAACCCTAAACCTAACCCTAACCCGTACTCTAACCCAAACCCGTACCCTAACACTAACCCTTACCCTAACCCTAAACTTAACCCATACCCTAACCCTAAACGTAACCCTAAACCGTACCCAAAACCGAACCCTAACCCGTACCCTAACCCTAACACTAACCCTAACACTATCCGTGCAATAACCCTAACCCTAACACTAACACTAACCCTAACCGGTACTCTAATCCTAACCCTAAACCTAAACCTAACCCTAACCCGTACTCTAACCCTATCCTGTACCCTAACACTAACATTTACCCTAACCCTAAACCTAACCCGTACCCTAACCCTAAACGTAACCCTAACCCGTCCCCAAACCCTAACCCTAACACGTACCCTAACACTAACCCTAACCCTTACCCTAACCTGTACCCATACGGTAAACCTAACTTGTACCCTAACACTAAACCAAACCCGTACTCTAACCCTAACCCTAACCCTAACACTAACCCTACCCGTACTCTAACACTAACACTAACCCTAATCCTAACCCGTACCCTAACCCTAAACCTAACCCTAAACCTAACCCTAACACTAACCCTAACCCATACTCTAAACCTAACCCTAACCCGTACCCTAACACTAACCCTAACCCTAACCCTAAAACTAACCCTAACCTGTACTCTAACCCTAAACGTAACCCTAACCCTAACCGTATTATAACCCTAACCCAAAACCTCACCCTAACCCTAACCCGTACTTTAAACCTACCCCGTACCATAACCATAACCCTAACCAGTACCCTAACATAACCCTAATTCGTACCCTAACCCTAACCCTAACCCTGACCCTAACCCTAACCCTAACCCGGACCCTAAACCTAACCCTATACTATTCGCTATCCCTAACCCGTCCCCTAACACTAACACTAACCCTAACACTACCCCTGAACCGTACTCTAACCCAAAACCTAACCCTATCTCTAACCCAAACCCGTCCTATAACCCTAAACCTAACCCTAACCATAAACCTAACCCTAACCCGTACTCTAACCCTATCCTGTAGCCTAACTCTAACTTTAACCCTAACCCCTAACCCTAACCCTAACACTTACCTAACCCGTACCCATACGGTAAAGTAACCCGTACCCTAACACTAACCCAAACCCGTACTCTAACCCTAACCCTAACCCTAACCCTCCCCTAAACCTAAATCTAACCCTAACACTAACCATAACCCTTACCCGTACCCTAACCCTAAACCATAACCTAACCCTAACCGTAAACTTAACCGTAACCCTGACTCGTACCCTAACCCTAAAAGTAACCCGTACCAAACCCCAACCCTAACCCTAACCCGTACCCTAAACCTAACCATAACCCTAACTCTAACCCTAACCCGTAACTTAACCCTAACCCTAATCCTAACCCAAACACTAACCCTTACCCGTACTCTAAACCTAACCCTAAGCCAAACCCTAACCCTAACCATAACCGTACTCTAAACCTAACCCTAACCCTAACCCTATCCGCACTCTAACCCTAACCCTAACCCTAACACTAACCCTAACCCGTACTCTAACCCTAACCCTAACCCTAACCCTAACCCTAACCTTACTCTAAACCTAACCCTAACCCTCACTCTAACAATAACCTGTACTGTAACCCTAACCTGTACCATAATCCTAAACCTAACCCTATCTTTAAGCGTAACCCTGACCCGTACCCTACCCCTAAATTTAACCCGTACCTTAACCCCAACCCTAAACCTAACCCGTACCCTAAGCCTATCCCTAACGCTAACCCTGACCCTAAACCTAACTTTAACTCGTACCCTAACCCAAACCCTAACACTAACCCTCACCTAAACCTAACCCTAAACCGTACCATAACCCTAACCCATAACCTACCTAACCCTAACCCTAAACTTAAACCGTACGCTAACACTATCCCGTACCCTAAACCTATCCCTAACCCGTACCCTAACCCTAACCCTAACCCTAACACTATCCGAACTCTAACCCTAACCCTAACCTAACCCTAACACTAACCATAACCCGTACTCTAACCCTAACCCTAAACCTAACCCATACCTGTACCCTAACCCTAATCTGTAACCTAAACCTAACCCTAACCCTAAGCTTAACCCGTACGCTAACCCTATCCTGTACCCTAAACCTAAACCTAACCCGTACCCTAACCCTAACCCTAACCTATCCGCACTCTAACCCTAAACCTAACCCTAACCCTAACACTAACCCTAACCCATACTCTAACCCTAACCCTAACCCTAAACCTAACCCTAACCCGTACTCTAACCCAAACCCATACCCTAACACTAACCCGTACCCTAACCCTAAACTTAACCCATACCCTAACCCTAAACGTAACCCTAACCCGTACCGAAAACCTAACCCTAACACGTACCCTAACCCTAACCCGAACCTAACCTGCACACTAAACCTGACCCTAACCCTAGACCTAACACGTACACTAAACCTATCCCGTACCGTAACCTTAACCATAACCCGTACCGTAACCCTAACAGTAAACCTAACCCTAACAATAACCCGTACACTAACCCTAACCCTAACCCTACCCCGTACCTCAACCTTAAAACTAAACCGTACCCTAACCCCAACCCTAACCCTAACCCGTACCATAACCCTATCCCTAACCCTTACCCTGACCCTAAACCTAAACCTAACCCGTACCATAACCCTAACCCGCACCTAAACCTAACCCTATCCCGTACCCTAACACTAATCCGTAACCTAAACCTAACCCTAACCCTAAATTTAACCCATACACTAACCCTATCCCGTACCCTAAACCTAACCCTAACACGTACCCTAACCCTAACACTAACCCTAACCCTATCCGTACACTAACCCTAACCCTAACCCTAATACTAACCCTAACCTGTGCTCTAACCCTAACCCTAACCCTAAACCTAACCCTAACCCATACTCTAACCCTAACCCGTACACTAACAATAACCCTTACCCTAACCCTAAAGCTAACACGTACCCTAACCCTAAAAGTAACCCTAACCAGTACCCAAACCCTAACCCTAACACGTACACTAACCCTAACCCTAACCCTAACCCACACACTAAACTTAACCCTAAGTCTAGACCTAACACGTACACTAAACCTATCCCGTACCGGAACCTTAAACCTAACCCTTAACGTAACCCTAACAGTAAGCCTAACCCTAAACCTAAACCTAACACTAACCCGTACACTAACCCTAACCCGAACCCTAACCCATACCCTAACCCTACCCGTAACCTAACCCTAACTCTAATGATAACTCCTAACCCTAAACCTAACCCTAATCCTTACCCTAACCCGTACCCAAAAGGTAAACCTAACCCGTACCCTAACTCTAAACCAAACCGGTACTCTAACCCTAACCATAACCCGCACACTCAACCTAACCCTAACACTAGACCTAACACGTACACTAAACCTATCCCGTTCTGGAACCTTAAACGTAAACCGTACCATAACCCTAACAATAAGCCTAACCCTAAACCTAACCCTAACCCTATCCCGTACCCTAAAGCTAACCTGTACCCTAACCCTAAACCTAAACCTAACCCGTACCCTAAACCTAACACTAACCCGTACCACAAACCTAAACCTACCCTAAACCTGACCCTAACCCTAACCCTAACACGTACACTAAGCCTAACCCATAACCTAACCCTAACCCTAACCCTAACCCTAACACTAACACTAAACCTACCCCGTACTCTAACCCGAACCCTAACCCTAACCCATACCCGTACACTAAACCTAACCCTAACCTTAACCCTAAGACTAACCCTAACCCGTACTCTAACCCTAACCCTAACCCTTACCGTAACCTAAACCTAACCCTAACCCTCACCCTAACCCGAACCCGTACTGTAACCCTAACCCGTACCATAACCCTAACCCTAATGCATACTCTAACCCTAACCTTAAATCGTATCCTCACCCTAACCCTAACCCTGACCCTAACCATAACCCTAACCCGTACCCTAAACCTAACCTGTACCCTAACCCTAACCCTAACCTAACTCACATCCTCAACTTAACCCTAACCCTAACCCAAACCATAACCCTTAACCGTAACTTAACCCTAACCCATACCCTAACCCTAACCCTAACTTTAACCATAATCCCTACCTGTACCCTAAACGTAAAACTAATCCGTACCCTAACCGCAACCCTAACCCGTACCCTAACACTAACCCTAACCCTAACCCTGACCCTAAACCTAAGCTTAACCCTTACACTAACCCTAACCCTAACCCGCACCCTAAACGTAACCCTAACCTGAACCCTAACCCTAAACCGTAACCTAAACCTAACCCTAATCCTAAACTTACCCGTACGCAAACCCTATCCCGTACCCTAAACCTAAACATAACCCGTATCCTAACCCTAAACCTAACGCTAAGTCTAACCTGTACATAACCCTAACCCTAACCCTAACACTAACCCTACCCCGTACTATAACACTAACCCTAACCCTAACCCGTACCGTAACCCTAAACCTAACCCTAAACCTAACCCTAACCGTACTCTAACCCTAACCCTAACCCTAACCCTCACCATAACCCTAACCCGTACTGTAACCCTAACCCGTACCATAACCCTAAACCGTACCCTAACCCTAACCCTAATTTGTACCCTAACCCTAACCCTGACCCAAACCTAACCCTAACCCGTACCCTAATCCTAACCCTAACCCTAACCCTCACCTAAACCTGACCCTAACCCGTACCCTAACCCTAACCCGCACCTAAACCTAACCCTAACCCGTACCCTAACCCTAACCCATCACCTAAACCTAACCCTAACCCTAAACGTAACCCGTACACTAACCCTATCCCGTACCCTAAACCTAACCCTAACCCGTACCCTAACCCTAACCCTAACCCTAACACTATCCGTACAATAACCCTAACCCTAACCCTAACACTAACCCTAACCGGTACTCTAACCCTAACCCTAAACCTAAACCTAACCCTAACCCGTACTCTAACCCTATCCCGTATCCTAACACTAACATTTACGCTAACCCTAAACCTAACCCGTACCCTAACCCTCACACTAACCCTAACCCTTACACTAACCCTACCCCGTACTCTAACCCTAACCCTAACCCTAAACCTAACCCCTACCCGTACCCTAACCCTAACCCTAACCCTAACCCTAATACTAACCCTATAGCGTACTCTAACCCTAACCCTAACCCTAACCGTACTCTAACCCGTACCATAAACCTCACCCTAACCCTAACACGTACCCTAACCTTTACCCTAACCCGTCCCCTAAACCAGCACTAACCCTAACCCTAAACCTAACCCATACCCGTACGCGTACACTAACCCTAACCCTAAACCATACACGAACTCGTACCCTAACCCTATCCCGTAGCCTGATATTAACGCTAACCCTAATACCAAACCTAACCCTAACCCTAACCCTTCCCTAACCCGTATCCAAACATTAAACCTAACCCGTATCCTAACACCAACCCAAACCCGTACCCTAACCCATACCTTAACCCTAACCCGTACCATTACCCATACCTTAACCCTAACCCTACACGTACACTAACCCGTACCATAACCCTAAACCTAACCCTAACCCTAACCCTAAACCTAACCCATACCCGATTCCTAATCCTAACCCGTACCCTAACCCTAACCGTAACACCAACACTAAAACTGACCCTAAACCGTACCCTAACCCGTACCATAACCCTAAACCTAACCCGTACCCTAACCCTAATGTTAACCTTAACCCGGACCCTAACCCTAACCCGTACCCTAATCCTAACCATAACTCTAACCCTTACACAAACCCTAACCCTAACACTAACCCATACCCTAACCCTAACCCTAACCTTAACCGTAACCCTAACCCGTACCCTAACCCTAAAACTAACACGTACCCTAACGCCAACCCTAACCTTAACCCGTACCATAACCCTATCCCTAACCCTAACCCTGACCCTAAACCTAACCTTAACACGTACCCTAAACCGAACCCTAAAACTAACCCTAAACCGCACCTAAACCTAACCCTAACCGGTAACCTAAACCAAACCCTAACCCTAAACTTAACCCGTATGCTAACCCTATCCCATACCCTAAACCTAACCCTAACCCGTAGCCTAACCCTAAACCTAACACTAAGCCTAACCCGTGCATTAACCCTAACACTAACCGTAACACTAACCCTACCCCGTACTCTAACCGTAACTCTAAACCTAACCTGTACTCTAACACTTACCCTAACCCTAACTCTAACCCTAAACCGTGCTCTAACCCAAAACCTAAACCTCACACTAACCCTAACCCGTACTGTAACCCAAACCATACCATAACCCTAACCCTAACCCGTACCCTAACCCTAACCCTAAATCGTACCTTAACACTAACCCTAACCCTGACCCTAACCCTAAAACTAACCCGTACCCTAAAACTAACACTAACGCTAAACCGTACTCTAACCCTAACCCTAACCCTCACCCTAATCCTAACACGTACTCTCACCCTAACCCATACCATAACCCTAAACCTAACCCGTACCCTAACCCTAAACCTAACTCGTTACCTAACCCTAACCCTAACCCTGACCCTAACCCTATCCCTTACCCTAAACAGTACCCTAAACCTAACCCGTAGCCTAACCCTAACCCTAACCCTAACCCGTACCCTAAACCTAACCTAACCCTAACTCGTACCCTAACCATAACCCTAACCCTGACCCTAACCCTTACCCTAACCCGTACCCTAAGTCTAACCCATACCCTAACCCTAACCCTAAATCTAACCCTAACCCTAATCCCTACCCTAAACCTAACCCTATCCCTTGACCTAACCCGTACCCAACCCTATCCCGTAACCTAACCCTAAACCTAACCTGTACCCAAACCCTAAAAGTAACCCTAACCCATACCCTAGCGCTAACCCTAACTCTAACACTAACCCTATCCCTAACCCGCACCCTAAACCTAAACCAAACCCTAACCCTAAACATAACCCTTACCCGTACCCTAAATCTAAACCATACCCTAACCCTAACCCTAACCTTAACAGTAACCCTGACCAGTAACCTAACCCTAAAACTAACCCGTACCCTAACTCCAGCCCTAAACCTAACCCGTACCATAACCCAATCCCTAAAGCTAACCCTAACCCTAAACCTAACCCTAAACCGTACCCTAACCCTAAACCTAACCCTAACCCTCATCAAAACCTAACCCTAAGCCTTACCCTAACCCTAACCCGTAATCTAAATGTAACCCTAACCCTAAACTTAACGCGTACGCTAACCCTATCCCGTACCCTAAACCTAACTCTATACCGTACCCTAACGCTAACCCTAACCCTAACACTAAACATAACCTTTAACCGTACCCTATCCCTAACCAATACCCTAACCCTAACCCTAACTTTAACCGTAACCCTAATCCGTACCTAACCCTAAAACTAACCCGTACCCTAACCCCAACAGTAAACCTAACCCATACCCGAACCCAAACACTGACCCTAAACCTAAGCCTAACCCGTACACTAACCCTAACACTAACCCTAACCCACACCCTAAACCTAACCCTAACCCGTAGCCTAACCCTAACCCGTACGGTTACCCGTACCTTAACCCTGACCATAATCCGTACCCTAACCCGTTCCCTAACCCTAACCCGTACCCTAAACCTAACCCTAACATGTACACTAAACGTAAACCTAAACCAAACCCTAAACCTAACCCTAAACTACAACATAAACCTAACCCGTACCCTACGCCTAACCGTAACACCAACCCTAAACCGTACCCTAACCCGTACCATAACCCTAAACCTAACTCGTATCCTAACCCTAATGCTAACCTTAACCCGGACCCTAACACTAACCCGTACCCTAATCCTAACCGTAACTCTAACCCTTACACAAACCCTAACCCTAACATTAACCCATACCCTAACCCTAACCCTAACCTTAACCGTAACCCTAACCTGTACCCTAAACCTAAAACTAACACATACCCTAAGGCCAACCCTAACCCTAACCTGTACCATAAGCCTATCCCTAACCCTAACCCTGACTCTAAACCTAACCCTAACCTGTACCCTAAACCTAACCCTAAAAATAACCCTAACCCGCACCTAAACTTAACCCTAACCTGTACCCTAACCCTAACCCGTAACCTAAACCTAACACTAACCCTAAACTTAACCCGTACGCTAACTCTATCCCATACCCTAAACCTAACCCTAACCCATACCCTAAACCTAACCCTATCCCTAACCCTATCCGTACACTAACCCTAACACTAACCCTAACCCTAACACTAACCCTAACCCGTACTATAACTCTAACCTGTACTATAACCCTAAACCTAACCCTAACTCTAAACCTAACCTGTACTATAACCCTAAACCTAACCCTAACTCTAAACCTAACCCGTACTATAACACTAACCCTTACCTTAAACCTAACCCTAACCCTAAACCTAACCCTAACCCATACCGTAACCCTAACCCGTACCCTAACCCTAACCCTAAACCTAAACCTAACCCGTACCCTAACCCTAAACGTAACCCTAACCCGTACCCAAACCCTAACCCTAACCCTAACCCTAACCCTAAGCCGTACACTAACCCTAACCCAAACCCTAATCCTAACCCTAACCCATACCCTAACACTACCCAGAGCCTAACCCTAACTCTAACCATAACCCCTAACCCTAACCCTAACCCTTGCCCTAACCCGTACCCAAACGGTAAACCTAACCCGTACCAAAACACTAAACCAAACCCGTACTCTAACTCTAAACCTAACTCTAACCCTAACCCGCACCCTAAACTTAACCCTAACCCTAACCCAAACCATAACCCTTAAAGGTAACTTAACCCTAATCCATCACCTAACCCTAACCTTAACCTTAACCTTAACCATAACCCTAACCCGTACCGAAACCCTAACCCTAACACGTACCCTAACCCTAACCCCAACCCTAACACGCACACTAAACCTAACCCTAACCCTAGACCTAACACGTACACTAACCCTATCCCTTACGCTAAACTTAACCCTAACCCGTACCATAAACCTAACACTAACACTAACCCTAACCCTAACCCTAACACGTACCGTAACCCTAACCCTACCCTAACCCTAACCCTATCCTTAACCCTATCCGTACACTAACCCTAACACTAACCCTAGCCCGTACTCTAACGCTAACCCTAAACTGTACTCTAACCCTAACCCTAACCCGTACACTAACCCTAACCCGAACCGTAACCCTAACCCTAACCCACACCCTAACAATACCCGTAGACTAACCCTAACTCTAACCCTAACCCCTAACCCAAACCCTAACCCCAACCCTAACCCTAACCCATACCATAACCCTATCCCTAAACCTAAACGTGACCCTAATCCTAACCCTAACCCGTACCCTAAACCTAACCCTAACCCTCGACCTAATCCGTACCCAACACTATCCCGTACCCTAACCCTAAACGTAAGCCGAACCCAAACCCTAACACTAACCCTAATGCATACCCTAGCGCTACCCCTAACCCTAACCCTAAGCCTAACCCGTACCCTAAACCTAAACCTAACCCTAACCCTAACCATAACCCTTACCGTACACTAACCCTAACCCATACCCTAACACTAACCCTAACCTTAACTGTAACCCTAACACGTACCCTAACCCTAAAAGCAACCCGTACCCTAACCCCAACCCTATCCGTAACCCGTACGATAAACATATACCTAACCCTAAACCTGAAGCTAAACCTAACCCTAACCCGTACCCTAACCCTAACCTGCAACTAAACCTAACACTAACCCATAACCTAACCCTAACCCGTAACCTATACCTAACCCTAACCCTAAACTTAACCCGTATACTAACCCTATCCTGTACCCTATACCTAAACATAACCCGTACCCTAACCATAACCCTAACCCTAACCCTATCCATACACTAACCCTAACCCTAAACCTAACACTAACCCTAACCCATACTCTAATCCTAAACCTAACCCTAAACCTAACCCTAACCCGTACTCTAACCTTAACACGTACCCTAACACTAACCCTTACCATAACCCTAAACCTAATCCGTACCCTAACCCTAAACGTAACTCTAACCCGTACCCAAAACCTAACTGAAACAAGTACCTTAACACTAAGGCATAACCTAAAACTAACCCTAACCCTAAACTTAACCCATACACTAACCCTATCCCGTACCCTAAACCTAACCCTAACCCGTATCCTAACCTTAAACCTAACCCTAAGCCGAACCCGTACATCAACCCTAACCCTAACACTAACCCTACCCCGTACTCTAAACCTAACGCTAACTCTAACGCTAACCCCTAACCCTAAACCTAACCCTAACCCTAACCTTCACCCTCACCCTAACCCTATCCCGTACTGTAATCCTATCCCGTACCATAACACTAACCCTAACCTGTACCCTAACCCTAACCCATAACCTAAACCTAACCCTAACCCTAAACTTTACCCTTACGTTAACCCTATCCCATACCCTAAACCTAACCCTAACCCGTATCCTAACCCTAAACCTAAACCTAAGCCTAACCCGTACATTAACCCTAACACTAACCCTAAAACTAACCCTACCCTGTTCTTTAACACTAACCCTAAACCTAACCCGTACCCTAAACCCAACCTTAACCCTGACACTAAACCTAACCCTAAACCGTACCCAAACCCTAACAGTAACCCTAACCCATACCCTAGCGCTAACACTAACCCTAACCCGTACCCTAACCTTAACCCGTAACCTAAATCTAACCCTAACCCTAAACTTAACCCATAGGCTAACCCTATCCCGTGCCCTAAACCTAACCCTAACCGTATCCTAACCCTAAACATAACCCTGAGCCTAACCCGTACATTAACCCTTACCCTAACACTAACACTAACCCTACACCGTACTCTATCCCTAACCCTAACCCTAACCGTACTCTAACGCTAACCCTAACCCTCACCCTAACCCTAACCCGTACCCTAACCCTAACCCTAAACCTAACCCTAACCCTAACCCATACTCTAACCCTAACCCTAACCCTAAACCTAACCGTATTCTAACGCTAACCCTAACCTTCACCCTAACACTAGGCCGTACTGTAACCCTAATCCGTACCATAACCCTAACTCTAACGCGTACAGTAACCCTAACCCTAACTCGTACCCTAACCTGAACACTAAACCTGACCCAACCCTAACCCTAACCCGTACCCTAAACCTAACCCGTACCATAACCCTAACCCTAACCCGTACCTTAAACTGAAACCTAACCCTAACTCGTACCCTAACCCTAACCCTAAACCTGACACTAACCCTAACCCTAAACGTACCCTAAGCCTAACCCATACCCTAACCCTAACCCTAAACCTAACCCTAACCCTAACCCTTACCCTAAACCTAACCCTAAACCTTGACCTAACCCGTACCCAACCCTATCCCGTAACCTAACCCTAAACATAACCCGTACCCAAACCCTAACATAACCCTAACTCATACCCTAGCACTAACCCTAACCCTAACCCTAACGCTACCCGCACCCTAAACCTAAACCTAACCCTAACCATAACCATAACCTTTACCCGTACCCTAACCCTAACCCATACCCTAACCCTAACACCTAACCTTTACCGTAAACCTGAACCGTACCCTAACCCTGAAACTAACCCGCACCCTAATCCCAACTCTAACCCTAACCCGTACCATTACCCTATCCCTAACCCTAACCCTGACCCTAAACCTAACCCTAAACCGAAACCTAACCCTAACCCTAACCCTAACCCTAACCCGCACCTAAAACTAACCCTAACCCGTACCCTAACCCTAACCGGTAACCTAAACCTATCCCTAACCCTAAACTTAACCCGTCCGCTAACCCTATCCTGTACCCTAAAACTAACCCTAACCCGTACTCTAAACCTAACACTAACCCAGACTCTAACCCTAACCAACCCTAACACTAACCCTAACCATAACACTAAACCTAACCCCGTACTCTAAACTTAATGCTAACTCTAACCCTAACCCCTAACCCTAAACCTAACCCTAACCCTAACCCGTACACTAACCCTAACCCTAACCCTAACCTGTAACCTAAACCTAACCCTATCCCGAATCCTAACCCTAAACGTACCCCTAAGCCTAACCCACACATTAACCCTAACACTAACCCTAACATTAACCTTACCCCATACTCTAACTCTAACCCTAACCCTAAACCGTACCCTAACCATAACCCTAACATTAAACCTAACCCTAACCCGTACTCTAAACCTAACCCTAACCCTAACCCTAACTCTAACCATACTCTAAACCTAAACCTAACCCTCACCCTAACCCTAACCCATATTGTAACCCTAACACGTACCATAAACCTAACCCTAACCCGTACCCTAAACCTAACCCTAACTCGTAGCCTAACCCTAACCCTAACCCTGAACCGAAACCTTACCCTAACCCTAACCCTGAACCTAAACCTTACCCTAACCCGTACCCTAAACCTAAACCGTACCCTAACCCTAACACTAAACATAACCCGTACCCTAAACCTAACCCTAAACCTAACACTAACACTAACCCGTACCCTAAACCTAACCCTAATCCTTGACCTAACCCGTATCCAAACCTATACCGTACCCTAACCCTAACCCTAACCCGTACCCAAACCTAACAGTAACCCTAACCCATACCCTCGCGCTAACCCTAACCGTAAACCTAACCCTAAACCTAACCCGTACCCTAAACCTAAACCTAACCCTAACACTAACCATAACCGTTACCCGTACCCTAACCCTAACCCATATCCTAACCCTAAACCTAACCTTAACCGTAACCCTGACCCGTACCCTAACCCTAACCCGTACCCTAACCCTAACCCTAAACCTAACCCTCACCTAAACCTAACCCTAACCCGTACCCTAACCCTAACCCGTAACTAAACCTAACCCTAACACTAAAATTAACCTGTACGCTAGCCTATACCGTACCCTAAACCTAACCCTAGGCCGTAAACTAACCCAAAACCTAAGCCTAAGCCTAACCCGTTCATTAACCCCAACCCTAACCCTAACACTAACCCTACCCGTACTCTAACCCTAACCCTAACCCTAAGCCTAACCGGTACCCTAACCCTTTCCCTAACCCTTTCCATAATCCTAACACTAACCCAACCCGTCCTCTAACCCTAACCCTAACCCTAACCCTAACCCTAACCCGTACTGTAAACCTAACCCATAAATAACCCTAACACTGACCCATACCCTAACCCTAAACCTAACCCGTACCCTATCCCTAACACTGACCCTAACACTAACCCTAACTCATAACCTAAACCTAATCCGTACCCTAAACCTAACCCTAACGCTAACCCATACACTAAACCTAACCCTAAACCTAACCTGTACCCTAAACCTAACCCATACCCTAACCCTAAGCCTAAACCTAATCCTAACCCTAAACAGTACCCTAAACCTAACCCTAACCCTTGACCTAACCCGTACCCAACCCTATCTCATACCCTAACCCTAACCCGACCCAAAACCTAACTCTAAACCTAACCCTTAACCTAGTGCTAACCCTAACCGTAAACCTAAGCCTAACCCGCACCCTAAACCTAAAACTAACCCTTACCCTAACCATAACCCTTACCCGTACCCTATCCCTAACCCATACACTAACACTAACCCTAACCTTAACCATAACCCTAACCCATACCCTAACCCTAAAACTAACCCATACCCTAACACCAACCCTAACCCTAACCCGTACCATAACCCTATCCCTAACCCTAACCCTGACCCTCAAACTAACCCTAACCCGTACCCTAACCCTAACCCTAACCCGCACACTAAACCTTACCCTAACCCTAGACCTAACACATACACTAAACCTATCCCGTACTGTAACATTAACCCTAACCCGTACCGTCACCCTAACACTAACCCTAACCCTAAACCTAACCCTAACCCTACCCCTAACCCGTACACTAACCCTAACACGAACACTAACCCTAACCCTAACCCGTACCCTAAACCTACCCATAGCCAAACCCTAACTCTAACCCTAACCCCGAACCATAACCCTAACCCTAACCCTTACCCTAACCTGTACCCAAACGGTTAACCTACCCATAAACTAACACTAACCCAAACCCGTACTCTAACCCTAAACTTAACCCTAACCCGCAACCTAAACTTAACCCTAACCCTAACCCAAACCATAACCCTTAACCGTAACCTAACCCTAACCCATACGCTAACCCTAACACTAACTTGAACCATGACCCTAACCTGTACCTTAACCCTAAATCTAACCCGTACCCTAACCGGAAACCTAACTCACACCTGTACCCTAACACTAACCCTAACACTAACCCTGACCCTAAACCTAACCCTAACCCTTACACTAACCCTAACCCTAACCCGCACCAAAACCTAACCCTAACCCATACCCTAACTCTTACCCGTAACCTAAAACTTACCCTAACCCTAAACTTAACTCGTACGCTTACCCTATCCCGTACACTAACCTAACCCTAAACCGTATCCTAACCCTAAACCTAACCCTAAGTCTGACCCGTACATTAACCCTATCACTAACACTAACACTAACTCTACCCCGTACTCTAACATTAACCCTAACCCTAAACCGTACCCTAACCCTAAACTTAACACTAACCCTAACCCTAACACTAACCCTAACCAGTACTCTAACCCTAACCCTACCCTAACCGTACTCTAACCCTAACCCTAACCCTCACACTACCCTAAAACGTACTGTAACCCTAACCCGTACCATAACCCTAATCCTAACCCGTACCCTAACCCTAACCCTAACTCGTACCCTAACCGTAACCCTAACCCTAACCCTCACCCTACACTAACACGTACTGTAACCCTAACCCTAACCCGTATCCTAAACCTAACCCGTACCCTAACCCTAACCCTAAACCTAACCCGTACCCTAAACCTAACACTAAACTTAACTCGTACCCTAACCCTAAACCTAACCCTGAACCAAACACTAACCCTAACCCTTACCCTAAGCCTAACCCATACCCTAACCCTAACCCTAAACCTAACCCTAACCCGTACCCTAAACCTAACCCTAACACTTGTACCTAACCCGTAACCTACCCTATCCCGTAAACTAACCCTAACCCTAACCCGTACACAAACCCTAACAGTAACCCTAACCCATACCATTGCGCTAACCTAACCCTAACCCTAACCCGCACCCTAAACCTAAACCTAACCCTAAACCTAACCTTAAAACTTACCCGTACCCTAACCCTAACGCATACCCTAACCCTAACCCTAAACTTAACCGTAACCCTGAACTGTACACTAACCCTAAATCTAACCCGTACACTAACACCAACCCTAACCCTAATCCGTAATATAACCCTATCCCTAACCCTAACCCTGACCCTAAACCTAACCCTAACCCGTACCCTAACCCTAACCCGTAACCTAAACCTAACCCTAACCCCAAACTTAACATGTACGCTAACCCTATTCAGTACCGTAAGCCTAACCCTAACCGTAACCCATACCCTAACCCTAACCCTAAACTTATCCGTACACTAACCCTTACCCTAACCCTAACAATAACACTAACCCTAACCCGTACTCTAACCCTAACCCTAACCCTAACCCTAACCCTAATCCGTAACCTAACACTAAAACTAACCCTAACACTAACCCTAATTCGTACTCTAACCCTAAGACTAACCCTAACTCTAAGCCTAACCCGTACTATAACCCTAACCATAACCCTAACCCTAACCGTAAACCGTACAGTAAACCTAATCCGTACTCTAACCCTAACCCTAAAAGTAACCCTAACCCTGACCCTAACCCTAACACTAACCCGGATCCTAATCCTAAACCGTACCTAACCCTAACCCTAAACCTAACCCGTACCCTAACCCTAAACATAACGCTAACCCGTACACAAACCCTAACCCTAACACGTACCCTAACCCTAAACCTTACCCTAACCTGCACACTAAACCTAACCCTAACCCTAGACCCAACACGTACACTAACCCTATCCCGTAACCCAACCTTAACCCTAACCCCTACCGTAATCCTAACACTAACCCTAACCCTAAACCTAACACTAACCTGTACACTAACCCTATCCCGAACCCTAACCCTAACCCTAACCCGTACCCTAACAATACCCATAGCCTAATCCTAACTCTAACCCTAACACCTGACCATAACTCTAACTCTTACCCTAATCCGTACCCAAACGGTAAACCTAACCCGTACCCTAACACTAACCCAAACCCGTACTCTAACCATAACCCTTACACTATTCCTAACCCTAACCCTAACCCGTACCCTAACACTAACCCGTAACCTAAACCTAACCCTAACCCTAAATTAACCCATACACTAACCCTATGCCGTACCCTAAACCAAACCTAACCCGTACCCTAACCCTAACCCTAACCCGTACCCAAACACTAAGAGTAACCCTAAACCATACCCTAGCGCTAACCTTAACCCTAACCCTAAGCCTAAACTGCACCCTAAACCTAAACCTAACCCTAACCCTAAACATAACCCTTACCCGTACCCTAACCCTAACCCATACCCTAACACTAACCCTAACCTTAACCATAACCCTAACCCGTTCCCTAACGCGTACCATAACTATATCCCTAACCCTAACCCTGACCCTAAACCTAACTCTAACCCGTACCTTAACCCTAACCTGCACCTAAACCTAACCCTAACCCGTACACTAAACATAACTCGTAATCTAAACCTAACCCTAACCCTAAATTAACCCGTACACTAACCCTATGCTGTACCCTAAACCTAAACCTAACCCGTACCCTAACCCTAACCCTAACCCGTACCCTAACCCTAACCCTAACCCTAACACTAACCCGTACCCTAACACTAACCCTAACCCTAACCCTAACCCTAACCCGTACTGTAACCCTAACCCGTACCATAAACCTAACCCTAACACGTACACTAACCCTATCCCTAACTCGTACCCTAACCCTAACCCTACCCTGACCCTAACCCTAACCCTAACCCGTACCCTAAACCTAACCCGTACCCTAACCCTAACCCTTACCCATACCCTAAACTTAACCATAACCCTAACTTGTACCCTATCCCTAACCCTAACCCTGACCCTAACCCTAACCCTAACCTGTACCCTAAGCCTAACCCATACCCTAAACCTAACCCTAAACCTAACCCTAACACTAACGCGTACCCTAAACCTAACACTAACCCTTGACCTAACCCGTACCCAACCCTATCCCGTAACCTAATCCTAACCCTAGCCGTACCCAAAACCTAACAGTAACCCTAACCCATACCCTAGCACTAACCCTTACCCTAACCCTAACCCTTAACCGTACCCTAAACCTAAACCATACCCTAACCCTAACCTTAACCTTTACTGTAACCCGGACCCGTACCCTAACCCTAAAACTGACCCGTACCCTAACCCCAACCCTAACCATAACCCGTACATAACCCTATACCTAACCCTATCTCTGACCCTAAACCTAACCCTAAACCGAACCCTAACCCTAACCCTAACCATAACCCGCACTTAAACCTAACCCTAACCCATACCCTAACTCTAACCCGTAACCTAAACCTAAACCTAACCCTAAACTTACCCGTACGCTAACACTATCCCGTACCCTAAAACTAACCCTAACCCTAACCCGTCCCATAACCCTATCCCTAACGCTAACCCTGAACATAAACCTAACCCTAACCCATACCCTAACTCTAACCCTAACCCTCAACTAAACCTAACCCTAACACGGACCCTAACCCTAAACTGTAAACTAAACCTAACCTTAACACTAAAATTAACCCGTAGGCTAACCCTATCCCGTACCCTAAACCTAACCCTAACCCGTACCGTAACACTAACCCTAACCTTAACATGATCTGTACACTAACTCTAACCCTAACCCTAACCCTAAAACTAACCCTAACCCATACTCTAACCCTAACCCTAACCATAAACTTAACCCTAACCCGTACTCTAACCCTAACCCATATCCTAACACTAACCCTAACCCTAACACTAACCCTAACGGGTACTCTAACCCTAAACCTAACTTTAACTCTAACCCTAACCCATACTATAACCCTAACCCTAACCCTAACCCTAACCGTACCCTAACCATAAACCTAACACTAACCCTAACCCTAACACTAACCCTAACCCGACTCTAACCCTAACCCTACCCTAACCGTACTCTAACCCAAACCCTAACCCTGACCCTACCCTAACACGTACTGTAACCCTAACCTGTACCATAACCCTAATCCTAACCTGTACCCTAACCGTAAACCTAACTCGTACCCTAACCCTAACACTAACCCTGACCCTAACCCTAACCCGTACCCTAAACCTAACCCGTACCCTAAGCCTAACTCTTACCCTAACCCATACCCTAAACCTAACACTAACCCAACCCGTACCATAACCCTATACCTAACCCTAACCCTGTCCCTAAACCTAACCATAAAACGAACCCTAACCCTAACCCTAACCCTTACCCGCACCTAAACCTAACCCTAACCCAACCCTAACTCTAACCCGTAACCTAAACCTAACCCTAACCCTAAACTTACCCGTACGCTAACACTATCCCGTACCCTAAAACTAACCCTAACCCTAACCTTAACAGTAACACTAACACTAATCCTAAACCGTACTCTATCCCTAACCCTAACCCTAAACCTAACCCTAAACCGGACTCTAACCCTAACCCGTACCCTAACACTAACCCTAACCATAACACTAACCCTAACCCGTAATCTAACCATATACCTAACCCTAACTCAAAACCTAACCAGTACTATAACCCTAAACCTAACCCTAAACCTAACCCTAACCCTAACCCGTACAATAACCCTAACCCGTACCCTAACCCTAACCCTAAACCTATACCTAACCCTCACCCGTACTCTAACACTAAACCTAACCCTAAACCATACCCTAAATCTAACCCTAAACCTAACCCGTGCCCTAACCTAAACGTAACGCTAACCCGTACCCAACCCCTAACCCTAACACGTACCCTAACCCTAACCCTAACACGCACACTAAACCTTACCCTAACCCTAGACCTAACACGTACACTAACCCTATCCCATACCCTAACCTTAACCCTACCCCGTACCGTACCCTAACACTAACCCTAACCCTAAACCTAACTCTAACCCTAAACCGTACACTAATCCTAACCCCAACCCTAACCCGAAACCTAAACCGTACCCTAACCCTACCCGTAGCCTAACACTAACTCAAACCCTAACCCCTAAAGCTAACCCGAACCCTAACCCTTACCCTAACCCGTACCCTAAACCTTACCCTGACCCTAACCCTAACCCTAACCCTAAACGTATCCTAAACCTACACGTAGCCTAACACTAACTCAAACCCTAACCCCTAACCCTAACCTTGACCCTAAACCTAACCTTAACCCGTACCCTAATCCTTACCCTGACCCTAACCCTAACCCTAACCCTAAACGTAACTAATCGTAACCCTAACCCTAACACTAACCCTAACCCGTACTCTAACCTAACCCTAACACTAATCCTAACTCTAACCCATACTCTAACACTAACCCTAACCCTACACTAACCATAAACCTAACACTAAACCTAACCCATACTCTAACCCTAAACCTAACCCTAAAACTAAACCTAAACCCTTACTATAACCCTAATCCTAAACCTAACCCTAACCCTAACCCTAACACGTACCATAAGCCAAAACCGTACCCTAAACCTAACCCAAACACTAACCCTATCGCATACCATAACCCTAAACCTAACCCTAACCCTAACCCTAAACCTAACCCATACCCTACTCCTAACGCTAACCCTTTCCTTAACACTAACCCGTACCCTAAACCTAACCCTAACCTGTACACTAACCGTAAACCTAACCCTAACCCTAACCCTAACACTAAACTGTACCATAACACTAACCCGTAACTTAACCCTAACCCTAACCCTAACACCAACCCTAAACCTAACTTAAACCCGTACCCTAACCCGTATCATAACCCTAAACCTAACCCGTACCCTAATCCTAAAGCTAACCTTAAACCGGACCCTAACCCTAACCCGTAGCCTAATCCTAACCGCAACCCTAACCCTTACACAAACCCTAACCCTAACCCGTACACTAAACCTAACCCGTACCCTAAACCTAACCCTAAACCTAACCCGTACCCTAAACCTAACCCTATCCCTAACTCGTACCCTAACCCTAACCCTAACCCTGACCCTAACCATAACCCTAACCCGTACCCTAAACCTAACCCATACCCTAACCCTAACCCTAACATAACCCTAACCATAACCCGTACCTTAAACCTAACCCTAACCCTTGACATAACCCGTACCCAACCCAATCCCGTACCCTAAACCTAACCCTAACCCGTACCCAAAACCTAACAGTAACCCTAACCCATACCCTAGCGCTAACCCTAACCATAACCCTAAACTTAACCCGCACCCTAAACCGAAACCTAACCCTAACCCTAACCATAATCCTTACCCGTACCCTAAACCTAACCCATACTCTAACACTAACCCTAACCTTAACCATAACCCTAACGCGTACACTAACCCTAAAACTAACCCGTACACTAACCCCAACCATAACCCAAACACGTACCATAACTCTATCCCTAACCGTAACCCTGACCCTAAACCTACGCCTAACCCGTACCCTAACCCTAGCCCGCACCTAAACCTAACCCTAACCCATACCCTAACACTAACCCGTACCCTAAACCTAAACCTAACCTAAAATTAACATGTACACTAACCCTATCCCGTAACCTAAACCGAACCCTAACCCGTACCCTAACCCTAAACCTAACTGTAACCCTATCCGTACACTAACCCTAACCCCAACCCTAACACTAACCCTAACCCATACTCTAACACTAACCCTAACCCTAAACCTATCCCTAACCCGTACTCTAAGCCTAACCCGTACCCTAACACTAAACCTTACCCTAACCCTAAACCTAACCCGTACCCTAATCCTAAAGCTAACCTTAACCCGACCCTAACTCTAACCCGTACACTAATCCTAACCGTAATTCTAACCCTTACACAAACCCTAATCCTAACCCTAACCCACACACTAACCCTAACCCTAACCTTAACCGTAACCCTAAACCGTACCCTAACCCTAAAACTAACACGTACCCTAACCCCAAACCTAACCCTAACCCGTACCATAACCGTATCCCTAACCCTAACCCTGACCCTAAACCTAACCCTAACCCGTACCCTAAACTTAACCCGTAACCTAAACCTAACCCTAACCCTAAACTTAACCCGTACGCTACCCTATCCCATACCCTAAACCTAACCCTAACACGTACCCTAACCCTAACCCTAACCCTATCCGTACACTAACCCTAACAATAACCCTAACCCGGATTCTAACGCTAACCCTAACCCTAAAACAAACCCTAAACCGAACTCTAACCCTACCCCGTACCCTAACACTAACCCTAACTCTAACATTAACCCTAACCCAAACTCTAAACCTAAACCTATCCCTAACTCTAAACCTAACCCGTACTATAACCCTAACACTTACCTTAAACCTAACACTAACCCTAAACCTAACCCTAACCTATACCGTAACACTAACCCGTACCCTAACCCTAACCCTAAACCTAATCCTGACCCTAAACCTAATGCTAACCAGTATCCTAACCCTAAATCGTACCCTAACCCTAAACCTAAACCTAACCCGTACCCCAACCCTAAACGTAACTCTAACCCGTACCCAAACCCTAAACCTAACACGTACCGTAACCCTAAACCGAACCCTAACCCTAACCCTAACCCATACCCTAACACTACCCGTAGCCTAACCCAAACTCTAACCCTAACCCCTAACCCTAACCCTAATCCTAAACCTTACCCTAACCCGTACCCAAACGGTAAACCTAACCCGTACCCTAACACTAACCCAAACCATAAACCTTAACCGTAACCTAAACGTAACCCATATCCTAACCCTAACCCTTAACCCTAACCTTAACCATAACCCTAACCCGTACCCAAACCCTATCCCTAACACGTACCCTAACCCTAACCCTAACCCTAAACCGCACACTAAACCTAAACCTAACCCTAGACCTAACACGTACACTAACCCTATCCCGTATGCTAAACTTTACCCTAACCCGTACCGTAACCCTAACCATAACCCTAACCCTAAACCGTACACTAACCCTAATCGGAACCCTAACCCTAACCCTAACCATACCCTAACAATACCGGTAGCCTAACCCTAACTCTAACCCTAACCCCTAACCCTAACCCTAACCTCAACCCTAACCCTAACCCGTACCATAACCCTAACCCTAAACCTAAACGTGACCCTAACCCTAACCATAACCCGTACCCTAAACCTAACCCTTACCCTTCACCTAACCCGTACACAACCCTATCCCGTACGCTAACCCTAAACCTGACCCGTACCCAAAACCTAACAGTACCCTAACACATACCCTAGCGCTAACCCTAACCCTAATCTTAAGCCTAACCCGCACGCTAAACCTAAACCTAACCGTAAACCCAACCATAACCCTTACCGTACCGTCACCCTAACCCATAACCTAACACTAACCCTAACCTTAACTGTAACCCTAACATGTACCCTAACTCTAAAACCAACCCGTACCCTAACCGCATACCTAACCCTAACCCATAACATAACCATATACCTAACCCTAACCCAGATGGAAAACCAAACCCTAATCCACACCATAACCCTAACCCGCACCTAAACCTAACCCTAACCCATTCCCTAACCCTAACCCATAACCTAAACCTAACCGTAACCCTAACCCTAACCCGAACCCTAACCCTAACCCGTACCCTAAACCTACCCGTAGCCTAACCCTAACCCTAACCCTAAACCCTAATCCTAAAACTAACCCTAACCCTTACCCTAATCCGGACCCAAACGGTTAACCTAACCCGTACCCTAATACTAACCCAAGCCTGTACTCTAACCCTAACCCTAACCAACCCGCACCCTAAACTTAACCCTAACCCTAACCCAAACCATAACCCTTAACCGTAACCTAACCCTAACCCATAACCTAACACTAACCATAAACTTAACCATAACCCTAACCTGTACCCTAACCCTAAAACTAACCGGTACCCTATCCACAACTCTAAACCTAACCCGTACACTAACACTAACCCTAACCCTAACCCTGACCCTAAACCTAACCCTAAACCTTACACTAACCCTAACCCTAACCGCACCCTAAACATAACCCTAACCCGTACCCTAACCCTATCCCGTAACCTAAACCTAACCCTAACCCTAAACTTAACCCGTACGCTAACCCTATCCGGTACCCTAAACCTAACCCTAACCCGTATACTAACCCTAAACCTAACCCTAACCTAACCCGTTCATTAACCTTAACCCTAACACTAATACTAACCCTACACTGTACTCTAACACTAACCCTAAACTTACCCGTATCCTAAACCTAACCCTAACACTAACAATAACCCTAGCCCGTACTCTAACCCTAACCCTTACCATAAGCATAACAGTACTCTAACCCTAACCCTCAGCCTAACCCTAACCCATACTGTAACCCTAACCCATACCAAAACCCTAACACTAACCCGTACCATAACCCTAACCCTAACCCTAACTCGTACCCTAAACCTAACCCTAACCCTAAACCTAACCCTAACCCTTACCCGTACCCTAAACCTTAACCTAACCCTAACTCGTACCCTAAACCTAACCCTAACCCTAAACCTAACCCTAATCCTTACCCGTACCCTAAACCTAAACCTAACCCTAACTCGTACCCTAACCCTAACCCTAACCCTAACCCTAACACTTACCCTAAGCCTAACGCATACACTAAACTTAACCCTAAAACTAACCCTAACCCTAACCCTTACCCTAAACTTAAACCTAACCCTGACCAAACCGGTACCCTACCCTATCTGGTAAACTAACCCTAACCCTAACCTGTACCCAAACCCTAACAGTAACCCTAACCCATACCCTAGCGCTAACCCTAACACTCACCCTAACCTTAACCCTCACCCTAAACCTAAACCTAACCCTAACCCTATCCATAACACTTACCCGTACCCTAAATCTAACCCAAACCCTAAATCTAACACTAACCTTAACCATAACACTGACCTCTACACTAACCCGAAAACTAACCCATACCCTAACCCCAACCCTAACCCTAACCCGTACCATAACCCTATCCGTAACCCTAACCAAGACCCTAAACCTAACCCTAACCCATACCCTAACCCTAACCCTAACCCTAACCCGCACCTAAACCTAACCCTAACCCATACCCTAACCCTAACCCGTAACCTAAACCTAACCCTAACCCTAACTTAACCCGTACGCTATCTCTATTCCGTACCCTAAACCTAAACCTAACCCGTACCCTAACCCTAAACCTAACCCTAACACTAACCCTATCCGTACACTAAACCTAACGCTAACCCCATCACTAACTCTAACCATAACCCCTACTATAACCCTAATCCTAAACCTTACCTTAACCCTAAACCATAGAGTAAACCTAATCCGTACCCTAACACTAACCCTATCCCGAAACCTAATCCTAACCCTGACCCTAACCCTAATGCTAACTCATACCCTAATCCTAAACTGCACCCTAACCCTAACACTAAACCTAACCCGTACCATAACCCTAAACGTAACACTAACCCCTACCCAAACCCTAACCCTAACACGTACCCTAACCCTAACGCTAACCCGCACACTAAACCTAACCCTAACCCTAGACCTAACACGTACACTAACCCTAACCCATACTCCAAACTTAACCCTAACCCGTACCGTAACCCTAACACAAACGCTAATCCTAAGCCTAACCCTAACCAGTACACTAACCCTAACCCGAACCCTAATCCTAACCCTATCTCATACCCTAACCCTACCTGTAGCATAACCCTAACTCGAACCCAAACACCTAACCCTAACCCTAACCCTAAACCTTACCCTATCCCGTACCCAAATGGTAAACCTAACAAGTACCCTAACACCAACCCAAACTCGTACTCTAACCCTAACCCTAACCCTAACCCGCACCCTAAACCTAAGCCTAACCAGAAACCTAACCATAACCATTACCCGTAACCTAACCCTAACCCATACCCTAACCCTAACCCTAACCTTAACCGTAACCCTGACCTGTACCCTAAACCTAAAACTAACCCGTACCCTAAACCCAACCCTAACCCTAACCCGTACACTAAACCTAACCCTAACCCTAAACTTAACCCGTACGCTAACCCAATCCTATACCCTAAACCTAACCCTAACACGTAGCCTAACCCTAAACCTAACCCTAAGCCTAACCCGTACATTAACCCTAACACTAACCGTAACACTAACCCTACCCCGTACTCCTACCGTAACCTCAACCCTAACTCTGACTCTAAACCTTTCCAAAATCCTAACACTAACCCTAAACCGTACTCTAACCCAAAACCTAAACCTCACAATAACCCTAACCTGTACTGTAACCCTAACACGTACCATAACCCTAACCCTAACCCGTACCCTAACCCTAACCCTAACTCGTACCCTAACCCTAACCCTAACACGTACCATAACCCTAACCCTTACCCGTACACTAACCCTAACCCTAACTCGTACCCTAACCCTAACCCTAACCCTAACACTAACCCTAACGCTAACCCGTACTCTAAACTTAACCCTAACCATAACCCTAACCCTAACCGTACTCTAACCCTAACACTAACCCTCACCCTAATCCTAACCCGTACTGTCACCCTAACCTGCACGATAACCCTAACCCTAAGCAGCACCCTAACCCTCAACCTAACTCGTTACCTAACCCTAACTCTACACCGGACCCTAACCCTAACCCTAACCCTAAACCGTACCCTAAACCTAACCCGTAGCCTAACCCTAACCCTAAGCCTAACCCTTACCCTAAACCTAACCTAACACTGACTCATACCCTAACCTAACCCTAACCCTGACCCTAACCCTAAACCTAACCCGTACACTAACCCTAAAACTAACCCGTACCCTAACCGCAACCCTAACCTTAACCCGTACCATAACCCTATCCCTAACCCTAACCGTGACCCTAAACCTAACCCTAATCCGTAAGCTGAAGCTAATCCGCACCCTAAACCTAACCCTATCCCATAACCTAACCCTAACTCGACCTTACACCGTACTCTAACCCTAACCCTAACCCTAACAATAACCCTAACCCGTACCCTAACCCTAACCCTAACACGTAGCCTAACCCTAAACCTAACATTACCCGCACACTAAACCTAACCCTAACCCTAGACCTAACAGTTACACTAACCCTATTCCGTACCGTAAACTTAACCCTAACATGTACCGTAACCCTAACCTTAACCCTAAACCTAAACCTGAACCTAACGCTAACCCGTACACTAACCCTAAACCGAACCCTAAACCCAAACCTAACCCGTACCCTAACCCTACCCGTAGCCTAACCCTAACTCTAACCCTAACCCCTAACCCTAACACTAACCCTAACCCTTACCCTAACCCGTACCCAAATGGTAAACCTAACACGAACCCTAACACTAACCCAAACCCGTACTCTAACCCTAAACTAAACCCTAACTCGCATCCTAAACTTAACCCTAACCCTAACCCAACCATAACCCTTAAACGTAACCTAACCCTAACCCATACCCTAAACCTAACCCTAACCTTAACCATAACCCTAATCCATACCCTAACCCTACACCTACCCATACACTAACCCCAAACCTAAACCTAACCCGTACCCTAACCCTAACCCGTACCCTAAAACTAACCCGTACCCTATCCCTAACCCGATGCCTAACCCTAACCCTAACCCTGACCATAACCCTAACTCTAACCCTAAACCTAACCCTAACCCTAACCCTTACCCTAAACCTAACCCTATCCCTTGACCTAACCAGTACCCAACCCTATCCCGTAACCTAACCCTAACCCTAACCCGTACCCAAACCCTAACAGTAACCCTAACCTATACCTTAGCGCTAACCCTAACCCTATCACTAACCCTATCCCTAACCCGCACCCTAAACCTAAACGTAACCCTAACCCTAAAGATAACCCTTACCCGTACCCTAACCCTAACCCACACCCTAGCCCTAGCCCTAACCTTAACAGTAACCCTGACCTGTAACCTAACCCTAAAAGTAACACGTACCCTAACCCTAAACCTAAACCTAACCCGTACCATAACCCTATCCCTAACGCTAACCCTGACCCTAAAACTAACCCTAAACCGTACCCTAACCCTAACCCTAACCCTCACCAAAACCTAACCCTAACCCGTACCCTAACCCTAAACCATAACCTAAACCTAACCCTAACCCTAAAATTAACCCGTACGCAAACCCTATTCCGTACCCTAAACCTAATCCTAACCCTTGACCTAACCCGTACCCAAACCTATCCCGTACCCTAACACTAACCCTATCTCGTACCCAAACCCTAACAGTAACCCTAACCTGTACCCAAGCGCTAACGCTAACCCTAACACTAACCCGCTCCCTAAACCTAACCCTAAACCTAACCATAACCCTTAACCATACCCTAACACTAACCTATATCCTAACCCTAACCCTCACCTTAACCGTAAACCCTACCCATACCCTAACCCTAAAACTAAACCGTACGCTAAACCCAACCCTAACAGTAACCCGTACAATAACCCTATTCCCTAAACCTAAACCTAAAACTAACCCGTACCCTAACCCTAACCCTAATTCTGACCCTAAACCGAACCCGCACACTAAACCTAACCCTAATCCGTACCCTAACACTAACGTTAAACCTAACCCGTACTCTAAACCTAACCCTAACCCGTACTCTAACCCTAACCCTTACCCAAACACTAACCTTAACACTAACACTAACCCTAACCCTTACTCTAACCCTAAACCTAACCCCAACACTAACCCTAACCCCTACTATAACACTAACCCGTGTCTTAACCCTAACCCTAACCCTAAACATAACCCTACCCCTGACACTAACCCTAACCCTAATCCCGTACCATAACCCTAACCCTAACCCGCATCCAAAACCTAACCCTAACCCTAGAACTAACCCGTACCCTAACCATAACCCGTACCCTAAACCTAACACTAACCCTAACCCGTACCCTAACCCTAACCCGTACCCTAACCTTAACCCGATGCTTAACACTAACCCACACCCTAAACCTAAACCTAAACCTAGACCTAAGCCGCGCCCTAACCATATCCCGTACCCTAACCCTAACCCTAACCCGTACCCTAACCCTAACACTAACACTAAGCCTAACCTGCAACCTAACCCTAACCCTAACCCTAACCCTAACCCTAACACTAACCATAACCCGTACTCTAAACCTAACCCTAACCCTAAACCTAACCCTAACCCGTACTCTAACCCTAACCCTTACACTAACACTAACCATAACCCTAAAACTAACCCTAACACGTACTCTAACCCTAAACCTAACCTTAACACGAACCCTAACCCCCTACTATAACTCTAACCCTAAACCTAACCCTAACCCTAGCCTAACATTAACGCTAACCCTAACCCCTAAACCTAATCCTAACCCTAACCCTTACCCTAACCCGTACCCAAACGTTAAACCTAACCCGTACCCTAACACCAACCCAAACCCGTACCCTAACCCGTACCCTAACCCTAACCCATACCGTTACCCGTACCTTAACCCTAACCCTACCCGTACACTAACCCGTACCATAACCCTAACCCTAACCCTAACCCTAACCCTAAACCTAACCCATACCAGATTCCTAACCCTAACCCATTCCCTAACCCTAACCCGGACCCTAAACCTAACCCTAACATGTACACTAAACGTAAACCTAACCCTAACCCTAAACCTAAACCTAAACTGTACAGTAACCCTAACCCTAACCCTAACCCTAACCCTAACACCAACCCTAAACCTAACCTTAATCCGTACCCTAACCCGTACCATAACCCTAATCCTAACCCATACGCTAATCCTAACCTGAACCCTAACCCTAACCCTAACCCGTACCCTAACCTTACCCATTGCCTAACCCTAACTCTAATCCTAACCTCGAACCCTAACCCTAAAACTAACCCTTACCCTAACCCGTACCCAAATTTTAACCTAACCCGTACCCTAACACTAACCCACACCCATACTCTAACCCTAAAACTAACCCTAACCCTAGCCATAACCCATACTCTAACCCAAACCCGTACCCTAACACTAACCCTAAACCTAACACTAACCCTAACCCGTACACTAACACTCAACCTAACACTAACTCTAAACCTAACCCGTACTATAAACCTAACACTAACCCTAAACCTAACCTTAACCCTGACCGTAACCCGTACCCTAACCCTATCCCGTAGTCTATCCCTAACTCTAACCCTAAACCCTAATCCTAACCATAAACTTAACCCTTACCCTAACCCATACACAATCGGTAAACCGAACCCGTACCCTAACACTAACCCAAACCCGTACCTAACCCTAACCCTAAACCTAACCCTAACCCTAAACCGCACCGTAAACTTAACCCTAAACCTAACCATAAGCATAACCCTTAACCCTTATCTAACCCTAACCCACACCCTAACCCTAACCCTAACCCTAAACTTAACCGTAACCCTAATTCGTACCCTAACCCTAAAACTAACCCGTACCCTAACCCATACCCTAATCCTAACCCATACCCTAACACTAACCCTAACCCTAATCCTGACACTAAACCTAACCCTAACCCGTACACTAACCCTAACCCTAACCATAACTTAATCCGTAGGCTAACCCTATCCCGTACCCTAAACCAAACCCTAACCCTAACCCTAACCCTTAACCTAACCCTAAAACTAACCCTAACCCGTACTCTAACCCTAACCCTAAACCTAACCCTAACCCTAAACCTAATCGTACCCAAACCCTAACCCTAAACCTCACCCTAACCTAACCCGTACTGTAACCCTAACCCGTACCATAACCCAAATCCTAACCCGCACCATACCGTAACCCTAACTCGTACTCAAACCCTAACACTAACCCTCATCCTAACCCTAACCCTAACACGTAACCGAAACTTAACCCGTACCCTAACCCTAACCCTAACCCTAACGCTTACCCTAAACCTAACCCTAACCCTAACTCATACCCTAATCCTAACCCTGACCCTAACGCTAACCCTAACCCATACCCTAATCCTAACCCATGCCCTAACACTAACCCTAAACCTAACCCTAACACTAAACATAGACCTTACCCATACCCTAACCCAAACCATACCCTAACACTAACCCTAACTTTAACCTTAACACTAACCCGTACCCTAACCCTAAAACTAACCCGTACCCTAAACCCAACCCTAACCCTAACCCGTACCATAACCCTATCCCTAACCGTACCCTGAACCTAAACTTAACCCTAACCCGTACCCTAACCATAACCCTAACCCTAACCCGCACCTAAATCTCACCCTAACCCGTAACCTAACACTAACCCGTAACCTAAACCTAACCCTAACCCTAAACTTAACCCGTACACTAACCCTATCCCATACCCTAAACCTAACCCTAATCCCTACGCTAACCATAACCCTAACCCTAACCATATCCGTACAGTAACCCTAACCGTAACCTTAACCCTAACCCTAACCCTAACCCTAACCCATAATCTAACCCAGCCCTAACCCTAACCCTTAACCTAACCCTAACCCTAAACCTAACCTTAACCCTAACCCTAGACCTAACACGTACCCTAACCCTATCCCGTACCCTAACCCTAACCTTAACCCTAACCCGTACTGTAACCCTAACCCGTACCTTAACCCTAACCCTAACCCTAACCCGAACCCTAACCCTAACCCATACCCTAACACTAACACATAACCTAAACCTAACCCTAACCCTAAAATTAACCCTAAACTTAACCTGTACGCTAACCCTATCCCATACCCTAAACCTAACCCTAACCCGTATCCTAACCCTAAACCTAACCCTAAGCCTAACTCGTACATTAACCCTAACCCTAACCCTAACCCGTACTCTAACCCTAACCTTAACTCTAACCCTAACCCCTAACCCTAACCCTAAAGTTAACCCTTACCCTAACCCGTACCCAAACAGTAAACCTAACACGTACCCTAACACTAACCCAAAACCGTACTCTAACCCTAACCCTAACCCTAGCCCGTACCCTAAACTTAACCCTAACCCTAACCCAAAACATAACCCTTAACCGTAACCTAACACTAAACCATACTCAAAACCTAACCCTAACCTTAGTAAACCCTAACCCGTACACTAACCCTAAAACTAACCAGTACCCTAACCCCAACCCTAAACCTAATCCGTACCCTAACACTAACCCTAACCCTTACCCTGACCCTAAACCTAACCCTAACCCTTACACTAAACCCTAACCCTAACCCTAACCGCACCCTAAACCTAACCCTAACCCGTAACCTAAACCTAACCCTCTCCCTAAACTTAACCCGTACGCTAACCCTATCCCATACCCTAAACCTAACCCTAACCCGTATCCTAACCCTAACGCTAACCCTAAGCCTAACCCGTACATTAACCCTAACCCTAACCCTAACCCTCATCCGTACCCTAGCCCTAACCCTAACCCTAAACCTAACACTAACCCTAAACCGTACTGTAACCCTAACCCGTACCATAACCCTAACCCGTACCCGTACCCTAACCTTAACCCTAACACGTACCTTAACCCTAACCCTAACACTAACCCGCACACTAAACCTAACCCTAATCCTAGACCTAACAGTTACACTAACCCTATTCCGTACCGTAACCTTAACCCTAACCTGTACCATAAACCTAACCCTAAACCTAAACCTAAACCTAACGCTAACCCGTACCCTAACCCTAACACGTACCCTATCCCTAACCCGATGCCTAACCCTAAACCACACCCTAAACCTAACCCTAACACTAGACCTATACCGTACCCTAAAACTAACCCGTACCCTCACCCTATCCCTAAACCTAAACCTAACCCTAACCCTGACCGTAACCCTAACTCTAACCCTAAACCTAACCGTAACCCTAACCCCTACCCTAAACCTAACTCTATCCCTTGACCTAACCAGTACCCAACCCTATCCCGTAACCTAACCCTAACCCTAACCCATACCCAAACCCTAACAGTAACCCTAAACTCTACCCTAGCGCTAACCCTAACCCTAACACTAACCCGATCCCTAACCTGCACCCTAAACCTAAACGTAACCCTAAGCCTAAACATAACCCTTACCCGTACCCTAACCATTACCCATATCCTAACACTAACCCTAACCTTAACAGTAACCCTGACCCGTAACCTAACCCTAAAAGTAACCCGTACCCTAACCCTAACCCTAAACCTAACCCGTACCATAACCCTATCCCTAACGCTAACCCTGACCCTAAAACTAACCCTAAACCGTACCCTAACCCTAACCCTAACCCTCACCAAAACCTAACCCTAACCCGTACCCTAACCCTAAACCGTAACCTAAACCTAACCCTAACCCTTGACCTAACCCGTACCCAAACCTATCCCATACCCTAACACTAACCCTATCCCGTACCCAAACGCTAACAGTAACCCTAACCTGTACCCAAGCGCTAACGCTAACCCTAACACTAACCCGCTCCCTAAACCTAACCCTAAACCTAACCATAACCCTTAACCATACCCTAACACTAACTAGACTCTAACCCTAACCCTAACCTTAACCGTAAACCTAACCCATAACATAACCCTAAAACTAACCCGTACCCTAACACCAACCCTAACAGTAACCCGTACAATAACCCTATTCCCTAAATCTAAACCTAACACTAACCCGTACCCTAACCTAACCCTAATCCTGACGCTAAACCTAACCCGCACCCTAAACCTAACCCTAATCCGTACCCTAAAACTAACGTTAACCCTAACCCGTACTCTAAACCTAACCCCAACCTAAACCTAACCCTAACCCGTACTCTAAACCTAACCCTAACCCAAACACTAACCATAACACTAACACTAGCCCTAACCCTTACTCTAACCCTAAACCTAACCCCAACACTAACCCTAACCCCTACTATAACACTAACCCGTGTCTTAACCCTAACCATAAACATAACCCTACCCCTGACACTAACACTAAAACTAAACCCGTACCATAACCCTAACCCTAACCCGCATCCAAAACCTAACCCTAACCCTAGAACTAATCCATACCCTAACCATAACCCACACCCTAAACCTAACACTAACCCTAACCCGAACCCTAACCCTAACCCGTACCCTAACCCTAACCCGATGCTTAACACTAACCCACACTCTAAACCTAAACCTAAACCTAGACCTAAGCCGCACCCTAACCCTATCCCGTACCCTAACCCTAACCCTAACCCGTACCCTAACCCTAACACTAACACTAACCCTAACCCGCAACCTAACCCTAACCCTAACCCTAAACCTAACCCTAACACTAACCCTAACCCGTACACTAACCCTAACCCGAACCCTAACACTAACCCTAACCCTTACCCTAACAATACCCGTAGCCTAACCCTAACTCTAACCCTAACCCCTAACCCTAACCCTAACCCCAACCCTAACCCTAACCCATACCATAACCCTATCCCTAAACCTAAACGTGACCCTAACCCTAACCCTAACCCGTACCCTAAACCTAACCCTAACCCTTGACCTAACCCGTACACAACCCTATCCCATACCCTAAACCTAAACTTAACCCGTACCCAAACCCTAACAGTAACCCTAACGCATACCCTAGCACTAACCCTAACCCTAACCCTAAGCCTAAACCGCACCCTAAACCTAAACCTAACCCTAACCCTAACCATAACCCTGACCGTACCCTAAACCTAACCCATACCCTACCACTAACCCTAACCTTAACTGTAACCCTTACCCGTATCCTAACCCTAAAACTAACCTGTACCATAACCCCAACACTAACCCTAACCCGGACCATAACCCTATCCCTAACCCTAACCCTGACCCTAAACCTAACCCTAACCCATACCCTAACGCTAACACGCACCTAAACCTAACCCTAACCCATACCCAAACCCTATCCCGTAACCTAAAACTAACCCTAACCCTAAACTTAACCCGTACACTAACCCTATCCCGTACCCTAAACCTAACCCTAACCCGTACCCTAACCATAACCCTAACCCTAACCCTATTTATACACTAACCCTAACCTTAACCCTAACACTAACCCTAACCCATACTCTAACCCTAACCCTAACCCTAAACCTAACCCTAAAACGTATTCTAACCCTAACCCGTACCCTAACACTAACCCTTACCCTAACACTAAGCCTAACCCGTACGCTAACCCTAAACGTAACCCTAACCCGTACCCAAACCCTAACCCTAACACGTACCCTAACCGTAACCCTAACCCTAACCCTAACCCTAACCCGCAAACTAAACCTAACCCTAATCTTAGACCTAACACATACACTAACCCTATCCCGTACCGTAACCTTAACCCTAACCCATACTGTAACCCTAACACTTACCCTAACCCTAACCCTAACCCTTACACTAACCCTAACCCGAACCCTACCCTAACCCTAACCCGTACTCTCACCCTACCCGTAGCCTAACCCTAACTCTAATCCGAACCCGCACGCTAACCCTAACCCTAATCGTAACCTTAACCCTGACCATAACCCATACCCTAACCGTATCCCGTAGTCTAACCCTAAATCTAACCCTAACCCCTAATCCTAACCCTAACCCTAACCCTTACCCTAACCCGTACCCAAACTTTAAGTCTAACCCGTACCCTAACACTAACCCAAACCCGTACTCTAACCCTAAACCTAACCCTAAACCTAACCCTATCCGTACACTAACACTAACTCTAACCCTAACCCTAACACTAACCCTAACCCGTACTCTAACCTTAAAACTAACCCTAAACCTAACCCTAACCCATACTCTAACCCTAACCCGTACCCTAACACTAACCAAACCTAACACTAACCCTAACCCGTACACTAACCCTCAACCTAACACTAACTCTAAACCTAACCCGTACTATAAACCTAACCCTAACCCTAAAACTAACCTTAACCCTGACCATAACCCGTACCCTAACCCTATCCCGTAGTCTAACCCTAACTCTAACCCTAACCCCTAATCCTAACCATAACCCTAACCCTTACCCTAACCCGTACCCAATCGGTAAACCGAACCCGTACTCTAACACTAACCCAAACCCGTACCTAACACTAACCCTAACCCTAACCCGTAAACTAACCCTAACCCCTACCCTAAACCTAAAGCTAACCCTGACCCTTACCCTAAACCTAACCCGTAACCTAACCATAACCCGTACCCTAAACCTACCCCTAAACCTAACCCGTAACCTAACCCTAAATGTAACCCTAACCCGTACCCAAACCCTAACCCTAACACGTACCCTAACCCTAACCCTAACCCGCACACTAAACCTAAACTGAATCCTAGACCTAACACGTACACTAACCCTATCCCGTACCCTAACATTTACCCTAACCCATACCCTAAACCAGCAATAACCCTAACCCAAAACCTAACCCGTACCCGTACACTAACCCTAACCCTAAACTGTACCCTAACCCGTACCCGAACTGTATCCCGTAGCCTAACATTAACGTTAACCCTAACCCCTAAACCTAACCCTAACCCTAACCCATATCCTAACGCGAACCCAAATGTTAAACCTAACCCGTAACCTAACACCAACCCAAACCAGTACCCTAACCCGTACCCTAAACCTAACATGTACCGTTACCTGTACCTTAAACCTAACCCTACCTGTACACTAACCCGTACCATAACCGTAAACCTAACCCTAACCCTAACCCTAAACATAACCCATACCCGATTCCTAACCCTAACCCGTTCCTTAAACCTAACCCGTACCCTAAACCTAACCCTAACATGTACACTAACCATAAACCTAACCCAAAACCTAAACCTAACCCTAAACTGTACCGTAACCCTAACCCGTACCCTAACCCTAACCCTAACACCAACCCTAAACCTAACCCTAACCCGTACCCTAAACCGTACCATAAACCTAAACCTAACCCGTACCCTAACCCTAATGAAACCTTAACCCGGACCCTAACCCTAACCCGTACCTTAATCCTAACCGTAACTCTAACCCTTACACAAACCCTAACCCTTACCCTAGCCCATACCGTAAACCTAACCCTAACCTTAACCGTAACCCTAACCCGTACACTAACCCTAAAACTAACACCTACCCTAACGCCAACCCTAACCCTAACCCGTACCATAACCCTATCCCTAACCCTAAACCTGACCCTAAACCTAACCCTAACACGTACCCTAAACCTAACCCTAAAACTAACCCTAAACCGCACCTAAACCTAACCCTAACCTGTAACGTAAAGCTAACCCTAACCCTATACTTAACCCATACGCTAACTTTATCCCATACCCTAAACCTAACCCTAACCCGTAGACTAACCCTAAACCTAACCCTAAGCCTACCCGTGCATTAACCCTAACACTAACCGTAACCCTAACCCTAACCCGTACTCTAACACTTACCCTAACCCTAACTCTAACCCTAAATCGTACTCTAACCCAAAACCTAAACGTCACAATAACCCTAACCCGTACTGTAACCCTAAACGTACCATAACCCTAACCCTAACCCGTACCCTAACCCTAACCCTAACTCGTACCCTAACCCTAACCCTAACCCTGACCCTAACCCTAAAACTAACCCGTACCCTAAAACTAACACTAACGCTAAACCGTTCTCTAAACCTAACCCTAACCCTAACCGTACTCTAACCCTAACTCTAACCCTCCCCATAATCCTAACCCGTACTCTCACCCGAACCCGCACCATAACCCTAAACCTAACCTGTACCCTAACCCTAACCCTAACTCGTTACCTAACCCTATCCCTAACCCTAAACAGTACCCTAAACCTAACCCGTAGCCTAAACCTAACCCTAACCCTAACCCGTACCCTAAACCTAACTTAACCCTAACTCGTACCCTAACCCTAACCCTAACCCTAACCCTGACCCTAACCCTAACTCTAACCCGTACCCTAAGTCTAACCCATACCCTAACCCTAACCATACACTAAACCTAACCCTAACCCTAACCCTAATCCCTACCCTAAACCTAACCCTATCCCTTGACCTAACCCGTACCCAACCCTATCCCGTAACCTAACCCTAAACCTAACCCGTACCCAAACCCTAACAGTAACCCTAACCCATACCCTAGCGCTAACCCTAACCCTAACACTAACCCTATCCCTAACCCGCACCCTAAACCTAAACCAAACCCTAACCCTAAACATAACCCTTACCCGTACCCTAAATCTAAACCATACCCTAACCCTAACCCTAACCTTAACAGTAACCCTGACGCATAACTTAACCCTAAAACTAACCCGTACCCTAACTCCAACCCTAAACCTAACCCGTAACATAACCCTATCCCTAACGCTAACCCTGACCCTAAACCTAACCCTAAACCATACCCTAACCCTAAACCTAACCCTAACCCTCATCAAGACCTAACCCTAAGTCTTACCCTAACCCTAACCTGTAATCTAAACGTAACCCTAACCCTAAAATTAACCCGTACGCTAACCCTAACCCGTACCCTAAACCTAACTCTATATCGTACCCTAACGCTAACCCTAACCCTAACACTAACACTAAACATAAACTTTAACCGTACCCTATCCATAACCAATACCCTAACCCTAACCCTAACATTAACCGTAACCCTAACCCGTACCCTAACCCTAAAACTAACCCGTACCCTAACCCCAACACTAACCCTAACCCATACCCTAACCCTAACCCTGACCCTAAACCTAAGCCTAACCCGTACACTAACCCTAAGACTAACCCTAACGCACACCCTAAACCTAATCCTAACCCGTATCCTAACCCTAACCCCGTACGGTTACCCGTACCTTAACCCTAACCCTAACCCGTATCCTAACCCGTACTTAACCCAAAACCTAACCTGTACCCTAACACGTAGCATAACCCTAACACTAACCCTAAAACTTAATATAACCCATACCCTACCCTTAACTCTACCCTGTACCCTAAACCTAAGCCGTACCCTAAAAGTAACCCTAACCCCTAACCCTAACCCTAACCTGTACCCTAAACCTAACCCTAACGCTAACTCTTACACTAACCCTAACCCTGACCCTAACCCTAACCCTAACCTGTACCCAAAACCGTACCCTAAACCTAACCCGTCCCCTAACCCTAACCAGTACCCTCAACCTAACCCTAACCCTAACCCTAAACCTGACCCTAACCCTAACATTATCCCGTTCCCTAAACGTAACCTTAACCTTTAACCTATCCAGTACCCAACCCTATCCCGTACACTAACCCTAACCCTAACCTGTACCCAAACACTAACCATAAACCTAACCCATACCCTAACCCTAAAACTAACTCGTACCCTATCCCCAAACCTAACCCTAAACTGTAACGTAACCCTATCCCTAACTTTAAACCTGACATGAAACCTAAACCTAACCCTAACTCTAACACTAACCCTACCCCTAACCCGCAGCCTAACCCTAACCCTAACCCTAAACCTAACCCTAACCCTAAACCTAAAAGTACCCTAACCCTAAACCTAACCCTAACCCAAACACTAACCCTAACCCGTACTCTAATAACCCTAACCCTAAACCTAAACCTAACCAGTACTCTAACCCTAAACCTAACCCTAACACTAACCCTAACCCCTATATTAACCCTAACCCTAAACCTAACCCTAACCCTTTCCCTAACTCGTACCGTAACCCTAACCCATACCCTAACCCTAACGCAAAACCCGAAACCTAACCCTAAACCTGACCCTAACGCTAAACCTAATCCCGTAGCCTAACCCTAACCCTAACCCGCATCCTAAACCTAACCGTAACCCTAGAACTAACCCATACCCTAACCCTAACCTGTACCCTAAAACTAACCCTAACCCTAACCCTAACTCGTACCATAACCCTAACACTAACCCTAACCCGTACCCTAACCCTAAACTGTACCCTATCCCTAACCCAAAGCCTTACCCTAACCCACACCCTAAACCTAACCCTAACACTAGACCTAAACCGTACCCTAAACCTAACACCATACCCTCACCCTAACCCTAACCCTAAACCTAACCCTAACCCTGACCGTAACCCTAAACCTAACCCGTACCCTAACCCTAACCCTAACCCGCATCCTAAACCTAATCCTAACCCTAGACCTAACCCGTACCCTAAACCTATCCCATACCCTAACCCTAACGCTAACCTGTACCCTAACCCTAAAACTAACCCTAATCCTAACCCTATCCCGTACACTAACCCTAACCCTAACCCGTACCCTAACCCTAACCCGTACCGTTACATGTACCTTAACCCTAACCCTAACCCGTACCCTAACCCGTAATCTAACCATAACCCTAACCTGTACCCAAACATGTACCATAACCCTAACCCTAATCCTAACTCTAACCCTAAACCTAACCATACCCTACCCCTCACCTTAACCCATACCCTAACCCTAATCCGTACCCTAATCCTAACACTTACCCTAACCCCTAACCCTTCCCTAACTCGTACCCTAACCCTAACCCTAACCCTGACCCCAACCCTAACCCTAAACCATACCCTAAACCTAACCCATACCCTAACCCTAAACCTAAACCTAACCCTAACCCTAACCCGTACCCTAAACCTAACCCTAACCCTTGCCCTAACCCGTACAGAAACCTATCCCGTAGCCTAACCCTAACCCTATCCCGTACCCAAACCCTAACAGTAACCCTACCCCGTAGCCAAGTGCTAACCCTAACCCTAACCCTAACCGCCACCTAAACCTAACCCTCACCCTAACCTTAACCCTTAACCATACCCTAACACTAACCTATACCCTAACCCTAACCCTAACCTTAACCGTAATCCTAACCCGTACCCTAACCCTAAAACTAACCCGTACCCTAACCCCAACCCTAACAGTAACACGTACAATAACCCTATTCCCTAAACCTAAACCTAACACTAACCGTACCCTAACCCTAACCCTAACCCTGACCCTAAACTTAACCCGCACCCTAACCATAACCCTAATCCATACCCTAACACTAACCTTAACCCTAACCCGTACTCTTAACCTAACCCTAACCTAAACCTAACCCTACCCGTACTCTAACACTAACACTAACCATAACACTAACACTAACCCTAACCCTTACTCTAACCCTAATCCTAACCCCAACACTAACCCTAACCCCTACTACAACACTAACCCGTGTCTTAACCCTAACCCTAACCCTAAACATAACACTACCCCTGACCCTAACACTAACCCTAATCCCGTACCCTAACCCTAACCCTAACCCGCATCCAAAACCTAACCCTAACCCTAGAACTAACCCGTACCTTAACCCTAACATGTACCCTAAACCTAACACTAAACCTAACCCGTACCCTAAACATAACGTGTACCCTAACCCTAACCCAATGCTTAATCCTAACCCACACCCTAAACCTAAACCTAAACCTAGACCTAAGCCGCACCCTAACCCTATCCCGTACCCTAACCCTAACCCTAACCCGTACCCTAACCCTAACCCTAACATTAACCCTAACCTGCAACCTAACCCTAAACTTAACCCGTACTCTAAACCTAACCCTAACCCGTACTCTAAACCTAACCCTTACCCTAACACTAACCATAACCCTAAAACTAACCCTAAAACGTACTCTAACCCTAAACCTAACCTTAACACTAACCCTAACCCGTACTCTAAGCCTAACACAAACACAAACCCCAACCCGTACCCTAACCCTAACCCTAACCGTAACCCTAACACTAACCCTAACCCGTACTCTAACCCTAACCCTAAACCTAACCCTAACCGTAATCTAACCATAACACTAACCCTCACCCTAACCCTAACCGTACTGTAACCCTAACCCGTACAATAACCCTAACCCTAACCCGTACCCTAAACCTAACCCGTAACCTAAACCTAACCCTAACCCTAAACTTAACCCGTATGCTAACCCTATCCTGTACCCTAAACCTAACCCTAACCAGTACCCTAACCCTAACCCTAACCCTATCCGTACTCTAACCCTAACACTAACCCTAACCCTAACACTAATCCTAACCCGTACTCTAACACTAATCCTAACCCTAAACGTAACCCGAACTCTTACGCTAACCCTATCCCATACCTTAACACTAACCCTAAGCCTAACACTATCCCTAACCCGTACTCTAACACTAAAACTAACCCTAACTCTAACCCTAACCAGTAGTATAAACCTAAACCTAATCCAAACCCACAACCTAACCTTAACCCGTACTCTAAACCTATCCCGTAGCCTAACACTAACTCTAACAATAACCCCTAACCCTAACCCTAACCCTAAACCTTACCCTAACCCGTACCCAAACGGTAAACCTAACCCGTACCCTAACACTAAACTAAACCCATACTCTAACCCTAACCCTAACCCTAAACGGCACCCTAAACTTAACCCTAACCCTAACCCTAACCCTAAACATAACCCTTAACCGTACCATAACCCTAACCCTAACTCTTACCCTAACCCTAACACTGACCCTAACCCTAACCCGTACCCTAACACTAACCCGTACCCTAACCCAAACCCTATCCCTAACCCTATCCGTACTCTAACCCTAAACCTAACCCTACCCCGTACTCTAACCTTAACCCTAACTCTAACCCTAAAGCGTAGCCTAACCCTAAACCTAACCCTAACACTAACCCTACCCCGTACTCTAAACCTAACCCTAACCCTTACCGTAACCCTAACCCGTACCCTAAACCTAACCCTAACCCTAACTCGTACCCTAACACTAACCCTAACTTTGACCCTAACCCTAACCCTAACCCTAAACCTAACCCATACCTTAACCCTAACCCTAAACTTAACCCTAACCCTATTCCGTACCCTAAACCTAACCTTAACCCTTGCCCTAACCCGTACCAAACCCTATCCCGTACCCTAACCCTAACCCTAACCCGTACCCAAACCCTAAGAGTAAACCTAAACCATACCCTAGCGCTAACCCTAACCCTAACCCTAACTGTAACACTAACCCGCACCCTAAACCTAAACCTAACCCTACCCTAACCATAACCCTTACCCGTACCCTAACCCTAACCCATAACCTAACTCTAACCCTAAACTTAACCGTAACCCTGACTCGTACCCTAACCCCAACCCTAACCCTATCAGTAACCCTAACCCGTACACTAACACTAACCCTAACCTGTACCTAAACCTAACCCTTACCCGTAACCTAAACTTAACCCTAACCCTAAACTTAACCCATACGCTAACCCTATCCCGTACCCTAAATCTAACCCTAACCCGAAACGTAAACCTAAACCTAACCCTAAGCCTAACCCGTACATTAACCCTAACCCTATCACTAACACTAACACTACCCTGTACTCTAACCCTAACCCTAAATCTATACCTAACCCATACCCTAACCCTAACCCGTACCCTAACCCGTACCCTAACCCGTACCCTAAACCTAACCCGTACTTTAACCCTAACCCTAACCCTAACCTGTACACTAAACCTAACCCTAACACTAACTCGTTCCCTAAACCTAACCCTAAGCCTGACCCTAACCCGAACACTAACCCATACCCTAAGCATAACCCATACCCTAACCCTAGCCCTAAACCTAACCCATACCCTAATCCTAACCCTAAACCTAACCCTAAATCTATCCCATACCCTACACCTAACCCGAACCCTTGACCTAACCCGTACCCAACCCTATCCTGAACCCTAACCCTAACCCGTACCCTAACCCTAACCCTAACCCTAACACTATCCGTACACTAACCCTAACCCTAACACTAACACTAACCCTAACCGGTACTCTAACCCTAACCCTAAGCCTAAACCTAACCCTAACGCGTACTCTAACACTATCCCGTACCCTAACACTAACATTTACCCTAACCTTAAAACTAACACGTACCCTAACCCTAAACGTAACCCTAACCCGTCCCCAAACCCTAACCCTAACACGTACCCTAACACTAACCCTAACCCTTACCCTAACCCGTACCCATACGGTAAACCTAACTTGTACCCTACCACTAACCCAAACTCGTACTGTAACCCTAACCATAACCCTAACACTAACCCTACCCCGTACTCTAACACTAACCCTAACCCTAACCCGTACCCTAACCCTAAACCTAACCCTAATCCTAACCCTAACACTAACCCTACCCCGTACTCTAACCCTAACCCTAACCCGTACCCTAACACTACCCTAACCCTAACGCTAAAACTAACCCTAACCTGTACTCTAACCCTAACCCTAACCCTAAACCTAACCCTAACCGTATTCTAACCCTAACCCTAAACCTCACCCTAACCCTAACCCGTACTGTAAACCTACCCCGTACCATAACCATAACCCTAACCAGTACCCTAACCCTAACCCTAATTCGTACCCTAACCCTAACCCTAACCCTGACCCTAACTCTAACCCTAACCCGTACCCTAAACCTAACCCGTACCCTAACCCTAACCCTGACCCAAACCCGTACACTAAACCTAACCCTAACCCGTACCCTAACCCTAAACCTAACCCTAAAACTGAACCTAACCCGAAACCTAACCCGTACCCTAAGCCTAACCGATACCCTAAACCTAACCCTAACCCTAACACTAACCCTACCCCATTCTCTAACCCTAACCCTAACACTAACCCTGACCCAAACCCATACACTAAACCTAACCCTAACCCGTACCCTAATCCTAAACCTAACCCTAAAACTGAACCTAACCCTAAACCTAACCCGTACCCTAAGCCTAACCGATACCCTAACACAAACCCTAACCCTGACCCTAACCCTAACCCTAACCCGTACCCTAAACCTAACCCATACCCTAACCCTAACCCTAAACATAACCCTAACCCTATCCCATACCCTAAACCTAACCCTAACCCTTGTCCTAACCCGTACCCACCCTATCCCGTACACTAACCCTAACCATAACGCGTACCCAAACACTAAGAGTAACCCTAACCCATACCCTAGCGCTAACCCTAACCCTAACCTTAAGCCTAACCTGCACCCTAAACTTAAACCTAACCATAACCCTAACCATAACCCTTACCCGTACCCTAACCCTAAACCATAACCTAACACTGACCCTAACATTAACTGTAACCCTAACCCGTACCGTAACCCTAAAAATAACCTGTACCGTAACCCCAACCATAACCCTAATCCTAACCCTGACCCTAAACGTAACCCTAACCCGTATCCAAACCCTAACCATAACACGTACCCTAACCCTAACCCTAACCCTTGCCCTAAACCGTACCCAAATGGTAAACCTAAACCGTACCCTAACACTAACCCAAACCAGTACTCTAACCCTAGCCCTAACCACAACCATAACCCTCACCCTAAACTTAACCCCAACCCTAACCCAAACCATAATCCTTAACCATAACCTAACCCTAACCCATACCGTAACTCTAACCCTAACCTTAACCGTAACCCTAACCCATACCTTAACCCCAAAAGTAACCCGTTCCCTAACCCCAACCATAACCCTAACCCGTACCCTAACACTAACCCTAACCCTAAGCCTGACCCTAAACCTAACCCTAACCCTTACACTAATCCTTACTCTAACCCTAAACCGCAAACAAAACCTAACCCTAACCCGAACCCTAACCCTAACCCGTGACCTAAACCTAACCATAACCCTAAACTTAAACCGTACGCTAACCCTATCCCGTACCCGAAACCTAACCCTAACCCGTATCCTAACCCTAAACCTAACCCTAAGCCTAAACCGTACATTAACCCCAAACCTAACCCTAAAACTAACCCTACCCCATACTCTAACCCTAACCGTAACCCTAACACTAATCCTACACCGTACTCTAAACCTAAACCTAACCCTAACACTAACCCGTACCATAACCCTAACCCTAACCCGTACTCTAACCCTTACCCTAACCCTAACCCTAACCGTACTCTAACCGTAACCCTAACCCTCACCCTAACACTAACCCTAACCCTAACCCTAACCGTACTCTAACCGTAACCCTAACCCTCACCCTAACCCTAACCCATACTGTAACCCTAACCAGTACCATAACCCTAACCCTAACCCGTACCCTAAACCTAACCCTAACTCGTACCCTAACCCTAACCCTAACCATGACCATAACTCTAACCCTAACCGGTACCCTAAACCTAACCCATACTTTAAACCTAACCCTAACCCTAGCCCATACCCTAAACCTAACCCTAACCCTAACTCATACCCTAAACCTACCCTAAACCTAACCCTAACCCTAACCCTAACCCATACCCTAAGCATAACCCATACCCTAAACCTAAACCTAAACCTAACCCTAACCCTAACCCGTACCATAACCCTACCCCTAACCCTAACACTGACCCTAAACCTAACCCTAACCCGTACCCTAAACCTAACCCTTACTTTAAACCTAACCCTAACCTTAACCCGTACCCTAAACCTAACCCTAACCCTAACTCGTACCCTAAACCTACCCTAACCTTGACCCTAACCCATACCCTAAGCATAACCCATACCCTAAGCCTAAACCTAACCCTAACCCTAAACCGAACCCTAAACGTAACCCTAACCCTCTACCTAACCCGTACCCAAACCTATCCCGCACCCTGACCCTAACCCTAACACGTACGCAAACCCTAACAGTAACCCTAACCCATACCCTAGCGCTAACCCTAACCCTAACCCTAACCCGGACCTAAACCTAACCCTAACCCTGACCCTAAAATTAACCCTATCCCGTACCCTAAACCTAAACCTTACATGAACCCTAACCCTAAACCTAACCCATACCCTAACGCTAAACGTAAACCTAGCCCGTACCCAAACCCTAACCCGGACCCTTACATTAACCCTAACCCGTACCCTAAGCCTACCCGTAGCCTAATCTTAACTCTAACCCTAACCCCTAACCCTAAGCCTAACCCTAACCCTTACCCGAACCCGTACCCAAATGGTAAACCTAACCTGTACCCTAACACTAACCAAAACTGTACTCTAACCCTAACCATAACCCTAACCCTAACCAGCACCGTAAACTTAAACCTAACCCTAACCCAAACCATAACCCTTAACCGTAACCTAACCTTAACCCATAACCTAACCCTAACCCTAACCTTAGACATGACCCTAATCAGTTCCTAAACCCTAAAACTAACCCATACCCTAACCCCCACCCTAACGCTAACCCGTACCCTAACACTAACCCTAACCCTAACACTGACCCTAAACCTAACCATAACCCTTACACTAACCCTAAACCGTAACCTAAACCGAACCCTAACCCTAAACTTAATCCATTCGCTAACCCTATCCCGTACCCTAAACCTAACCCTAACCCGTATCCTAACCCTAACCTAACCCTAAGCCTAACCCGTACATTAACCCTTACCCTAACCCTAACACTAACCCTACCCTGTATTCTAACCGTAACCCTAACCCTAACCCTAACGCGTACCCTTAACCTATACCTAACCCTAACTCGTACCCTATCCCTAATCCTAAACCTGACCCTAACCCTAACCCTAACCCGTACCCTAAAACTAACCCATACCCTAAACCTAAACATAAACCTAACCCTAACCCTAACCCGTACCCTAAACCTAACCCTAACCCTTGACCTAACCCATACCCAACCTTATCCCATACCCTAACACTAACGCTAATCCGTACCCAAACCCTAACAGTAACCCTAACCCATACCCTAGTGCTAACCCTAACCGTAACCCAAGACTAACCTGCACCCTAAACCTAAACCTAACCCTAACCCTAACCATAAACCTTACCCGTATCCTAACCCTAACCCATACCCTAACACTAACCCTAAACTTAACCGTAACCCTAACCCGTACCTATCCCTAAAACTAACCAGTACCCTAACCCCAACCCTAACCCTAACCCGTACCATAACCCTATCCCTAACCCTAACACTGACCCTAAACCTAACCCTAACCCGTACCCTAAACCTAACCCGCACCTAAACCTAACCCTACCCCGTACACTAACTCTAACCCATAACCTAAACCTAACACTAACCGTAAACTTAACCCATACACTAACCCTATCCCGTACCCTAAACCTAACCCTAACCCGTATTTTAACCCTAACCCTAACCCTACCCTATCCGTACACTAACCCTAACCCTAACCCTAACACTAACCCTAACCCGTACTCTAAACCTAACCCTAACCCTAAACCTCACCCTAACCCGTACTCTAACCCTATCCCGTACCCTAACACTAACCCTTACCCTAACCCTAAACCTAACCCGTAGCCTAACCCTAAACGTAACTCTAACCCGTCATCAAACCCTAACCCTAACACGTACCCTAACCCTAACTCTAACCCTAACACTTTCCCTAACCCGTACCCAAATGCTAAAACTAACCCGTACCCTAACACTAACCCAAACCCGTACTCTAAACATAACCCTTACCCTAACACTAACCCTAAACCTAACCCTGACCCTAAACCTAACCATAACCCTTACACTAACCTTAAACCGTAACCTATACCGAACCCTAACCCTAAACTTAAACCGTTCGCTAAACCTATCCCGTACCCTAAACCTAACCCTAACCAGTATCCTAACCCTAACCTAACCCTAAGCCTCTCCCGTACATTAACCCTTACCGTAACCCTAACACTAACCCTACCCCGTATTCTAACCCTAACCCTAAACCTAACCCTAACCCGTACCCTTAACCTATCCCTAATGCTAACTCGTACCCTAACCCTAATCCTAAACCTGACCCTAACCCTAACCCTAACCCGTACCCTAAAACTAACCCATACCCTAAACCTAAACATAAACCTAACCCTAACCCTAACCCGTACCCTAAACCTAACCCTAACCCTTGACCTTACCCATACCCAACCTTATCCCCTACCCTAAAACTAACGCTAACCCGTACCCAAACCCTAACAGTAACCCTAACCCATACCCTAGCGTTAACCCTAACCCTAACCCTAAGACAAACCCGCACCCTCAACCTAAACCTAACCCTAACCCTAACCATAAACCTTACCCATATCCTAACCCTAACCCATACCCTAACACTAAACCTAACCTTAACCGTAACCTTAACCCGTACCCTATCCCTAAAATTAACCCGTACCCTAACCCCAACCCTAACCCTAACCCTAACACTATCCGTACACTAACCCTAACCCTAACACTAACACTAACCCTAACCGGTACTCTAACCCTAACCCTAAGCCTAAACCTAACCCTAACGCGTACTCTAACACTATCCCGTACCCTAACACTAACATTTACCCTAACCTTAAAACTAACACGTACCCTAACCCTAAAAGTAACCCTAACCCGTCCCCAAACCCTAACCCTAACACGTACCCTAACACTAACCCTAACCCTTACCCTAACCCGTACCCATACGGTAAACCTAACTTGTACCCTACCACTAACCCAAACTCGTACTCTAACCCAAACCATAACCCTAACACTAACCCTACCCCGTACTCTAACACTAACCCTAACCCTAACCCGTACCCTAACCCTAAACCTAACCCTAATCCTAACCCTAACACTAACCCTACCCCGTACTCTAACCCTAACCCTAAACCGTACCCTAACACTACCCTAACACTAACGCTAAAACTAACCCTAACCTGTACTCTAACCCTAACCCTAACCCTAAACCTAACCCTAACCGTATTCTAACCCTAACCCTAAACCTCACCCTAACCCTAACCCGTACTGTAAACCTACCCCGTACCATAACCATAACCCTAACCAGTACCCTAACCCTAACCCTAATTCGTACCCTAACCCTAACCCTAACCCTGACCCTAACTCTAACCCTAACCCGTACCCTAAACCTAACCCGTACCCTAACCCTAACCCTGACCCAAACCCGTACACTAAACCTAACCCTAACCCGTACCCTAACCCTAAACCTAACCCTAAAACTGAACCTAACCCGAAACCTAACCCGTACCCTAAGCCTAACCGATACCCTAAACCTAACCCTAACCCTAACACTAACCCTACCCCATTCTCTAACCCTAACCCTAACACTAACCCTGACCCAAACCCATACACTAAACCTAACCCTAACCCGTACCCTAATCCTAAACCTAACCCTAAAACTGAACCTAACCCTAAACCTAACCCGTACCCTAAGCCTAACCGATACCCTAACACAAACCCTAACCCTGACCCTAACCCTAACCCTAACCCGTACCCTAAACCTAACCCATACCCTAACCCTAACCCTAAACATAACCCTAACCCTATCCCATACCCTAAACCTAACCCTAACCCTTGTCCTAACCCGTACCCACCCTATCCCGTACACTAACCCTAACCATAACGCGTACCCAAACACTAAGAGTAACCCTAACCCATACCCTAGCGCTAACCCTAACCCTAACCTTAAGCCTAACCCGCACCCTAAACTTAAACCTAACCATAACCCTAACCATAACCCTTACCCGTACCCTAACCCTAAACCATAACCTAACACTGACCCTAACATTAACCGTAACCCTAACCGTACACTAACCATAACCATAATTCGTACCCTAACCCTAACCGTAACCCTGACCCTAACCCTAACCCTATCCCGTACCCTAAACCTAACCTGTACCCTAACCCTAAACTTAACCCTAACCCGTACCCTAAACCTAACCCTAACCCGTACCCTAACCCTAAAGCTACCCTAAACCTGACCCTAACCCTAAACCTAACACGTACCCTAAGCCTAACCGATAACCTAAACCTAACACTAACCCTAACACTAACACCAAACCTAACCTGTACTCTAACCCTAACCCGTACCCGTACCCGTACCCGTACACTAAACCTAATCCTAACCCTAACCCTAACACTAACCCTACCCCGTACTCTAACACTAACCCTAGCCCTAACCCTAACCCGTACTCTAACCCTGACCCTAACCCTAACCCCAACACTAACCCTAACCTGTACTCTTTTTTTTTATTTTTTTTAATTTTTTTTCCTAACCTGTACTCTAACCCTAACCCTAACCCTAACCGTAACCTAACCCTAACCCTAACCCTAAACCTAACCCTAACCCGTACTCTAACCCTAACCCGTACCCTAACACTAACCCTTACCCTAACCCTAAACTTAACCCATACCCTAACCCTAAACGTAACCCTAAACCATACCGAAAACCTAACCCTAACACGTACCCTAACCCTAACCCTAACCTAACCCGCACACTAAACTTAACCTTAACCCTAGACCTAACACGTACACTAAACCTATCCCATACCATAAACTTAACCCTAACCTGTATCCTAACCCTAACACTAACCCTAACCCTAACCCGTACACTAACCCTAACCCTAACCCTAAACGTACCCTAACCCTAAACGTACCCTAACCCTAACCCTAACACTAACCCTAACACTAACTCTAACCCGTACTCTAACCTAACCCTAAACCTAAACCTAACCCTTACCCGTACTCTAACCCTAACACTAACCCTAAGCCTAACCCTAACCATAAAACTTACCCATACGCTATCCCTAATCCATAACCTAACACTAACCCTAACTTTAACCGTAAACCTACCCTGTACCCCAACCTTAAAACTAACCCGTACTCTAACCCCAACCCTAACCTTAAACCGTACCATAACCCTATCCCTAAACCTAACCCTGACCCTAAACCTAACCCTAACCTGTACAATAACCCTAACCCGCACCTAAAACTAACCCTATCCCGTACCCTAACACTAACCCGTAACCTAAACCTAACCCTAACCCTAAATTTAACCCATACACTAACCCTATCCCGTACCCTAAACCTAACCCTAACCGGTACCCTACCCCTAACCCTAACCCTAACCCTATCCGTACACAAACCCAACCTTAACCCTAACCCGTACTCTAAACCTAACCTAAACCCTAAACCTAACCCTAACCCATACTCTAACCCTAACCCGTACCCTAACACTAACCCTTACCATAACCCTAAACCTAACACGTACCCTGACCCTAAACGTAACCCTAACCAGTACCCAAACCCTACCTAAAACGTACCCTAACCCTAACCCTAACCCGCACACTAAACCTAACCCTAACTCTAGACCTAACACGTACACTAAACCTATCCATACCGGAACCTTAAACCTAACCCGTACCGTAACCCTAACAAAAGCCTAACCCTAAACCTAAACCTAAACTTAACCCGTACACTAACCCTAACCCAACCCTAACTCGTACCCTCACCCTCCCCGTAGCCTAACCCTAACTCTAACGCTAAACCCTAACCCTAAACCTAACCCTAACCCTTACCCTAACCCGTATCCAAACGGTAAACCTAACCCGTACCCTAACTCTAACCCAAACCCGTACTCTAACCCTAACCCTAACCCTAACCGGCACACTAAACCTAAACCTAACACTAGACCTAAAACGTACACTAAACCTATCCTGTACCGGAACCTTAAACCTAACCCGTACCATAACCCTAACAATAAGCCTAACCCTAAACCTAACCCTAACACTATCCCGTACCCTAAACTTAACCTGTACCCTAACCCTAAACCGAACCCTAACCCGTACCCTAAAGCTAACACTAAATCGTACCCTAACCCTAAACCTACCCTAAACCTGACCCTAACCCTAACCCTAACACGTAACCTAAGCCTAACCCTCACCCTAACCCGAACCCGTACTGTAACCATAACCCGTACCATAACCCTAACCCTAATGCTTACTCTAAATCTAACCCTAATTCGTAACCTAACCCTAACCCTAACCCTGACCCTAACACTGACCCTAACCCGTACCCTAAACCTAACCTGTATCCTAACCCTAACCCTAACCTAACTCACACCCTAAACTTAACCCTAACCCTAACCCAAACCATAAGCCTTAACCGTAACTTAACCCTAAACCATACCCTAACCCTAACCCTTATCTAAACCATAATCCCTACATGTACCCTAAACCTAACCCGTACGCTAACCGCAACCGTAACCCGTACCCTAACACTAACCCTAACCCTAACCCTGACCCTAAACCTAAGCCTAACCCTTACACTAAACCTAACCCTAACCTGAACCCTAACCCTAACCCATAACCAAAACCTGACCCTAACCCTAAACTTAACTGGTACGCAAACCCTATCCCGTAACCTAAATCTAAACATAACCCGTAAACTAACCCTAAACCTAACCCTAAGCCTAACCCGTACATTAACCCTAACCCTAACCCTAACACTAACCCTACACCGTACTCTAACACTAACCCTAAACCTAACCCGTACCCTAACCCTAACCCTAAACCTGACCCTAACCCTAACCCTAACCCTAACCGTGCTCTAACCCTAACCCTAACCCTCACCCTAACCCTAACCCGCACTGTAACCCTAACCCTTACCATAACCCTACACCTAACCCGTACCTAATTCGTACCCTAACCCTAACCCTAACCCTGAACCTAACCCTAACCCTAACCCTAATTCGTACCCTAACCCTAACCCTAACCCTGACCCTAAACCTAACCCTAACCCGTACCCTAATCCTAACCCTAACCATCACCCTCACCTAAACCTGACCCTAACCCTTACCCTAACCCTAACGCGCACCTAAACCTAACCCTAACCCGTACCCTAACCCTAACCCATCACCTAAACCTAACCTTAACCCTAAACTTAACCCGTACTCTAACCCTATCCCGTACCCTAAACCTAACCCTAACCCGTACCCTAACCCTAACTCTAACCCTAACACTATCCGTACAATAACCCTAACCCTAACACTAGCACTAACTATAACCGGTACTCTAACCCTAACCCTAAACCTAAACCTAACCCTAACGCATACTCTAACCCTATCCGGTACCCTAACACTAACATTTACCCTAACCCTAAAACTAACCCGTACCCTAACCCTAAACATAACCCTAACCCGTCCCTAAACCCTAACCCTAACACGTACCCTAACACTAACCCTAACCCTTACCCTAACCCGTACCCATACGGTAAACCTAACTTGTACCCTAACACTAACCCAAACTCGTACTCTAACCCTAACCCTAACCCTAACACTAACCCTACCCCGTACTCTAACCCTAACCGTAACCCTAACCCGTACCCTAACCCTAAACCTAACCCCAATCCTAACCCAAACACTAACCCTACCCCGTACTCTAACCCTAAACCTAACCCGTACGCTAACACTAACCATAACCCTATCCCTAAAACTAACCCTAACCTGTACTCTAACCCTACCCCTAACCCTAACCCTAACCCTAACCATAACCCTAACCGTATTCTAACCCTAACCCTAAACCTCACCCTAAACCTAACCCGTACTGTAAACCGACCCCGTACCATAACCATAACCATAACCAGTACCCTAACCCTAACCCTAATTCGTACCCTAACCCTAACCCTAACGCTGACCCTAAACCTAACCCTAACCCGTACCCTAAACCTAATCCTAACCCGTACCCTAACCCTAACCCAAACCCGTACACTAAACCTAAACCTAACCCGTACCCTAACCCTAAACCTAACCCTAAACCTGACCCTAACCCTAAACCTAACCCGTAACCTAAGCCTAACCGATACCCTAACCCTAACCCTAACCCTAACCTTAACACTAACCCTACCCCGTACTCTAACCCTAACCCTAACCCTAACCCTAACCCTAACCCCTACCCGTACCCTAACCCTAACCCTAACCCTATCCCGTACTCTAACACTAACCCTAACCCTAACCGTACTCTAACCCGTAACCTAAACCTCACCCTAACCCTAACACATACCCTAACACTAAACCTAACCCTGACCCTAACCCTAACCCTAACCGTACCCTAAACCTAACCTATACCCTAAACCTAACCCTAAAACTAACCCTAACCCTATCCCGTACCCTAAACCTAACCCTAACCCTTGTCCTAACCCGAACCCAACCCTATCCCGTACACTAACCCTAACCATAACCCGTACCCAAACACTAAGAGTAACCCTAACCCATACCCTAGCACTAACTTTAACCCTAACCCTAAGCCTAACCCGCACCCTAAACCTAAACCTAACCATAACCCTAACGATAACCCTTACCCGTACCCTAACACTAAACCATAACCTAACACTGACCCTAACATTAACCGTAACCCTAACCCATACCGTAAAGCTAAAAATAACCTGTACCGTAACCCCAACCATAACCCTAATCCTAACCCTGACCCTAAACGTAACCCTAACCCGTATCCAAACCCTAACCATAACACGTACCCTAACCCTAACCCTAACCCTTGCCCTAAACCGTACCCAAATGGTAAACCTAAACCGTACCCTAACACTAACCCAAACCAGTACTCTAACCCTAACCTAACCATAACCATAACCCTCACCCTAAACTTAACCCCAACCCTAACAAAACCATAATCCTTAACCGTAACCTAACCCTAACCCATACCGTAACCCTAACCCTAACCTTAACCGTAACCCTAACCCATACCTTAACCCCAAAAGTAACCCGTTCCCTAAACCCAACCCTAACCCTAACACGTACCCTAACACTAACCCTAACCCTAACCCTGACCCTAAACCTAACCCTAACCCTTACACTAATCCTTACCCTAACCCTAACCTGCACCCAAAACCTAACCCTAACCCGAACCCTAACCCTAACCCGTGACCTAAATCTAACCATAACCCTAACTTAACCCGTACGCTAACCCTATCCCGTACACGAAACCTAACCCTAACCCGTATCCTAACCCTAAACCTAACCCTAAGCCTAAACTGTACATTAACCCCAAACCTAACCCTAACACTAACCCTACCTCGTACTCTACCCTAACCCTAATGCTGAAACTAATCCTACACCGTACTCTAACCCTAAACCTAAACCTAACCCTAACCCGTACCCTAGCCCTAACCCTAACCCTAAACCTACCCCGTACTCTAACTCTAACCCTAACCCTAACCCTAACCCTAACCGTACACTAACCTTAACCCTAACCCTCATCCTAACCCTAACCCGTACTGTAACCCTAACTGGTACCATAACCCTAACCCTAACCCGTACCATAAAACTAACCCTAACTCGTACCCTAACCCTAACCCTAACCATGACCATAACTCTAACCCTAACCGGTACCCTAAACCTAACCCGTACTTTAAACCTAACCCTAACCCGTACCCGTACCCTAAACCTAACACTAACCCTAATTCGTACTCTGAACCTACCCTAACCCTGACCCTAACCCTAACCCTAACCCATACCCTAAGCATAACCCATTCCCTAACCCTAAACCTAAACCTAACCCTAACCCTAACCCGAACCCTAAACATAAAACTAACCCTCCACCTAACCCGTAACCAAACCTATCCCGTACCCTAACCCTAACCCTAACACTTACGCAAAACCTAACAGTAACCCTAACCCGTACCCTAGCGCTAACCCTAACCCTAAACCTAACCCTAACCCAGAACCTAAACCTAACCCTAACCCTGACCCTAACACTATCCCTATCCCGTACCCTAACCCTAAACCGTACACGAACCCTAACCCTAAACCTAACCCATACCCTAATGCTAAACGTAACCCTAGCCCGTAACCAAACCCTAAACCGAACCTTAACGCTAACCCTAACCCGTACCCTAACCCTACCTGTAGCCTAATCCTAACTCTAACCCTAACCCCTAACCCTAAGCCTAACCCTAACCCTTACCCGAACCCGTACCCAAACGGTAAACCTAACCCGTACGCTAACACTAACCCAAACCCGTACTCTAACCCTAACCATAACCGTAACCCTAACCAGCACCCTAAACATAACCCTAACCCTAACCCAAACCATAACCCTTAACCGTAACCTAACCCTAACCCATAATCTAACCCTAAACCTAACCTTAAACATAACCCTAATCAGTACCTAAACTCTAAAACTAACACATACCCTAAATACTACCCTAATGCTAACCCGTACCCTAACACTAACCCTAACCCTAACCCTGACCCTAAACCTAACCATAACCCTTACACTAACCCTAAACCATTATCTAAACCGAACCCTAAACCTAAACTTAACCCGTTTGCTAACCCTATCCCGTACCCTAAACGTAACCCTAACCCGAATCATAACCCTAACCTAACCCTAAGCCTAACCCGTACATTAACCCTTACCCTAACCCTAACACAAACCCTACCCCGTATTCTAACCCTAACCCTAACCCGTACCCTAACCCGTACCCTAACCCGTACCCTTAACCTATTCCTAACCCTAACTCGTACCCTAACCCTAACCCTAAACCTGACCCTAACCCTAACCCTAACCCGTACCCTAAAACTAACCCATACCCTAACCCTAAACATAAACCTAACCCTAACCCCAACCCTTATCCTAAACCTAACCCTAACAATTGACCTAACCCGTAACCAACCATATCCCGCACCCTAAACCTAACCCTAACCCGTACCCAAACCCTAACAGTAACCCTAACCCATACCTTAGTGCTAACCCTAACCCTAACCCTAAGACTAACCCGCACGCTAAACCTAAACCTAACCCTAACCCTAACCATAAACCTTACCCGTATCCTAACCCTAACCCATACCCTAACACTAACACTAACCTTAACCGTAACCCTAACCCGAACCCTAAACCTAAAACTAACCCGTACCCTAACCCCAACCCTAACCCTAACCCGTACCATAAACCTATCCCTAACCCTAACACTGACCCTAAACCAAACCCTAACCCGTACCCTAACCCTAACCCGCACCTAAACCAAACCCTACACCGTACCCTAACTCTAACCCATAACCTAAACCTAACCCTAACCGTAAACTTAACCCATACACTAACCCTATCCCGTACCCTAACACTAACCCGTAACCTAATCCTAACCATAACCCTATATTTAACCCGTACACTAACCCTATCCCGTACCCTAAACCTAACCCTAACCCGTACCCTAACCCTAACCCTAACCCTAACCCTATCCGTACACTAACCCTAACCCTAACCCTAACACGAACCCTAACCCGTACTCTAACCCTAACCCTAACCATAACCGTAACCTAACCCTAACCCGTACCCTAAACCTAGCCCTAAACCTAGACCTAACACGTACACTAACCATATCCCGTAACCTAACCTTAAACCTAACCCGTACCATAACCCTAACACTAACCCTAACCCGAACCCTAACCCTATCCCTAACCCGTACACTAACCCTAAACCGAACCCTAACCCTAACACTAACCCTAACCCTATCCCTAACCCGTACACTAACCCTAACCCGAACCCTAACCCTAACCCTAACCCGTACCCAAAACCTAACCCTAACCCTAACCCTAACTAACCCGTACTTAACCCTAACCCTAACCCTAACCCTAAACCTAACTTTAACCGTAACCCAAACCCGTACACTAAACCTAAAATTAACCCGTACCCTAATGCCAACCATAACACTAACTCGTACAATAACCCTATCCCTAACCCTAAACCTGATCCTAAACCTAACCCTAACCCCTACCCTACCCCTAAACATAACCCGCACACTAAACCTAACCCTAACTCGTACCCTAACCCTAATCCGTAACCTAAACCTAACCCTAACCCTAAACTTAACCCGTACGCTAACCCTATCCCGTACCCTAAACCTAAACCTAAACCTAACACGCACCATAACCCTAACCCTAACCTGTACACTAACCCTAACCCTAACTCGTACCTAATCCTAACCCTGACCCTAACCCTAACCCTAACCAGTAACCTAAACCTAAACCGTACCCTAACCCTAACCCTAACCCTAACCTGTACCCTAAACCGAACCCTAACCGTAACTCGTACCCTAACCCTAACCCTAACCTGACCCTTACCCTAACCCTAACCCGTACCCTAAACCTAACCCATACCCTAACCCTAACTATAACCCTTGACCTAACCCGTACCCAACCCTATCCCGTACCCTAACCCTAAGCCTAACCCGTACCAAAACCATAACAGTAAACCTAACCCATACCCTAGTGCTAACCCTAACCCTAAACCTAAGCCTAACCCGCACCCTAAACCTAAATCTAACCCTGACCCTAACCATAACCCTTACCCGTACCCAAACCCTAACCCATACCCAAACATTAACCCTAACCTTAACCATAACCCTACTCCCTACCCTAGCCGTACCATAACCCTACGCCTAACCCTAACCCTGACCCTAAACCTAACCCTTACCCGTACCCTAACACTAACCCACACCTAAACATCACCCTATCCCGTACCCTAACCTTAACCCGTAACCTAAACCTAACCCTAACCTAAACTTAAACCGTACACTAACCCTATCCTGTACCCTAAATATAACCCTAACCCATATCCTAACCCTAACCTAACCCTAAGCTAACCCGTACATTAACCCTAACCCTAACCCTAACACTAACCCTACCACGTACCCTAACCCTAACCTTAACCCTAACCCGTAACCTAAACCTAACTAACCCTAACTCATACCCTAACCCTAACCCTAACCCTGACCCTTACCCTAACCCTAACCCGTACCCTAAACCTAACCCATACCATAACCCTAAACCTAAACCTAACCTAACCCTAAACCGTACCCTAAACCTAACCCTAACCCTTCACCTAACCCATACCCAACCCTTTCCCGTACTCTAAACCTAACCCTAATCCTAACCCTAACCAGTACCCTAACTCTAACCCTAACTCTAACCCTAACATTAACCCTAACCCGTACTATAACCCTAACCATAACACTAACCCTAACCGTACTCTAACCCTAACCCTAACCCTCACCCTTATCCTAACCCGTAATGTAACACTAACCCGTACCAATACCCTAACCCTAACACGTACCCTAAACCTAAACCTAACTCGTACCCTAACCCTAAACCTAACCCTGACCCTACCCCTAACCCTAAAAGGTACCCTAAGCCTAACCCATACCCTAAAACTAAACATAATCCTAACGCTCTCCCTAACCTGTCCCCTAAACTTAAACCTAACCCTTGACCTAACTCGGACCCAACCCTATCCCGTAACCTAACCCTAAACTAACCCTTACCCAAACCCTAACAGTAACACTAACCCATTCCCGAGCACTAACCCTAATCATAACCCTAACCCTAACCCTAACCCGCACCCTAAACCTAACGCTAACCCTAACCCTAACCATAACCCTTACCCTAACCATAACCCTAACCCGAACCCTAACCCTAACCGTACTCTAACCCTAAATCTAACCCATTCCTTAACCCCAAACCTAACCCTAACCCGTACCATAACCCTATCACTAACCCTAACCCGCACCTAAACCTAACACAAACGCATACCCGAAACCTAAACCGTACACTATGCCTAACCCTAACCCTAACCCGTACCCTAAACATAACCCTAACCCTAACTCGTACCCTAAGCCTAACTCTAACCCTGACCATAAACCGTACCCTAAGCCTAACATACACCCTAAACCTAACCCTAACACTTGACCTAACCCGTACCCAAACCTATCCCATACCCTAACCCTAAACCTAACACGTACCCAAAACCTAACATTAACCCTAACCCATAACCTAGCGCTAACCCTAACACTAACCCAAACCCGTCCCTAAACCTAAACCTTACCCTAAACCTAAACATAAACCTTACCCGTACCCTAACCCTAACCCATACCCTAACCCTAACCCTAACCTTAACCATAACACTGACCCGTACCCTAACCCTAAAACTAACCCATATCCTAACCCCAAACCTAACCCTAACCCGTAACCTAACCCTATCCCTAACGTTAATCCTGACACTAAACCTAAACCAAACCCTAACCTAACCCTAACCCTTACCCTCACCTAAACCTAACCCTAACCCATACCCTAACCCTATTCCGTACCCTAAACCTAACCCTAACCCGTACCCTAACCCTAACCCTAACCATAACCCAATCCGTACTCTAACCCTAACTCTAACCCTAACCCTAACACTAACCCTAACCCATACTCTAACACTAACCGTACCCCTAAACCTAACCCTAACCCGTACTCTAACCATAACCCGTACCCTAACACTAACCCTAACTCTAACACTATTCCTAACCCATACTCTAACCCTAAACCTAACCCTAACTCTAACCCTAACCCGTACTATAACCCTAACCCTAAACCTAACCCTAAACCTAACACTAACCCGTGCTCTAACCCGATCCATAGACTAACACTAACTCTAACCCTAACCCCTAACCCTAACCATAACCCTAACCCTTACCCAAACCCGTACCCAAACGGTAAACCTAACCCGTACCCTAACACTAACCCAAACCCGTACTCTAACACTAACCCTAAACCTAACCCTAAACCGCACCCTAAAATTAACCATAAACCTAACCCTAACCATAACCCTTAAACGTACCCTAACCCTAACCTACACCCTAACCCTAAGCCTAACTTTAACCATAACCCTAGCCCCTACCTTAACCCTAAAACTAACCCGTACACTAACCCGTACCCTAACCCTTACCCTAAACCTAACCCTAACCCTGACCCTAACCATAAACCTAACCCGTACCCTAACCCTAAACCGTATCCTAACCCTAGCCCTAAACCTAACCCATACCCTAACCCTAAACGTAACCCTAACCCATACCCAAAACCTAAACCTAACTCGTACCCTAACGCTAACCCTAACTCTAACCCACACACTAAACCTAACCCGAATCCTAGACCTGACATGTACACTAACCCTCTCCCGTACCCTAACCTTAAACCTAACACGTACCCAAACCCTAACAGTAACCCTAACCCATACCCTAGCACTAACCCTAACCCTAACCCCAAGCCTAACCCGCACCCTAAACTTAAACCTATCCCTGACCCTAACCATAACCCTTACCCGTACACTAACCCTACCCATACCCTAACCCTAACCCTAACCTTAACCATAACCCTATACCGTACCCTAACCCGTACCATAACCCTACCCCTAACCCTAACCCTGACCCTAAAACTAACCCTAACCCATACCCTAACCCTAACCCACACAGAAAACTAACCCTAACCCGTACCCTAACCCTAACCCGTAACCTAAACCTAACCCTAACCCTGACTTAACCCGTACACTAACCCTATCCCATACCCTATACCTAACCCTAACCCGTACCCTAACCCTAACCCTAACCCTATCCGTACACTAAACCTAACCCTAACTCTAACACTAACCCTAACCCGTACTCTAACCCTAACCCTAACCCTAAACCTAACCCTAACCCGTACCCTAAACATAAAACTTACCCTTCACCTCACCCGTACCCAACACTTTCCCGTACTCTAAACCTAACCCGTTCCCTAACCCCAACCCTAAACCTAACCCGTACCATAACCCTAACCCTAACACTAACCCTAACCGTACTCTAACCCTAACCCTAACACTAACCTAACGGTCCTATAACCCTAACCCTAACCCTCACCCTTATCCTAACCAGTACTGTAACACTAACCCGTACCAATACCCTAACCCTAACCCGTACCCTAACCCTAACCCTAATTCGTACCCTAACCCTAACCCTAACCCTGACCCTAACCCTAACACTAACACGTACCCTAAACCTAACCCTAACACGTAACCTAACGCTAATCCTAACCCTAACCCTGACGCTAACCCTAACCTGTACCCTAAGCCTAACCCATACCCTAAACCTAATCCTAATCCTAACCCTAACCCTAACCTGTACCCTAAATATAAACCTAACCCTTGACCTAACACAAACCCAACCCTATCCTGTAACCTAACCCTAAACTAACCCGTACAAACCCTAACAGTAACACTAACCTATTCCCGAGCGCTAACCCTAACACTAACCCTAACCCTAACCCTAACCCGCACCCTAAACCTAAAGCTAACCCTAACCCTGACCATAACCCTTACCCTAACCCTAACCCTAAACCTAACACTAAACCTAACCCGTACTCTAACCCTAACACTAACCCTAACCCTACCCGTACTCTAACCCTAACCCTAACCCATTCCCTAACCCCAACCCTAACCCTAACCCATTCCATAACCCTATTACTGACCCTAACCCTGACCCAAAACTTAACCCTAACCCGTACCCTAACCCTAACCCTAACCCGCACCTAAACCTAACCCTAACGCGTACCCTAAACCTAACCCGTACCCTACCCCTAACCCTAACCCTAACCCGTACACTAAACCTAACCCTAACCCTAAGTCGTACCCTAACCCTAACCCTAACCCTGACCCTAACCCTAACCCTAACCCATACCCTACGCCTAAAACATACCCTAACCCTAACCCTAAACCTAACCCCATCCCTATCCCGTACCCTAAAGCTAATCCTAACCCTTGACCTAACCCATACCCAAACGTATCCAGTACCCTAACCCTAAACCTAACACGTACCCAAAACCTAACATTAACCCTAACCCATAACATAGCGCTAATCCTAACCCTAACCCAAACCCGTCCCCTAAACCTAAACCTTACCCTAACCCTAAACATAACCCTTACCCGTACCCTAACCCTAACCCATACCCTAACCCTAACCCTAACCTTAACCATAACACTGACCAGTACCCTAACTCTAAAACTAACCCGTACCCTAACCCCAAACCTAACCCTAACCCGTAACCTAACCCTATCCCTAACGCTAATCCTGACACTAAACCTAAACCTAACCCTAACCCTAACCCTATCCCTCACCTAAACCTAACCCTAACCCGTACCCTAACCCTAACCCGTAACCTAAACCTAACCCTAACCCTAAACTTAACCCATACACTAACCCTCTCCCGTACCCTAAACCTAACCCTAACCCTAACACTAACCCTAACCCGTACCCTAACCCTAACTCTAACCCTAAACCTAACCCTAACCCGTACTCTAACCCTAACCCGTACCCTAACACTAACCCTTACCCTAACCCTAAACCTAACCCGTACCCTAACCCTAAACGTAACCATAACCTAATACATTACCTAACCCTAACCCTAAACCTAACCCTAACCCTAACCCGCACCCTAAACCTAACCCTTATCCTTCACCTAACCTGTACCCAACCCTTTCCTGTACTCTAAACCTAACCCTAACCCTAACCCTAACCCTACCCCTAACCCGTACCCTAAACCTAACACTAACGTGTAACCTAACACTAACCCTAACCCTAACCCTGACGCTAAACATAACCCGTACCCTAAGCCTAGCCCATACCCTAAACCTAAACCTAATCCGAACCCTAACCCTAACCTGTACCCTAAACCTAAACCTAACCCTTGACCTAACCCGTACCCAACCCTATACCGTAACCTAACCCTAAACTAACCTGTACCCAAACCCTAACAGTAACACTAACCCATTCCCGAGCGCTAACCCTAACACTAACCCTAACCCTAAACCTAACCCGCACCCTAAACCTAAAGCTAACCCTAACCCTAACCATAACTCTTACCCTAACCCTAACCCTAACACTAACACTAACCCTAACCCGTACTCTAACACTAACCCTAACCCTAACCCTACCCGTACTCTAACCCTAAACCTAACCCATTCCCTAACCCCAACCCTAACCCTAACCCGTACCATAACCCTATCACTAACCCTAACCCTGACCCTAAACCTAACCCTAACCCGTACCCTAACCCTAACCCTAACCCGCACCTAAACCAAACCCTAAACATAACCCTTAACCGTAACCTACCCGAACCCCTACCCTAACCCTAACCCTAACCTTAACCATAACCCTAACCCGTACCCTAACCCTAAAACTAACCCGTACCCTAAACCCAACCCTAACACTAAACCGTACACTAACACTAACACTAACCCTAACCCTGACCATAAACCGAACCCCAACCCTGACACTAACCCTTAGCCTAACCCTAACCCGCACCGTAAAACTAACCCTAACACGTACGCAAAACGTATAACTAACTCGTACCCTAACCCCAACCATAACCCTAACCCGTACCCTTACACTAACCCTAACCCTAACCCTGACCCTATACCTAACCCTAAACCGTACACTAAACCTAACCCTAACCTTGTCCCGTACTCTAAACCTAACCCTAACCCATACCCTAACCCAACCCTAACCCTAACCCGTACCATAACCCTATCCCTAACCCTAACCCTGACCCTAAACCTAACCATAACCCGTACCCTAACCCTAACCCATACCCTAACCCTACCCGTAGCCTAACGCTAACTCTTACCCTAACCCCTAACCCTAACCCTAACCCTAAACCTTACCCTAACCCGTACCCAAAAGGTAAACCTAACCTGAACCCTAACACTAACCCAAAACCTTACTCTAACCCTAACCCTAAACCTAACCCGTACACTAACCCTAACCCTAACCCTAAACCGCACCCTAAACCTAACACTACCCTAAACTTAACACGTAAGCTAACCCTATCCCGTATTCTAAAGCTAACCCTAACCCAGAACCTAACCCTAAGCCTAACCCTAAGCCTAACCATTATCCTAACCGTACTCTAACCCTAACCCTAACCATCACCCTAACCCTAACCCGTACTGTAACCCTAACACGTAACATAACCCTAACCCTAACCTGTATCCTAACCCTAACCCTAACTCGTACCCTAACCCTAACCCTGACCCTAACCCTAAAACTAACCAGTAACCTAAAACTAAACCGTACCCTAACCCTAAAACTAACCCTAACCTGTACCCTAAACCTAACCCTAACCCTAACTCGTACCCTAACCCTAACTCTAACCCTGACCCTTACCCTAACGCTAACCCATACCCTAAACCTAACCCATACCCTAACCATAACCATAACCCTTGACCTAACCCGTACCCAACCCTATCCCGTACACTAACCCTAAGCCTAACCCGTACCCAAATCATAACAGTAAACCTAACCCATACCCTAGCGCTAACCCTAACCCTAACCCTAAGCCTAAACCGCACCCTAAACCTAAACCTAACCCTGACCCTAACCATAACCCTTACCCGTACCCAAACCCCAACCCATACACTAACACTAACCCTAACCTTAACCATAACCCTACTCCCTACCCTACCCATACCATAACCCTAGCCCTAACCCTAACCCTGACCCTAAACCTAACCCTTACCCATACCCTAAACCTAACCCAGACCTAAACCTCAACCTATCCCATACCCCAACCCTAAACCGCAACCTAAACCTAACCCTAACCCTAAACTTAACCCGTATACTAACCCTATCCCGTAGCCTTAACCCTACCCTAACCGGTACCCTAACCCTAACCTTAACCCTAACCCGCACCCTAAACTTAACCCTAACCCTAACACAAACCATAACCCTTAACCGTAACCTAACCCTAACCCATACCCTAACCCTAAAACTAACCCGTACCCTAAACCCAACCCTAACCCTAACCCGTACCCTAACACTAACCCAACCCTAACCCTGCCCCTAAAGCAAACAATAACCCTTACACTAACCCTAAACCTAACCCTAACCCGCACCCTAAAACAAACCCTTACCCGTACCCTAACCGTAAAACTAACCTGTACCCTAACCCCAAACATAACCCTAACCCGTACCCTAACACTAACCCTAACCCTAAAACTGACCCTAAACCTAACCCTAACCCGTACACTAACCCTAACCCTAACCTTATCCCGTAACCTAAACCTAACCCTAACCCGTATCCTAACCCTAAACCTAACCCTAAGCCTAACCCGTATATTAACCCTAACCCTAACCCTAAAATTAACCCTACCCCATACTCTAAACCTAACCCTAACCCTAACACGAACCCTAACCCGTACTCTAACCCTAACCCTAACCCTCACACTTACCATAACCCGTACTGTAAACCTAACCCGTACCATAACCCTAACCCTAACCCGTAACCTAAACCTAACCCTAACTCTTACACTAACCCTAACCCTAACCCTGACCCTAACACTAACCCTAAACCGTACCCTAAACCTAAGCCGTACCCTAACCCTAATCCTATCCCTAACCCGTACCCTAAACCTAACCCTAACCCTAACTCGTACCCTAACCCTAACCCTAATCCTGACCCTAACCCTAACCCTAACCCATACCCTAAGCCTAACCCATACACTAACCCTAACCCTAAACCTAACCCTAACCCTTACCCGTACCCTAAACCTAAACCTAACCCTTGACCTAACCCGTACCCAACCCTATCCCATACCCTAACCCTAACCCTAAACCGTACCCAAACCCTAACAGTAACCCTAACCAATACCTTACCGCTAACCCTAAACCTAACCCTAACCCGCACCCTAAACCTAAGCCTAACCCTAACACTAATGCTATACCTAAACCTAACCCTTACACTGACCCTAAACCTAAACCTATACCGTACCCTAACCCTAACCCTAAACATAGCCCGCACACTAAACCTAACCCTAACCCTAGACCTAACACGTACACTAACCCTATCCCGTACCCTAACCTTAAACCTAACCCGTACCGTAACATACACTAACACTAACCCTAACCCTAAACCTTACCCGTACACTAACCCTAACCTAAACCCTAACCCTAAACCTAACCCGTACCCTTACCCTAACACTAACCCTAACCCCAACCCTAACACTAACGCTAACCCGTACTTAACCCTAACCCTAACCCTAAACCTAAACCTAATTTTAACCGACACCCTAACCCGTACACTAACCCTAAAACTAACCCGTACCCTAATGCCAACCATAACACTAACTCGTACCGTAACCCTATCCCTAACCCTAAACCTGACCCTAAACCTAACCCTAACCCGTACCCTAACCCGTACCCTAACCCTAACACTATCCGTACACTAAACCTAACCCTAACCCTAACACGATCCCTAACCCGTACTCTAACCCTAACCCTAAACCTCACACTAAGCATAACCCGTACTGTAACCCTAACACGTACCATAACCCTAACCCTAACAGGTAACCTAACCCTAACCCTAACTCGTACACTAACCCTAACCCTAACCCTGACCCTAACCCGTACCCTAACCCTATCCAGTACCCAAACCCTAACGCTAACCCGTACCCTAACCCTAACACTAAAACTAACCCTAAACCTAACCCTATCCCGTACACTAACCCTAACCTTAAAGCATAACCTAACACTAACCCGTGGCCTAACCCGAACCCTAACCCTAAACCCTAACCCTACCATAAACCTAACCCTTACCCAAACCCGTACCCAAACGTGAAACCTAACCCGTACACTAACACTAACCCAAACCCGTAACCTAAACCGTACCCTAACCCTAACCCGTACCGTTATCCATGCCTAAACCTAACCCTAAAGTGTACCCTAACCCGTACCCTAACCATAACCCTATCCTGTAGCCTAACACGTAGCATAAACCTAACCCAAAACCAAACATGTACCCTAAACATAACCCTAACCCTGACCGTAACCCTAAACCTAACCCGTGCCCTAAACCTAACCCATACCCTAACACTAACCCTAAAGCTAACCCTAACCCTAACCCCTACACTAAAACTAACCCTAACCCTTGACGTAACCCGTACCCAACCCTATCCCATACACTAACCCTAACCGTAACCCGTACCCAAACACTAACAATAACCCTAACCCATGCTCTTGCGCTAACCCTAAACCTAAACCTAAGCCTAACCCGCACCCTAAACCTAAACCTAACGCTAACACTAACCACAACCCTTACCCATAACCTAACCCTAACCCATACCCTAACACTAACCCTAACCTTAACCGAAACCCTAACCCGTACCCTAACCCTAAAACTAATCCGTACCCTAACCCAAACCTAAACCTAACCAGTACCATAACCCTATCATTAACCCTAACCCTGAACCTAAACCTAATCCTAACCCGTACCCTAACCCTAATCCGCACCTAAACTTAACCCTAACCCTAACCCTAACACTAACCCGTACACTAACACTAACCTGAACCCTAACCCGTACCCTAACCCTACCTGTAGCCTAACCCTAACTCTTACCCTAAACCCTAACCCTAACCCTAACCCTAACCCTAACCCTAACCCTTACCCTAACCCGTACCCAAAAGATAAACCTAACCAGTACCCTAACACTAACCGAAACCCGTACTCTAACAATAACCCTAACTCTAACCCTAACCCGTACACTAACCCTAACCCTAACCCTACCCGCAACCTAAACCTAACCCTAACTCGTACCGTAACCCTAACCCGTAACCTTAACCTAACCCTACCATAAACTTAACCCGTACGCTAACCCTATCCCGTACTCTAAAGCTAACCCTAACCCTTGTCCTAACCCGTACCCAACCCTATCCCATACCCTAACCCTAACCCGTACCCAAACCCTAAGAGTAACCCTAACTCATACCTTAGCGCAACCTTAAAACTAACCCTAAGCCTAACCCGCACCCTTAACCTAAACCTAACCGTAACACTAACCATAACCCTTACCCATACCCTAACCCTAACCCCAAACCTAACAATAACCCTAACATTAACCGTAACCCTAACACGTACCATAACCCTAAAAATAACCCGTACCGTAACCCCAACCCTAACCCTAACCCGTACCATAACCCTATCCCTAATCCGAACCCGTACCAAACCATAAACATAACACGTACCCTAACCCTAACCCTAACCCTAACCCTTTCCCTAACCCGTACCCAAACGTTAAACCTTACACGTACCCTAACACTAACCCAAACCTATACTCTAACCTTAACCCTAACCATAACCATAACCCGCATCCTAAACTTAACCATTACCCTAACCCAAACCATAATCCTTAACCGTAACCTAACCCTATCTCATACCCTAACCCTAACCCAAACCTTAACCGTAACCCTAACCCATACCCTAACCCTAAAACTAACCCGTACCCTAATACCAACCCTAAGGCTAACCCGTACCCTAACACTAACCCTAAACCTAAGCCTACCCTAAACCTAACCCTAACCCGTACTCTAACCCAATCTCGTCCCCTAACACTAACCCTTACCCTAACCCTAAACCTAACCCATACCCTAACCCTAAACGTAAAACTAACCCGTACCCAAACCCTAAACCTAACACGTACCCTAACCATAAACCTAACCCTAACCCTTACCCTAACCCGTACCCAAACGGTAAACCTAACCCGTACCCTAACACTAACCCAAACCCGTATTCTAACCCTAACCCTAACCCTGACACTAACCCTAACCCACACTCTAACACTAACACTAAACCTAACCCTAACCCGTACCCTAACCCTAACCCTAACCCTAACACTAACCCTAACCCGTACTCTAACCCTAACCCTAACCCTAACCCTAACCCTAACCGTACTCTAACCCTAACACTAACCCTCACATTAACCCTAACCGTACTGTAACCCTAACTCGTACAATAACCCTAACCCTAACCCTAAAATTAACCGTAACCCTGACCAGTACCCTAATGCTAAAACTAACCCGTACCCTAACACCAACCCTAACCCTAACCCGTACCTTAACCCTATCCCTAACGCTAACACTGACCCTAAACCTAACCCTAATCCTTACCCAAACCCTAACCGTAAACTAACACTAACCCTCACCTAAACCTAACCCTAACACGTACCCTAACCCTAATCCGTAACCTAAACCTAACCCTAACCCTAAACTTAACCCGTACGCTAACCCTATCCTGTACCCTAAACCTAACCCTAAACCTAACCCTAACCCTAACCCTAACCATACTCTAACCCTAACACTAACCCTCTCCCTAACCCTAACCGTACTGAAACCCTAACCCGTACATTATCCCCAACACTAACCCTAACCCATACCCTAACCCTAACCCGTACCCTAACCCACACCTAAACCTAGCCCTAATCCGTAACCTAACCCTAAACCTAACCCTAAGCCTAACCAATACATTAACCCTAACCCTAACACTAACACTAACCCTACCACGTACTCTAACCCTAACCCTAACTCTAACCCTAACCCGTACACTAACCCTAACCCTAACCCTAACCCTAACCCTACCCCGTACTCTAACCCTAACACAAACCCTAACCCTAACCGTAGCCTAACCCTAACCCTAACCCTAACCCTAACACTAACCCTAACCCAAAATCTAACCCTAAACCTAACCCTAACTCTGACCCTAACAGTACTCTAACCCTAACAGTAACCCTCACCCTAACCATTACCGTACTGTAACCCTAACCCGTACAATAACCCTAACCCTAACCCGTACCCTAAACCAAACCTGTAACCTAAACCTAACCTTAACACTAAACTTAACCTGACGCTAAACCTATCCTGTACCCTAAACCTAACCGTAACCCATACCCTAACCCTAACCCTAACCCTAACCCTATCCGTAATCTAACCCTAACACTAACCCTACCCCGTACTCTAACCCTAACCCTAACTCTAATCCTAACCTGTACCCTAACCCTAAAACTAACACTAACACTAAGCCTACCCCGTACTCTAAACCTAACCCTAAACCTAACCGTAACCCTAACCTGTACCCTAAACCTAACCCTAACCCTAACTCGTACCCTAACACTAACCCTAACCCTGACCCTAACCCTAACCCGTACCCTAAACCTAACCCATTCACTAACCCTAAAGCTAAACTTAACCCTAACCTTATTCCGTACCCTAAACCTAACCCTAACCCTTGCCCTAACCCGTACCCAACCCTATCCCATACCCTAACCCTAAACCTAACCCGTACCCAAAACCTGAGTAAACCTAACCCATACCCAAGCGCTAACCCTAAACCTAACCCTAACTATAACACTAACCCGCACCCTAAACCTAAACCTAACCCTAACTCTAACCATAACCCTTACCCGTACCCTAACCCTAACCCATAAACGAACCCTAACCCTAAACTTAACCGTAACCCTGATCCGTACCCTAACCCTAAAATTAACCCGTACCCTAACCCCATCCTTAAGCCTCACCCTAACCCTAACCTGTACCCTAACCCTAACCCTAACCTAACCCTAACACTAACCCTACCCCGTACTCTAACCATAACACAAACCCTAACACTAACCCGTACCCTAACCCTAACCCTAACCCTAAACCTAAAACTAACTCTAACCCGTACTCTAACCCTAACCCTAACCCTATCCCTTACCGTACTCTAACCCTAACACTATCCCTCACCCTAACCCTAACCGTACTGAAACCCTAACCCGTACTTTAACTCTAACCCTAACGCTAAACTTAACCGTAACCCTGATCCGTACCCTAACCCTAAAACTAACCCGTACCCTAACACCAACCCTAAACCTAACCCGTAACCTAACCCTATCCCTAACGCTAACCCTGACCCTAAACCTAACCCTAACTCGTACCCTAACCCTAACCCTAACCCTCACCTAAACCTAACCCTAACCCGTACCCTAACCTTAACCCGTAAACTAAACCTAACCCTAAACCTAAACTTCACCCGTACGCTAACCCTATCCTGTACCCTAAACCTAACCCTAACCCGTACCCTAACCCTAACCCTAACCCTAACCGTACTCTAACCCTAACACTAAACCTCTCCCTAACCCTAACCGTACTGTAACCCTAACCCGAAACCTAACCCCAAAACTAAACCTAACCCGTACCCTAACCCTAACCCTAACCCTAACCCAAAACTAAATCTAACCCTAACCCGTAACCTAAGCCTAACCCTAACCCTAAACTTAACACGTACGCTAACCCTATCCCGTACCCTTAAACTAACCCTAACCCGTAACCTAACCCTAAACCTAACCCTAAGCCTAACCCGTACATTAACCCTAACCCTAACACTAACACTAACCCTACAACGTACTCTAACCCTAACCCTAACTCTAACACTAACCCGTAACCTAACCCTAACCCTAACACTAACCCTACACCGGACTCTAAACCTAACACAAACCCTAACCCTAACCCGTACCCTAACCCTAACCCTAACCTTAACCCTAACACTAACCCTAACCCGTACTCTAACCCTAAACCTAACCCTAACCCTGACCCTAACACTAACACTAACCCTAACACGTACTCTAACCCTAACCCTAACCCTAACCCTGACCGTAACCGTACTCTAACCCTAACCCTAACCCTCACCCTAACCCTAACCGTACTGTAACCCTAACTCGTACAATAACCCTAAACCTAACCCGTACCCTGAAACTAACCCGTAACCTAAACCTAACCCTAACCCTAAACTTAACCGGTACGCTAACCCTATCCTGTACCCTAATCCTAACCCTAACACGTACCCTAACCCTAACCCTAACCCTATCTGTACTCTAACCCTAACCCTAACACTAACACTAACCCTAACCCGTACTCTAACACTAACCCTAACCCAAAATGTAACCCTAACCCTTATGCTAACCCTAACCCATACCCTAACACTAACCCTAAACCTAACACTATCCCTAACCTGTACTCTAACCCTAAACCTAACCCTAACTCTAACCCTGACCCGTACTATAATCCTAAACCTAACCCTAACCCTAAACCTAACCTTAACCCGTACTCTAAACCCTATCACGTAGCCTAACACTAACTCTAACCCTAACCCCTAAACCTAACCCTAACCTGACCCTAAACCTAACCCTAACCCGTACACTAAACCTAACCCTAACCCTAACCCGTACCCTAGCCCTAACCCGTACCGTTACCCATACCTTAAACCTAACCCTAAACCGTACCCAAACCCGTACACTAACCCTAACCCTAACCTGTACCCTAACACGTAGCATAACACTAACCCTAACCCTAACCCTAACCCTAACCCTAAAACTAACCCATAACCTACGCCTAAACCTAACCCGTACCCTAACCCTAACCGTCATCATAACCCCTAACACTAACCCTAACCCGTACCCTACACCTAACCCTAAACTTAACTCCTACCCTATCCCTAAACCTAACCCTGACCCTAACCCTAAACCTAATCCCTTTCCCTAACACGTACCCTAACCCTAAATCTAACCCGTACCGGTACCGTAACACTTACCGTAACCATAACCCTAACACTTACCCTAACCCTAACTTGTACACTAACCCTAACCCGAACCCTAACCCTAACCGTAACCCGTACCCTAACGCTACCCGTAGACTAACTATAACTCTAACCCTAACCCCTAACCTTAACCCTAACACTAACCTGCACCTAAACCTAACCCTAACCCTAACCCTAACCCTAAACAGCACCTAAACCTAACCCTAACCCGTACCCGAACCCTAACCCGTAACCTAATCCTAAACCTAACCCTAAACTTAACCCATACGCTAACCCTATTCCGTACACTAAACCTAACCCTAACCCGTACCCTAACCCTAATCCTAACCCTATCTGTACACTAACCCTAACCCTAAACCGAAACCTAACCCTAAACCGAACTCTAACACTAACCCGTATCCTAACCCTAACCCGTACCCTAACACTAACCCTAACCCTAACCCGTACTATAACCCTAAACCTAAACCTAACTCTAACCCTAACCCGTAATATAACCCTAACCCGTACCCTAACACTAACCCTAACACTAACACTAACCCTACCCCGTACTCTAACCCTAAACCTAACCCTAACTCTAACCCTAACCTGTACTGTAACCCTAACCCTAACCCTAACCCTAACCCATACAGTAACCCTAACGCGTACCCTAACCCTACCCAAACCCTAAACCTAACCCTAACCTTGACCCTAAACCTAACCCTAACCCCTACCCTAACCCTAAACCGTACCCTAACCCTAACCCTAACCCTAACCCTAACACTAACACTAACCCTAACCCGTACTCTAACCCTAACACAAAACCTAACCCTAAACCGTTCCCTAACCCCAACCCTAACCCTAACGCTAACCCTAACACTAACCCTATTCCGTACTCTAACCCTAACCCTAACCCTAACCCTAACCGTACTCTAACCCTAACCCTAAACCTCACTCTAACCCTAACCCGTACTATAACCCTAACCCGTACCAATACCCTAAACCTAACTTGTACCCTAACCCTAACCCTAATTCGTACCCTAACCCTAACCCTAACCCTGACCCTAACCCTAACCCTAACCCTATCCCGTACCCTAAACCTAACCTGTACCCTAACCCTAAACCTGACCTGAACCGTAACCTAAACCTAACCCTAACCCGTACCCTAACCCTAACCCTAACCCTGACCCTAACCCTAACCCGTACCCTAAGCCTAACCCACACCCTAACCCTAACCCAAATCCTAACCCTAACCCTAACCCATACCCTAAACATAACCCTAACCCTTGACCTAACCCATACCCAACCCTATCACGTAACCTAACCCTAACCCTAAACCGTACCCAAAACCTTAAAGTAACCCTAACCCATACCCTAGTGATAACCCTAACCCTAACCCTACCCCGCACCCTAAACCTAAACCTAACCCTAACCCTAACCATAACCCTTACCCGTACCCTAACCCTAACCCATACCTTAAACCTAACCCTAAACTTAACCATAACCCTGACCCGTACCCTAACCATAAAAGTAACCCGTACCCTAACCTCAACCTTAACTCTAACCCACACCTAAACCTAACCCTAACCCAAAACCTAAACCTAACCCTAACCCTAAACTTAACCAGTACGCTAACCCTATCCTGTACCCTAAACCTAACCCTAACCCGTACCCTAACCCTAACCCTAACCCTAACCCAATCCGCACTCTAACCATAACCCTAACCCTAACCCTAACCCTAACCCTAACCCTAACACTAACAATAACCCGTACTCTAATCCTAACCCTAAACCTAACCCTAACCCGTACACTAACCCTAACCTGTAACCTAAACCTAACCCTAACCCTAAACTTAACCCATACGCTAACCCTATCCCGTACCCTAAACCTAACTCTAACCCGTACCCTAAACCTAACCCTAACCCTAACCCTATCCGCACTCTAACCCTAACCCTAACACTAACACTCACCCTAACCCATACTCTAACCCTAAACCTAATCCTAAACCTAACCTTAACCCGTACTCTAACCCTAAACCGTACCCTAACAGTCACCCTTACCCTAACACTAAACTTAACCCATACCCTAACCCTAAACGTAACCCTAACCCGTACCCAAACCCTAACCCTAACACATACCCTAACCCTAACCCTAACCGTAACCCGCACACTAAACCTAACCCTAATCCTAGACCTAACACGTACACTAAACCTATCCCATACCATAACCTTAACCCTAACCCGTACAGTAACCCTAACACTAACCCTAACCCTAACCCAACACTAACCCTAACCCGTACATTAACCCTAACCCTAACCCTAAACGTACCCTAACCCTAAACCTAACCCTAACACTAACCCGTACTCTAACCCTAAACCTAACCCTAACTCTAAACCTAAACAGTAATATAACCCTAACCCTAACCCTAACCCTAACCCGTACTCTAACCCTATCCCGTAGCCTAACCCTAACTCTAACGCTAACGCCGAACCCTAACCCTAACCCTATTCCTTACCCTATCCCGTACCCAACCGGTACACCTAAACCGTACCCTAACACTAACCCAAACCCGTACTCTAACCCTAACCATAACACTAACCCTATCCCTAAACCGCACTCTAAACTTAACCCTAACCCTAACCCTAACCTTAACCCTTAACCGTACCCTAACCCTAACCCACACCCTAAACGTAACCCTAACTTTAACCGTAACCCTAACCCGTAATCTAACCCTAAAACTAACCCGTACCCTAAACCCAACCCTAACACTAACCCATACCCTAACACTAACCTAACACTAACCCTGACCCTAAACCTAACCCAAACCCGTACACTAACCCTAACCCTAAACCTAACCCACACCCTAAACCTAACCATAATTCGAACCCTAACCTTAACCCGTAACCTAAACCTAATCCTAACCCTAAACTTATCACCTATGCCACCCTATCCCGTACCCTAAAACTAACCCTAAACCGTAACCTATACCTAAACCTAACCCTAAGCCAAACCGTACATTAACCCTAACCCTAACCCTAAAACTAACCCTACCCCGTAATCTAACCCTAACCATAACCCTAACCCTAACCCCAACCCGTAACCTAATCCTAAACCTAAACCTTTCCCTAACCCTAACACTAACCCTAACCTTTACTCTAACTGTAACCCTAACCCTTACCCTAACTGTACTCTAACCCTAACCCTAACTCGTACCCTAACCCTAACCCTAAACCTGACCCTAAACCTAACCCTAACCCGTACCCTAAATCTAACCCATAATTTAAATCTAACCCTAAACCTAACCCGTGCCCTAAACCTAACCCTAACACTAACTCGTACCCTACACCTATTCCTAACCCTGACCCTAACCCTAACCCTAACCCGTACCCTAAGCATAACCCATACCCTAACCCTAACCCTAAACCTAATGCTAACCCTAAACCTAACCCTAACCCTTGACCTAACCCATACCCAAACCTATCCCGTACACTAACCCGAACCCTAACCCGTACCCAAACCCTAACAGTAACCCTAATCCATAGCCTAGCGCTAACCCTAACCCTAACCGTAACACTAACCCGGACCCAAAACCTAACCCTAAACCTGACCCTAACACTAACCCTATCCCGTACCCTAAACCTAAACCGTACCTGAACTCTAAACCTAAACCTAACCTATACCCTAACCCTAAACGTAACCCTAGCCCGATAACAAACCCTAACCCTAACCCTAACCCGCACGTTAAACCTAACCCTAACCCTAGACCTAACACGTACACTAACCCTATCCCGTACCCTAAACTTAACCCTAACCCGTACCGTGTCCCTAACACTAACTCTAACCCTAACCCTAACCCGTACACTAACCCTAACTAAACCTTAAACCTAACCCTAACCCGTACCCTAACCCTACCCGTAGCCTATTCCTAACTCTAACCCTAACCCCTAACCCTAAGCCTAACCGTAACTCGTACTCAAACCCGTACCCAAACGGTAAACCTAACCCGTACCGGAACACTAAACCAAATCCGTACTCTAACCCTAACCATACCCTAACCCTAACCCTAACCCGCACCCTAAACTTAACCCTAACCCTAACCCAAACCATAACCCTTAACCGTAACCTAACCCTAACACATAACCTAACCTTAACACTAACCTTAACCATAACCCTAATCCGTAAGCTAACCCTAAAACTAACCCGGACCCTAACCCCAACCCTAACCCTAACAAGTACCCTAACACTAACCCTATCCCTAACCCTGACCCAAAACCTAAACCAAACCTTACACTAACCCTAACCCTAACCCAACCCGCACCTTAAACCTAACCCTAACCCATACCCTAACCCTAACCCGTAACCTAACCCGAACCCTAACCCTAAACTTAAACCGTTCGCTTACCCTATCCCGTACACTAAACCTAATCCTAACACGAATCTTATCCGTAACCTAACCCTAAGCCTAAACCGTACTTTAACCCCAAACCTAACCCTAACACTAACACTACCCGTACTCTAACCCTAACCCTAACCCGTACCCTAAACCTGACCCTAACCTTAACTCGTACCCTATCCCTAACAGTAAACCTGACCCTAACCCTAACACTAACCCGTACCCTAAACCTAACCCATACCCTAACCCTAACCCTAACACGAACCCTAACCCGTACCCTAAACCTAACCCTAATCCTTGACCTAACCCGTACCCAAACCTATCCCGTACCCTAACCCTAACCCGTACCCAAAACCTAACAGTAACCCTAACACATAACTTAGCTCTAAGCCTAACCCTAACCCTAAGCCTAACCCGTACCCTAAACCTAAACCTAACCCTAACCCTAACCATAACCCTTACCCATACCCTAATCCTAAACCATACCCTAACAATAACCCTAACCTTAACCATAACCCTAACCTGTACCCTAACCCTAAAACTAACCCGTACCCTAACCCCAACCCAAACCCTAACCAGTACCATAATCCTATCCCTAACCCTAACCCTGACCCTAAACCTAACCCTAACCCGTACCCTAACCCTAACCCGCACCTAAACCTAACCCTAACCTGCCCCCTAACTCTAACCCATAACCTAAACTTAACCCTAACCCTAAACTTAACCCGTAAACTAACCCTATCCTGTACCCAAAACCTAACCCTAACCTGTACCCTAACCCTAACACTAACCCTAACCCTATCCGTACACTAACCCTAACCCTAACCCTAACACTAACCCTAACCCGTACTCTAACCCTAACCATAACCCTAAACCTAACCCTAACCCAAGCTCTAACCCTATCCCGAACCCTAACACTAACCCTTACCCTAACCCTAAACCTAACCCGTACCCTAACTCTAAACGTAACCCTAACACCTACCCAAACCCTAACCCTAACACGTACCCTAACCCTAACCCTTACCCTAACCCGTACCCAAATGGTACCTAACCTGTACCCTAACACTAACCCAAACCCGTACTCTAAACCTAACCTTAACCCTAACACTAAACCTACCCCGTACTCTAACACTAACCCTAACCCTAACCCTAACCCGTTCCCCAACCCTAAACCTAACCCTAACCCTAACACTAACCCTAACCCGTACTCTAACCCTAACCCTAACCCTAACACTAACCCTACCCCGTACTCTAACACTAACCCTAATCCTAACCCTAACTCGTACCCTAACCCTAACCCTCACCGTAACCCTAACACTAACCCTAACCCATACGCTATCCCTAACCCTAACCGTATTCTAACCCTAAACCTAACCCTCACACTAACCCTAACCCTAATTCGTACCCTAACCCTAACCCTGACCCAAAACCTAACCGTAACCCGTATCCTAAACCTAACCCATACCCTAACCCTAAACCTAACCCTAACCCGTGCTCTAACCCTATCCCGTACACTAACACTAACCCTAATCCTAAAACTTGACCTAACCCGTAACCTAACCCTAAACCTAACCCGTCCCCAAACCCTAAGAGTAACCCTAAACCATACCCTAATGCTAACACTAACCCGAACCCTAACTCTAACCATTACCCGTACCCTAATCCTAACCCATACCCTAACCCAATTCCTAAACTTAACAGTAACCCTGACCAGTACCCTAAACCTAAAATTAACCCGTACCCTAACCACAACCCTAACCCTATCCTGTACCCTAAACCTAACCCTAACCCTAACCCACACCTAAACCTAACCCTAACCCGTAACCTAAGACTAAACCTAACCCTAAACTTAACCCATACGCTAACCCTATCCCGTACAGTTAACCTAACCATAACCCATAAACTAACCCTAAACCTAACCCTAAGCCTAACCCGTACATTAACCCTAACCCTGACACTAACACTAACCCTACCCCGTACTCTAACCCTAACCCTAACTCTAACCCTAACACGTACCCTAACCCTAACCCTAACCTTAACACTAACCCTACCCCATACTCTAACCATAACAAAAAACCTAACCCTAACCCATACCCTAAACCTAACCCTAACCCTAACCCTAACACTAACCCTAACCCGTACTCTAACCCTAACAAAAACCTTAACCCTAACCCTAAACCGTACCCTTACCCTAACCCTAACCCTAACCCTAACCCTAACCCTAACACTAACCCTAACCCGTACTCTAACCTAACCCTAACGATAACACTAACCCTACCCCGTACTCTAACACTAACCCTAATCCTAACCCTAACTCATACCCTAACCCTAACCCTAACCCTAACCCTAACACTGAACCTAACCCGTACTCTAATCCTAACCCTAACCGTATTCTAACCCTAACCCTAACCCTCACCCTAACCCTAACACGTACTGTAACCCTAACCCATACCATAACCCTAAACCTAACCCGTACCCTAAACCTAACCCTAATTCGTACCCTAACCCTAACCCTCACCCTGACCCTAACCCTAACCCTAACCCGTATCCTAAACCTAACCCATACCCTAACCCTAAACCTAACTCTAACCCGTGCTCTTACCCTATCCCGTACCCTACACTAACCCTAATCCTAACCCTTGACCTAACCCGTAACCTAACCCTAAACCTAACCCGTACCCAAACCTTAACAGTAACCCTAAACCATACCCTAGCGCTCACACTAACCCTAACCCTAACTCTAACCATTAACCGTACACTAACCCTAACCCATACCCTAACCCTAACCCTAAACTTAACCGTAACCCTGACCAGTACACTAAACCTAAAATTAACCCGGACCCTAACGCCAACCCTAACCCTAACCAGCACCCTAACCCTAAACCTAACCCTAACCCACACCTAAACCTAACCCTAACCCGTAACCTAAGCCTAACTCTAAACCTAAAGTTAACCCGTACGCTAACCCTATCCCGTACCCTTAACCAAACCCTAACCCGTAACCTAAACCTAAACCTAACCCCCACCCTAACACTAACCCTTACCCTAACCCTAACCCTACCCCTAACACTAACCCTGACCCTAAACCTAACCCTAAACTGTACCCTAACCCTAACCCTAACCCTAACCTAAACCTAACCCTAACACGTACCCTAACCCTAACTCGTAACCTAAACCTAAAACTAACCCTAAACTTAACCCATATGCTAACCCTAACCCGTAACCTAAACCTAACCCATACACTAATCCTAACCCTAAACCTATAACTAACCCTATCCCGTACACTATACTTAATCCGAACCCTTGACCTAACCCGTACCCAAACTTATCCGTACCCTAACCCTAACCCGTACCCAAAACCAACAGTAACCCTTACCCATACCCTAGCGCTAAACGTAACCCTAACCCTAAGCCTAACCCGAACCCTAAACCTAAAACTAAACCTGACCCTAACCATAAACGTTACCCGTACCCTAACCCTAACCCATCCCCTAAACCTTACCCGCAACTAAACCGAACTTTAACACGTACCTTAACCCTAACCAGTAACCTAAACCTAAAGATAACCCTAAACTTATCCCGTACACTCACCCTATCCCGTACCCTAAACCTAACCCTAACCCTAACCCTAACCCTAACCCTAACACTAAACCTAATAATAACCCTATGCCATACTCTAACCCTAACCCTAACCCTAACACTAACCCTAACATGTACTCTAAAACTAACCCTAACCCTAAACGTAACCCTAACCCGTTATCTAACACTAATCCGTACCCTAACACTAACCCTAACCCTAACACTATCCAGAACCCGTACCCTAACCCTAAAAGTAACCCTAACCCGTACCCAAACCCTAACCCTAACACGTACCCTAAATCTAACCCTAACCCGCACACTAAAACTAACCCTAAACCTAGACCTAACACGTACACTAAACCTATCCTGTACCGTAACCTTAACCCTACCCGTACCGTAACCCTAACACTAACCCTAAACCTAACCCTAACCCTAAACCATAGACTAACCCTAACCCGAACCCTAACCCTAACCCAAACGCTGAACGTACCCTAACCCTAACCCTAACCCTAACCCGTACCCTAACACTAACCCTTACCCTAACCCTAAACCTAACCCATACCTAACCCTAAACGTAACCCTAACCCGTACCCAAACCCTAACCCTAACACGTACCCTAATCCTAACCCTATGCCTAAACCGCACACTAAACCTAACCCAAACCCTAGACCTAACACATACACTAAACCTATCCCATACCGTAACCTTAACCCTAACCCGTACTGTAACCCTAACACTAACCCTAACACTAACCCTAACCCTAACCCTAACCCGTACACTAACCCTAACCCTAAACTTACCCTAACGCTAACCCTAACCCTAACCCTAACTCTAACCCTTACCCGTACTCTAACCTAACCCTAACCCTAAACCTAAACCTAACCCGTAATCTAACACTAACCCTAACCCTAACACTAACCATAACCCTAACACTAAACCTAACACGTACTCTAACCATAAACCTAACCCTAACATTAACCCTAACACCCTACTATAACCCTAACCCTAAACCTAACCCTAACCCTAACCCTAACTCGTACCGTAACCCGAACTCGTACCCTAACCCTAACCCTAACCTTAACCTAACCCTAACCCTGACCCTAACCCTAAACCTAATCCTGTACCCTAACCCTAACCCTAACCCGCATGCTAAACCTAACCCTAAACCTAGACCTAACCCGTACCCTAACCCTAACCCGTACCCTAACACTAACCGTAACCCTAAACCTTTCCCTAACGCGTACCCAAACGGTAAACGTAACCCGTACCCTAACACTAACCCAAACACGTACTCTAACCCTAACCCTAAACCAAACCTGCACCCTTAACTTAACCCTAACCCTAACCCAAACCATAACCCTTAACCGTAACCTAACCCTAACCCATACCCTAAACCTAACCCTAACCTTAACCGTAACACTAACCGTAACTTAAACCTAACACTAACCCATAACCTAACCCCAACCCTAACGCTAACCCGTACCCTAACACTAACCCTAACCCTAAACCTGACCCTAAACCTAACCCTATCCCGTACCCTAAACCTAACCCTAACCCGTATCCTAACCCTAAACCTAACCCTAAGCCTAATCTGTACATTCATCCTAACCCTAAACCTAACCTTAACACTAACCATAACCCGTACTCTATCCCTAACCCTTACCGTATTCTAACCCTAACCCTAACCCTCACCCTAACCCTAACTCGTACTGTAACCCTAACCCATTCCATAACCCTAAACCTAACCCGTACCCTAACCCTAACCCTAATTCGTACCCTAACCCTAACCCTCACACTGAACCTAACCCTAACCCTAACCCGTATCCTAAACCTAACCCATACCCTAACCCTAAATTTAACCTTAACCGGTGCTCTAACCCTATCCCGTACCCTGACACTAACCCTAATCCTAACCCTTGACCTAACCCCTAACCTAACCCTAACCCTAACCCGTACCCCAAACCCTAACAGTAACCCTAAACCATACCCTAATGCTAACACTAACCCTAACCGTAACTCTAACCATTACCCGTACCGTAACCCTAACCCATACCCAACCTAACCCTAAACTTAACCGTAACCCTGACCAGTACCCTAAACCTAAAATTAACTCGTACCCTAACCCCAACCCTAACCCTAACCCGTACCCTAACCCTAACCCTAACCCTAACCCTAACCCTAACCTTAACCCTAACCCACATCTAAACCTAACCCTAACCCGTAACCTAAGCCTAACCCTAAACCTAAACTTAACCCGAACGCTAAACCTAACCCGTACCCTTAACCTAACCCTAACCCGTAAACTAACCCTAAACCTAACCCTAAGACTAACCAGTACATTAACCCTAACCCCAACACTAACACTAACCCTACCCCGTACTCTAACCCTAACCCTAAATCTAACCCTAACCCGTACCCTAACCCTAACCCTAACCTTAACACTAAACCTACCCCGTACTCTAACCCTAACAAAAACCCTAACCCTAACCCGTACCCTAACCCTAACCCTAACCCGTACTCTAACCCTAACCCTAACCCTAACCCTAACCCTAACCCGTACCATAACAATAACCCTAACCCTAACACTAACCCTAACCCGTACTCTAACCCTAACCCTAACACTAACACTAACCCTACCCCGTACTCTAACACTAACCCTAATCCTAACCCTAACTCGTACCCTAACCCTAACCATAACCGTAACCCTAACCCTAACACTGAACCTAACCCGTACTCTATCCCTAACCCTAACCGTATTCTAACCCTAACCCTAACCGTCACCCTAACCCTAACACGTAATGTAACCCTAACCCATACCATAACCCTAAACCTAACCCATACCCTAAACCTAACCCTAATTCGTACACTAACCCTAACCCTGACAATAACCCTAACACTAACCCGTATCCTAAACCTAACCCATACCCTAACCCTAAACCTAACCCTAACCCGTGCTCTAACCCTATCCCGTACGCTAACACTAACCCTAATCCTAACCCTTGACCTAACCCGTAACGTAACCCTAACCCTAACCCGTACCCAAAACCTAACAGTAACCTAAAAAATACCATAGCGCTAACACTAACCCTAACCCTAACCCTATCCCTAACCATTACCTGTACCCTAACCCTAACCCATACCCTAACCCAAACCCTAAACTTAACCGTAACCCTGACACGTACACTAAACCTAAAATTAACCCATACCCTAACCCTAACCCTAACCCTAACACTAACCCTACCCCGTACTATAACCCTTACAAAAATCCTAACCCTAACACGTACCCTAACCCTAACCCTTAACCCTTACCCTAACACTAACCCTAAACCGTACTCTAACCCTAAACCTAACCCTAACACTAACCCTACCCCGTACTCTAACACTAACACTAATCCTAACCCTAACTCGTACCCTAAAACTAACCCTAACTCTCACCCTAACACTAACCCGTACTGTGACCCTAACCCGTAACATAACCCTAATTCTAACCCGTACCCTAACCCTAACCCTAACTCGTACCCTAACCCTAACCCTGACCCTAACCCTAACGCGTACCCTAAACTTAACCCTAACCCTAAATCAAACCCTAACCTAACCCTAACCCTGACAATAACCCTAACCCTAAACCGTACCCTAAACCTAACCCATACCCTAAACCTAACCCTAAACCTAACCGTAACCCTAACCCGTACCCTAAACCTAACCCTAACCCTTGACCTAACGCGTTCCCACCCAATCTCGTACCCTAACCCTAAACCTAACCCGTACCCAAACCTAACAGTAACCGTAAACCATTCCCTAGCGCTCACACTAACCCTAACCCTAAGCCTAACGTGCACCCTAAACCTAAACCTTAAACTAAACCTAAACATAACCCTTACCCGTACCCTAACCCTAACCCATAACCTAACACTAACCCTAACCTTAACCATAACCCTAACCCGTACCCTAACCCTAAAAGTAAACCATACCCTAACTCCAACCCTAACCCTAACCGGTACCATAACCCTATCCCTAACCCTAACCCTGACCCTAAATCTAACCCTATCCCATACCCTAACCCTAACCCGCACCTAAACCTAACCCTAACCCGTACCCAAACCCTAACCCATAACCTATACCTAACCCTAACCCTAAACTTAACCCGTACACTAACCCTATCCAATACCCTAAACTTAACCCTCACCCGTACCCTAACCCTAACCCTAACCCTATCCGTACACGAATCCTAACCCTAATCCAAACACTAACCCTAACCCGTACTCTAACACTAACCCTAACCCTAAACCTAACCCTAACCCGTACTCTAACCCTAACCCGTACCCTAACACTAACCCTTACCCTAACCCTAAACCTAACCCGTACCCTAAACCTAAACGTACCCCTAACGCGTACCCAAACCCTAACCCTAACACGTAACCTAAACCTAATCCTAACCCTAAACCTAACCCGCACACTAAACCTAACACTAACCCTACTCCTAACAAGTATACTAACCCTAAACCGTACCGTAACCTTAACCCTAACCCGGACCGTAACCCTAACACTGAACTTAACCCTAACCCTAAACCTAACCCTAATCCCAACCCGTAGACTAACCCTAACCCGAACCCTAAAACTAACCCTAACCCGTACCCTAAACCTACGCGTAGCCTAACCCTAACGCTAACCCTAATCCCTAACCCTAACCCTAACACTAACACTTACCCTATCCCGTTCCCAAACGGTAAACCTAACCCGTATCCTAACACTAACCCAAACCTGTACTCTAACGCTAACCCTAACCCTAACCCGCACCCTAAACTTAACCCTAATCCTAACCCAAACCATAACCCTTAACCGTAACCTAACACTAAACCATACCCTAACCCTAACCCTAACCTTAACCATAACCCTAACCCATACCCTAACCCTAAAACTAACCCGTGCCCTAACACCAACCCTAACCCTAATCCATACCCTAACACTAAACCTAACCCTAACCCTGACCATAAACTTAACCCTAACCCTTACACTAACCCTAACCATAAACCGCACCCTAAACCTAACCCTAACACGTACCCTAACCTTAACCCGTAACCTAAACCTAACCCTAACCCTAAACTTAACCCGTACGCTAACCCTATCCCGAACCCTAAACCTAACCCTAACCCGTATACTAACCCTAAACCTAACCCTAAGCCGAACCCGTACCCTTACCCTAACCCTACCTCGTACACTAACCCTACCCCTAACCCGTACTATAAGCCTAACCTTAATCCTAACCCTAACCTTAACACTACCCCTTACTCTAACACTATCCCGTAGCCTAACCCTAACTCTAACACTAAACCCTAACTCTTACCCTAACCGTTACCCTAACCCGTACCCAAACGGTAAACCTAACCCGTACACTAACACTAACCCAAACCCATACTCTAACCCTAAACCTAACACTAACCCTAACCCTAAACCGCACCCTAAACTTAACCCTAACCCTAACCATAACCATAACCCTTAACCGTACCCTAAGCCTAACCCACATCCTAACCCTATCCCTAAATTTAAACGTAACCCTAACCCGTACCCTAACCCTAAAACTAACCGTACCCTAACACTAACCTAAACCCGTACTCTAAACCTAACCCTAACACTAACCCGCACCCTAAACTTAACCCTAACCCTAACGCAAACCATAACCCTTAACCGTAACCTAAACCTAACCCATACCCTAACCCGAACCCTAACCTTAACCGTAACCCTAACTTGTACCCTAACCCTAAAGATAACCCGTACCCTAACCACAACCCTAACTTTAATGCGTACACTAACACTAACCCTAACCCTAAACCTGACCCTAAACCTATCCCATACTCTAAACCTAACCCTAACCCTAATCCTAACCCTAACCCGTACTCTAACCTTAACCCTAACCCTAACACCTACCATAACCCTAACACTAACCCTAACCAGTACTCTAACACTAAACGTAACCCTTACACTAACCCTCCTTACTATAATCCTAAACCTAAACCTAACCCTTACCCTAACCCTAACTCGTGCCGTAACCCGAACCTGTACCCAACCCTAACCCTAACCCGAACCTAACCCTAACCCTGACCCTAACCCCAACCCTAATCCCGTACCCGAACCCTAACCCTAACCCGCATCCTAAAACTAACCCTAAACCTAGACCTAACCCGTAGCCTAACCCTAACCCGTAACCTAACACTAAAACGTACCCTAACCCTAACACTCACCCTAACCCTAACCCGTACACTAACCATAACCCTAACCCATACCCTAACCCTAACCCGTACCCTAACCATAATCCAGGGCCTAACTCTAACCCGCACCGTAAACCTAAGCCTAACCCTAGACATAACCCGTACCCTAACCCTATCCCGTACCCTAACCCTAGTCCTAACCCGTATCCTAACCCTAACACTAACCCTAACCCTAACACTAACCCTAACCAGTAGACTAACCCGTACCCTAACACTAACCCGTACCCTAACCCTAACCCGCACCGAAACCTAACCCTAATCCGTACTCTAATCCTAACCTGTAACCTAAACCTAAACCTAACCCTAAACTTAACCAGTACACTAACCCTATCCCATACCCTAAACCTAAACCTAACCCGTACCCTAACCCTAACTCTAACCCTAACCCTATCCGTACACTAACCCTAACCCTAACCCTAACAATAACACTAAAATGTACTCTAACACTAACCCTAACCCTAACCTAACCCTAACCCGTACACTAAACCTAACCCTAACCGTACACTAACCCTAACCCTAACCCTAACACTAACCCTATCCCGTATTCTAAACCTAACCATAACCCTAATTCTAACCCTAACCCGTACTCTAACCTTAACCCGAACCCTAACACTAACGATAACCCTAACACTAACCCTAACCAGTACTCTAACCCTAAACGTAACTCTAACACTAACCCTAACCCCCTTCTATAATCCTAACCCTAAACCTAACCCTTACCCTAACCCTAACTCGTACCGTAACCCGAACCCGTACCGTACCCTAACCCTAACCCTAAACCTAACACTAACCCTGACCCTAAACCTAACCCTAATCCTGTACCCTAACCCTAACCCTAACCCGCATCCTAAACCTAACCTTAAACCAAGACCTAACCCGTAGCCTAACCCTAACCCGTACCCTAACACTAACCCGTACCCTAACCCTAACACTAACCTTAACCCTAACCCGTACACTAACCATAACCCTAACCCATACCCTAACCCTAACCCGTACCCTAAACCTAACCCAGGGCCTAACTCTAACCCGCACCATAAACCTAAACCTAACCCTAGACATAACCCGTACCAAACCCTATCCCGTACCCTAACCCTAGTCCTAACCCGTATCCTAAACCTAACACTAACCCTAACCCGTACACTAACCCTAACCTGTACACTAACCCTAACCCGTACCCTAACCCGTACTCTAACCCTAACCCACACCGAAACATAACCCTAACTCGTACCCTAAACCTAACCCATAACCTAAACCTAACCCTAACCCTAAACTTAACCCGTACACTAACCCTATCCCATACCCTAAACCTAACCCTAACCCGTACCCTAACCCTAACTCTAACCCTAACCCTATCCATACACTAACCCTAACCCTAATACTAACACTAACCCTAACCCGTACTCTAACCCTAACCCTAACCCTAACCTAAACCTAACCCGTATTCTAACCCTAACCCTTACCCTAACACTAACCCTTACCCTAACCCTAAACCTACCCCGTACCCTAACCCTTAACGGAACCCTAACCGGTACCCAAACCCTAACACTAACACGTACCCTAACCCTAACCCTAACCCGCACACTAAACCTAACCCTAAACCTACACCTAACACGTACACTAACCCTATCCCATACCGTAATCTTAACCCTAACCCGTACGTAACCCTAACACTAAAAATAATCCTAAACCTAACCCGTACACTAACCCTAACCCGAACCCTAACTCTAACCCTAACCCGTTCCCTAACCCTACCCGTAGCCTAACCCTAACCCTAACCCTAACCCTAACCCTAATCCTAATCCTTACCCTAACCCGTACCCAAACGGTAAATCTAAACTGTACCCTAACCCTAACCCTAACCCCTAACCCTAAACCTAACCCTAACCCTTACCCTAACCCGTACCCAAACGGTAAACCTAACCCGTACCCTAACACTAACTCAAACCCGTACTCTTCCTAACCCTAACCGCAAACCTAACACGCACCCTAAACTTAACACTAACCCTAACACAAACCATAACCTTTAACCGCAACCTAACCCCAACCCATACCCTAAGCCTAACCCTAACCTTAACCGTAACCCTAAACATACCCTAACCCTAAAACTAACCCGTACTCTAACCCCAACCCTAACCCTAACCCGTACACTAACACTAACCCTAACACTTAACTCTTACCCTGACCCTAAACCTAACCCTAACCCTTACACTAATCCTAACCCTAACCCTAACCCGTAACCTAAACCTAACCCTAACCCTAAACTTAACCCCTACACTAACCCTATCTCATACCCTAAACCTAACCCTAACCCGTAACCTAACCCTAACTCTAACCCTAACCATATGCGTACACTAACCCTAACCCTAACCCTAACACTAACCCTAACCCGTACCCTAACCCTAAATGTAACCCTAACCCGTACCCAAACCCTAACCCTAACACGTACCCGAACCCTAACCCTAACCCGCACATTAACCTAACCGTAACCCTAGACCTAACACCTACAGTAACCCTATCCCGTACCCTAACCTTAACCCTACCCCGTACCATAAACCTAACACTAACCCTAACCCTATCCCTAACCCGTACCCTAACCCTACCGTAGCCTAACCCTATCTCTAACCCTAACCCCTAACCCTAACCCTAACCCTTACCCTAACCCGTACCCAAACTTTAAACCTAACCCGTATCCTAACACTAACCCAAACCGGTACTCTAATCCTAACCCTAACACTAACCCGTACCCTAACCCATACCCTAAACCTTCCGTAGCCTAACCCTAACTCTAACCCTAACCCCTAACCCTAACCCTAACCCTTACCCTAACACGTACCCAAACGGTAAACCTAACACGTACCCTAACACTAACCCAAACCCGTATTATAACCCTAACATTAACCCTAACCCTAACAATAACCCGCACCCTAAATTTAAACCTAACCCTAACCCAAACCATAACCCTTAACCGTAACCTAACCCTAACCCATAATCTAACACTAGCCCTAACATTAACCGTAACCCTAACTCGTACCCTAACCCTAAAACTAACCTGTACCCTAACCCCATCCTTAACCTTAACACTATCACTAACCCTAATCCTAACCCTGACCCTAAATCTAACCCTAACCGTACACTAACCCTAAACCTAACCCTAACACTAACCCAAACCCGTACTCTAACCCTAACCCTAACCCTAACCCTAAACCGCACCCTAAAAATAACCATAAACCTAACCCTAACCATAACCCTTAACCGTACCCTAACCCTAACCTACACCCTAACCCTAAACCTAACTTTAACCATAACCCTATCCCGTACCTTAACCCTAAAACTAACCCGTACACTAACCCGTACCCTAACCCTTACCCTAAACCTAACCCTAACCCTGACCCTAACCATAAACCTAACCCGTACCTTAACCCTAAACCGTATCCTAACCCTAGCCCTACACCTAATCCATACCCTAACCCTAAACGTAACCCTAACCCGTACCCAAACCCTAACCCTAACTCGTACCCTAAACCTAAACCTAACTCTAACCCGCACACTAAACCTAACCCGAATCCTCAACCTAACATGTACACTAACCCTATCCCATACCCTAACCTTAACCCTAATCCGTACCGAAACCCTAACAGTAACCCTAACCCCTACCATAGCACTAACTCTAAACCTAACCCTAAGCCTAACCCGCACCCTAAATCTAAACCTAACCCTGACCCTAACCATAACCCTTACCCATACCCTAACCCTACCCATACGTTAACACTAACCCTAACCTTAACCATAACCCTATACTGTACCCTTACCGGTACCATACCCCTACCCCTAACCCTAACCCTGACCCTAAACCTAACCCTAACCCATACCCTAACTCTAACCCACACCTAAACCTAACCATAAACCGTACCCTAACCCTAACCCGTAACCTAAACCTAACCCTAACCCTAAACTTACCCATACACTAACCCTATCCCGTACCCTAAACCTAACCCTAACCCGTAACCTAACCCTAACTCTAACCCTAACACTATCCGTACACTAAACCTAACCCTAACCCTAACCCTAAACCTAAACCGTACTCTAACCCTAACCCTAAACCTAAACCTAACTCTAACCCATACCCTGACACTAACCCTTACCCTAACCCTAAACCTAACCCGTACCCTAACCCTAACGTAACCCTAACCCGTACCCAACATCTAATCCTAACACGTATCCTAACCCTAACCCTAACCCTAACCCGCAAACTAAACCTAACCTAACCCTAGACCTAACACGTACACTAACCATGTCCTGTACCATAACCTTAACTCTAACCCATACCGTAAACCTAACACTAATCCTAAACCTAAACCTAACCCTAACCCTAACCCTAACCCGTACACTAACCCTAACCCAAACCCCAACCCTAAACCTAACCCGTACCCTAAACCTACCCGTAGCCTAACCCTAACTCTAACCCTAACCCCTAACCTTAACACTAACTCTAACTCTTACCCTAACCCGTACCCAAACGTTAAACCTAACCCGTACCCTAACACTAACCCTAACCCGTACTCTAACCCTAACCCTAACCCTAAACCTAACCCTAACCCATACTCTAACCCTAACCCGTACCCAACACCTAACCCTAACATGTATCCTAACCGTAACCCTAAACCTAAGCCTAACCCGCACACTAAACCTAAACCTAATCCTAGAACGAAAACGTACACTAAGCATATCACGTAACGTAACCCTTACCCAAACCCGTACCGTAACCCAAACACTAACCCTAAACCTAAACCTAACCCTAACCCAACCCATACACTGCCCATAACCCGAACCCTAAACCTAACCCGTACCCTAACCCTACCCGTAGCCTAACCTTAACTCTAACCCTAAGCCCTAACCATAACACTAACTCTAACCATTACCCTAACCCGTACCCAAACAGTAAACATAACCCATACCCTAACACTAACCCAAACCCGTACTCTAACCCTAACCCTAACCCTAACCCGCACCCTAAACTTAACCCTAACCTTAACACAAACAATAACCATTAACCGTAACCTAACCCTAACCCATACCCTAACCCTAAAACTAACCCGTACCCTAAACCCAACCCTAACCCTAACCCATAACCTACCACTAACCCTAAACCTAACCCTGACCCTAAACCAAAACATAACCACTACACTAACCCTAAACCTAACCCTAACACGCACCCTAAAACAAATCCTAACCCGTAGCCTAACCGTAAAACTAACCCGTACCCTAACCCCTAACATAACCCTAACCCGGACCCTAACACTAACCCTAACCCTAACCCTGACCCTAAACCTAACCCTAAACCGTACACTAACCCTAACCCTAACCCTACCCACATCCTAAACCTAACCCTAACACGTACCGTAACCCTAACCCGTAACCTAAACCTAACCCTACCATACACTTAACCCGTACGCTTACCCTATCCCGTACGCTAAGGCTAACCGTAAGCCGTAACCTAACCCTAAACCTAACCCTAAGACTAACCGGTACATTAACCCTAACCCTAAACCTAACACTAACCCTACCCCATACACTAACCCTAACCCTAACCCTAATCCTAACCCTAACCCGTACCCTAACCCTAACCCTAAACATTTCCCTAACACTAACCCTAACCCGTACTATAACCCTAACCCTAACCCTAACCCTAACCACAATCCTAACCTTACTCTAACCCTAAAACTAACCCTCACACTAACCCTAACCCGTACTGTAACCCTAACCCGTACCCTTAACCTAACCCACACCGAAACCTAACCCTAACCTGTACCCTAACCCTAACCAATAACCTAAACCTAACCCTAACCCTAAACTTAACCCTTACACTAACCCTATCCCGTAGCCTAAAGCTAACCCTAAAAAGTACCCTAACCCTAACCCTAACCCTAACCCTATCCGTACACTAAACCTAACCCTAACACTAACACTAACCCGCACCCTAAACCTAAAGCTAACCCTAACCCTGACCATAACCATTAACCTAACACTAACCCTAACCCTAACACTAACGCTAACACGTACTCTAACCCTAACCCTAACCCTAACCCTACCTGTACTCTAACCCTAACCCTAACCCATTCCCAACCCCAAACCTCACCCTAACCCGTACCATAACACTATCACTAACCCTAACCCTGACCCTAAACCTAACCCTAACCCATACCCTAACCCTAACCCTAACCCGCACCTAAAACTAACCCTAACGCGTACCCTAAAACTAACCAGTACCCTACCCCTAACCCTAACCCTAACCCGTACCCTAAACCTAACCCTAACCCTAACTCGTACCCTAACCCTAACCCTAACCCTGACCCTAAACCTAAACCTAACCCGTACCCTAAGCCTAACACATACCCTAACCCTAACCCTAAACCTAACCTTAACCCTAAACCGTACCCTAAACCTAACCCTAACCCTTGACCTATCCCGTACCCAAACCTATCCCGTACCCTAACCCTAAACCTAACACGTACCCAAAACCTAACATTAACCCTAACCCATAACCTAGCGCTAACCCTAACCCTAACCCAAACCCGTCCCCTAAACCTAAACCTTAACCTAACCCTAAACATAACCCACCCGTACCCTAACCCTAACCCATACCCTAACCCTAACCCTAACCTTGACCATAACACTGACCCGTACCCTAACCCTAAAACTAACCCGCAACCTAAACTTAACCCTAACCCTAACCCAAAATATAACACTTAACCGTAACCTAAACCTACCCCATACCGTCAACCTAAACCTAACCTTAACCATAACCCTAACCCGTACCATAACCCTAAAACTAACCCGTACCCTAACGCCAACCCTAACCATAACCTGTACACTAACACTAACCCTAAACCTAACCCTGACCCTAAACCTAACCCTAACCCTTACACTAACCCGAACCCTAAACCTAACCCGCACCCTATACCTAACCCTAACCCGTACCCTAACTCTAACCCGTAACCAAAACCTAACCCTAAACTTAACCCGTACGCTAACCCTATTCCGTACCCTAAACAAAACCCTAACCCATATCCTAACCCTAACCTAACCCTAAGCTAACCAGTACATTATCCCTAACCCTAACCCTAACACTATCCCTACCCCGTACTCTAACCCTAACACTAACCCTAACCCTAACCCGTGTCCTAAACCTAACCCTAACCCTAACACGCACCGTTAACTTTACCCGTACGCTAACCATAACCCTAAACCTAAACTTAATCGTAACCCTAAACCTAACCCTAACCCGAATCCCGTACCCTAACCCTAACCCTAACCCGCATCCTAAACCTAACCCAAAACCTAGTCCTAACCCGAACCCTAACCTTAACCCGTACCCTAACACTAACCCTAACCCTAACCCTAACACGTACCCTAACCCTAACCCTAAACCTCACCCGCACACTAAACCTAACCCTAACCCTAGACCTAACACGTACACTAACCCTATCCCGTACCCTAACCTTAACCCTAAACTGTACCGTAACCCTAACACTAACCCTAACCCTAACCAAAACCCTAAGGCGTACACTAACCCTCACCCGAACGCTAACCCTAACCCTAATCTGTACCCTAACCCTACCCGTAGCCTAACCCTAACTCTAACCCTAACGCCTAACCCTAACCCTATCCCTAACCCTTACCCTAACCCGTAGCGAAACGGTAAACTTAACCCATACCCTAACACTAAACAAAACCCGTACTCTAACCCTAACCCTAACCCTAACCATAACCGGCACCCTAAACTTAACCCCAAACCTAACCCAAATTATAACCCTTAACTGTAACCTAACACTAACCCATAGCCTCAACCTAAACCTAACCTAAACCGTAACCCTAACCTGTAACATAACCGTAAAACTATCCCGTACTCTAACCCCAAACCTAATCCTAACCCGTAACCTAACCCTATCCCTAACGCTAATCCTGACACTAAACCTAAACCAAACCCTAACCTAACCCTAACCCTAACCCTCACCTAAACCTAACGCTAACCTGTACCCTAACCCTATTCCGTACCCTAAACCGAAACCTAAACCGTACCCTAACCCTAACCCTAACCCTATCCGTACTGTAACCCTAACGAATCCCTAACCCTAACACTAACCCTAACCCGTACTCTAACCCTAACCCTAACCCTAAACCTAACCCTAACCGGTACTCTAAACCTAACCCGTTCGCTAACACTAACCCTAACCCTAACACTATCCCTAACCCGTACTCTAACCCTAAACCTAACCCTAATTCTAACCCTAACCTGTACTAAAACCCTAAACCTAACCCTAACCCTAAACCTAACCCTAACCGTACTCTAACCTGATCCCGTACCCTAACACTAACTCTAACCCTAACCCTAACCCTAACCCTAACCCTAACCCTTAACCTAACCCGTACCCAAATGGTAAATCTAACCCGTACCCTAACACTAACCCAACCCGTACACTAACCCTAACCCTAACCCTATCCGCACCCTAAACTTAACCATAAACCTAACCCTAACCATAACCCATAATGGTACCCTAATCCTAACCTACACCCGAACCCTAACCCTAACTTTAACCATAACCCTAACCCATACCTTAACCCTAAAATTAACCCGTCCACTAACCCGGACACTAACCCTTACCCTAAACCTAACCCTAACCCTGACCCTAACCATAAACCTAACCCATACCCTAACACTAAAACGTATCCTAACCCGAGCCCTAAACCTAACCCATACCCTAACCCTAAACGTAACCCTAACCTGTACACAAACCCTAACCCTAACTCGTACCCTAACACTAACCCTAACTCTAACCCGCACACTAAACCTAACCCGAATCCTCGACCTAACATGTACACTAACCCTATCCCGTACCCTAACCTTAACCCTAACCTGTACCCAAACCCTAACAGTAACCCTAACCCATACCCTAGCACTAACCCTAATGCTAACCCTAAGCCTAACCCGCACCCAAAACCTGCACCTAACCCTGACCCTAACCATAACCCTTACCCATACCCTAACCCTACCCATGCCCTAACACTAACCCTAACCTTAACAATAAAACTATACCGTACCCTAACCTGTACCATAACCCTATCCCTAACACTAACCCTGACCCTAAACCTAACTCTAACCTGTACCCTAACTCTAACCCACACCTAAACCTAACCCTAACCTGTACCCTAACCCTAACCCGTAACCTAAACCTAACCCTAAACCTAAACTTAACCCGTAAACCTATCCCATACCCTAAACCTAACCCTAACCTTTACCCTAACCCTAAAACTAACCCATACAGTAACCCTAAACGTAACCCTAACCCGTACCCAACACCTAATCCTAACACGTATCCTAACCCTAACCCTAACCCTAAGCCTAACCCTAACCCGCACACTAAACCTAACCCTAACCCTAGACCTAACACGTAAACGAATCGTATCCCATACCGTAACCTTAACTCTAACCCGTACCGTAACCCTAACACTAACCCTAAACCTAACCCTAACCCTAACACGTACACTAACCCTAACCCGAACCCTAACCCTAAACCTAACCCGTAGCCTAACCCTAACTCTAAACCTAACCCCTAACCAAAACACTAACTATAACCCTTACCCTAACCCGTACCCAAACGGTAAACCTAACCCGTACCCTAACACTAACCCAAACCCGTACTCTAACCCTAACCCTAACCCTAACACGCACCCTAAACTTAACCCTAACCCTAACACAAACCATAACCATTAACTGTAACCTACCCTAACCCATACCCTAACCCTAACCCTAACATTAACCATAACCCTAACCCGTACCCTAAGCCTAAAACTAACCCGTACCCTAAACCCAAACCTAACCCTAAACCATACACTAACACTAACCCTAACCCTAACCCTGAACCTAAACCTAACCCTAACCCTTACACTAACCCTTAGCCTAACCCTAACCCGCACCTTAAAACTAACCCTAACACGTACTCTAACCGTAAAATGAACTCGTAGCCTAACCCCAACCATAACCCTAACTCGTACCCTAACACTAACCCTAACCCTAACCCTGACCCTAAACCTAACCCTAAACCGTACAATAAACCTAACCCTAAACTTATCCTGTACTATAACCTAACCCTAACCCGTATCCTAACCCTAAACATAACCCTAAGCCTAACCCGTACATTTACCCTAACCCTAACCCTAAAATTAACCCTACCCCGTAGTCTAAACCTAACCCTAACCCTAAGCCAAACCCTAATCGTAACACTAACCCTAACCCGTACTCTAACTCTAACCCTAACCCTCACCCTAACCATAACCCATACTGTAACCCTAACCCGTACCATAACCCTAACCCTAACCCGTAACCTAACCCTAACCCTAACTCGTACACTAACCCTAACACTAATCCTGACCCTAACCCTAACCCGTACCCTAAACCTAACTCTAACCCTAACTCGTACACTAACCCTAAACCTAACCCTGACCCTAAATCTAACCCTAACCCGTACCCTAAGCCTAACCCATACCCTAACCCTAACCGTAAACCAAACCCTAACCCTAATCCGTACCCTAAACCTAAACCTAACCCTTGACCTAACACGTACCCAACCCTATCCCATACCCTAACCCTAACCCTAAACAGTACCCAAATCCTAACAGTAACCCTAACCCATACCCTAGAGCTAACACTAAACCTAACCCTAACCCACACCCAAAACCTAAGGCTAACCCTAACCATAACGCTAACCCTAAACCTAACCCGTACCTTAACCCTAAACGTAACCCTAACCCGTACCAAAACCCTAACCCTAACACGTACTCTAACCTTAACCCTAAACCTAAACCGCACACTAAACCTAACCCTAACTCTAGACCTAACACGTACACTAACCCTATCCCAAACCCTAACCTAAACCCTAATGTGTACCGTAATCCTAACACTAACCCTAACACTAACCCTAACCCTAACCCTAACCCGTACACTAACCCTAACCCGAACCATATCCCTAACCCTAACACGTACCCTAAACATAACCCTAACCCTAAACCTAACCCTAACCCTAACGCTAACCCGTATTTAACCCTAACCCTAACCCTAACCCTAAACCTAACTTTAACCATAACCCTAACCCGTACACTAACCCTAAAACTAACCCGTACCCTAACGCCAACCATAACACTAACTCGTACCGTAACCCTATCCCTAACCCTAAACCTGACCCTAAACCTAACCTTAACCCCACCCTAAACCTAAACCTAACTCGCACCCTAAACCTAAGCCTAAATCTTACCCTAACCCTAATCCGAACCTAAACCTAACCCTAAACCTAAACTTAACCCGTACGCTAACCCTATCCCGTACCCTAAACCTAACCCTAACCCTACTCCATACCCTAACCCTAACCCTAACCGTACCCTAACCCTAACACTAACCCTAACACTAACACTATCCCGTACTCTAATCCTAACCCTAACCCTAATCCTAACCCTAACCCGTACTCTAACCCTAACCCTAGCACTAACACTAACCCTAACCCTAACCCGTAACCTAAACCTAACCCTAACTCGTACCCTACCCCTAACCCATACTCTAACCCTAACCCTAACCAGTAACCTAAACCTAAACCGTACCCTAAACCTAACCTTAACCATAACCGTACCCTAAACCTAACCCATACCCTAAACCTAAACCTAAACCTAACCCTAACCCTAACCCTAACCTAAACCTAACCCATACCCTCAACCTAAACCTAACATTAACCATAACCCTAACCCATACCCTAACCCTAAAACTAACCTGTACCCTCACCCCAACCCTAACCATAACCGTACCCTAAAACTAAACCTAATCGTAACACTGACCCTAAACCTAACCATAACCCTTACACTAAACCTAACCCTAATTCTAACCCGCAACCTAAACCTAACCCTAACCCATACCCTAACCCTAACCCGTAACCTAAACCTAACCCTAACCCTAAACTTAACCCGTACGCTAAACCTAACCCGTACCCTAAACCTAACCCTAACCCTAACTCGTACCCTAACCCTAACCCTAACCCATACCCTAACCCTAACCCTAACCCTAACCCGTACACAAACCGTAAACATAACCCAACCCATACCCTAGTGCTAACCCTAACCCTAAGCCTAAGCCTAACCCGCACTCTAAACCAAAACCTAACCCTAAACCTAACCATAACCCTTACCCGTACCCTAACCCTAACCTATACCCTATACTAACCCTAACCTTAATCGTAACCCTAACCCGTACCCTAACCCTAAAACTAACCCGTACCCTAACACCAACCCTTACACTAGCAAGTATCATAACCCTATCCCTAACCCTAACCCTGACCCAAACCTAACCCTAACACATACCCTAACCCTAACCCGCACCTAAATCTAACCCTAACCCATAACCTAACCCTAACCTGTAACCTAAACCTAACCCTAACCCTAAACTTAACCCGTACACTAACCCTATCCCATAACCTAAACCTAACCCTAAACCTTTCCCTAACCCTAACCCTAACCCTAACCCTATCCGTACACTAACCCTAACCCTAACACTAACACTAACCCTAACCCATACTCTAACCCTAACCCTAACCCTAAAACTAACCCTAACCCATAATCTACCCCTAACCCGTCCCCTACACTAACCCGTACCCTAACCCTAAACCTAACCCGTACCCTAACCCTAAACGTAACCCTAACCCGTACGCAAACCCTAACCCTAACACGTACCCATCCCTAACCCTAACCCTAACCCTAACCCGCACACTAAACCTAACCTTAACCCTAGACCTACCACGTACACTAACCCTATCCCGTACCCTAACCTTAAACCTAACTCGTAACCTAACACTAACCCAAAACCGTAGTATAATCCTAACCCTAACCCTAACCCATACCATAACCCTACCCGTATCCTAACCCTAACTCTAACCCTAACCCCTAACCCTAACCCTAACCCTTACCCTAACCTGTAGCCAAACGGTAAACCTAACCCGTAACCTAACACTAATCCAAACCCGTAGTCTAACCCTAACCCTAACCCTTACCCAAACCCTAACCCTAACCCGCACTCTAAACTTAACCCTAACCCTAACCCAAACAATAACTCTTAACCGTAACCTAAACCAAACCCATACCCTAAACCTAACCCTAACATTAACCGTAACCCTAACCCATACCCTAACCCTAAAACAAACCTATACCCTAACCCCAACCCTAACCTTAACGTGTACACTAACACTAACCCTAACCCTAACCCTGACCCTAAACCTAACCCTAACCCTTACACTAATCCTAACCCTAACACTAACCCGCACCCTAAACCTAACACTAACCCGTAACATAACCCTAACCCGTAACCTAAACCTAACCCCAACCCTAAACTTAACCCATAGGCTAACCCTATCCCGTACCCTAAACCTAACCCTAAACCGTATCCTAACCCTAAACCTAACCCTAAGCCTAATCTGTACATTAACCCTAACCCTAACCCTAACACTAACCCTACCCCGTACTCCAACCCTAACCCTAACCCTAACCCGTACACTAACCCTAACCCTAACCCTAACACTAACACTAATGCTAACCTGTACTCTAAAACTAACCCTAACACTCACCCTAACCCTGACCCTAAACCTAACCCTAACCCGTACACTAACCCTAACCCTAACCCTAACCTGCACCCTAAACCTAACCCTAACCCATACCCTAACCCTAACCCGTAACCTAAACCTAACCTTAACCCTAAACTTAACCCGTACGCTAACCCTATCCCGTACCCTAAACCTAACCCTAACCCGTAAACTAACCCTAAACCTAACCCTAAGCCTAAACCGTACATTAACCCTAACCCTAACACTAACACTAACCCTACCCCTTACTCTAACCCTAACCCTAACCCTAACCCTAACCCTAACCCGTACCCTAACCATAACCATAACCCTAACCCTAACACTAACGATAACCCGTACTTAACCCTAACCCTAACCTTAACCTTAACTTTAACCATAACCCTAACCCGTACACAAACCCTAAAACTAACCTATACCCTAACGCCAACCGTAACAGTAACTCGTACCGTAAACCTATCCCTAACCCTAAACCTGACCCTAAACCTAACCCTAACCCGTACACTAACCCTAATCCGCACACGCACCCTAAACCTAACCCTAACCCGTACACTAACACAAATCCGTAACCTAAACCTAACCCTAACCCTAAACTTAACCCGTACGCTAACCCTATCCCGTACCCTAAACCTAACCCTAACCCTAACCCTAACCCTAACCCGTACCCTAACCCTAACCATAACACTAACACTAACACTAACACTAACCCTATCCCGTACTCTAAACCTAACCCTAAACCTAATCCTAACCCTAACCCGTAATCTAACCTTAACCCTAACCCTAACACTAAACATAACCCTAACACTAACCCTAACCAGTACTCTAAACCTAAAGGTAACCCTAACACTAACCCTAACCCCCTACTATATCCTAACCCTAAACCTAACACTTACCCAAACCCTAACTCGTACTGTAACCCTATACCCGTCCCAACCCTAACCCTAACCCTAAACCTAACCCTATTCCTGACCCTAACCCTAACCCTAATCCTGTATCCTAACCTTAACCCTAACCCGCATCCTAAACCTAACCCTAACCCTAGACCTAACCCGTAGCTTAACGCTAACCCGTACCCTAACACTAACCCTAACCCTAACTCTAACCCGTACCCTAACACTAAACCTAACCTGTACCCTAACCCGTACCCTAACCCTAACCTGTCCCCTAACCCTAAACCTAACCCTAACACTAACCCTAACCCTCTACTATAACCCTAACCCTAAACCTAACCCTAACCCTAACCCTAACTCGTACGGTTAACTTTACCCTCGTACCGTATCCCTATCCCTAAACCTAAACCTGACCCTAAACCTAACCCAAACCCGTACTCTAACCCTAACCCGCACCCTAAACTTAATCCTAACCCTAACACAAACCATAACCCTTAACCGTAACCTAACCCTAACCCATATCCTAACCCTAACCCTAACCTTAACCATAACCCTAACCCGTACCCTAACCCTAAAACTAACCCGTACCCTAAACCCAACCTGAACCCTAACCCGTACCCTAACACTAACCCTAACCCTAACCCTGACCCTAAACCTAACCCTAACCCTTACACTAAACCTGACCCTAACCCTAACCCGCACCCTAAAACTAACCCTAACCCATACCCTAACCGTAAAACTTACCCTTACCCTAACCCCAACCATAACCCTAAACCGTACCCTAACATGAACCCGTACTTAACCCTAACCCTAACCCTAAACCTAAACCGAACTTTAACCATAACCCTAACCCGTACACTAACCCTAAAACTAACCCATACCCTAACGCCAACCATAACACTATCTCATACCATAACCCTATCCCTAGCCCTAAACCTGACCCTAAACCTAACCCAAACCGTACCCTAACCCTAACCCTAACCCACACTCTAAACCTAACCCTAACTCGTACCCTAACCCTAATCCGTAACCTAAACCTAACCCTAACCCTAAACTTAACCCGTACGCTAACCCTATCCCGTACCCTAAACCAGACCCTAACCCATTCCCTAACCCTAACCCTAACCCTATCCGTACACTAAACCTAACCCTAACCCTAACACTAACCCTAACCCGTACTCTAACCCTAAGCCTAACCCTAAACCTAACCCTAACCAATACTCTAACCCTAACCCGTAACCTAACACTAACCCTTACCCTAACCCTAAACCTAACCCGTACCCTAACCCTAAACGTAACCCTAACCCGTACCCAAAACCTAACACTAACACGTATCCTAACCGTAATCCTAATCCTAACCCTAACCCTAACCCGCACACTAAACCTAAACCTAATCCTAGACCTAACACGTACACTAACCATATCCCGTATCATAACCTTAACCCTAACCCGTACCGTAACTCAAACACTAACCCTAAACCTAACCCTAACCCTAAACATAAACCGTACACTAACCCTAACCCGAAACCTAAACCTAACCCTAACCCTAACCCAACCCGTAGCCTAACCCTAACTCTAACCCTAAGCCCTAACCCTAACACTAACTCTAACCCTTACCCTAACCCGTATCCAAACGGTAAACCTATCCCATACCCTAACACTAACCCAAACCCGTACTCTAACCCTAACCCTAAACCTAACCCTAACCCGCACCCTAAACTTAACTCTAACCCTAACACAAACCATAACCCTTAACCTTAACCTAAACCTAACCCATACCCTAAACCTAACACTAACCTTAACCATAACCCTAACCCATACCCTAACCCTAAAACTAACCCGTACCCTAAACCCAACCTGAACCCTAACCCGTACGATAACACTAAACCTAACCCTAACCCTGACCCTAAACCTAACCCTAACCCTTACACTAAACCTAAACCTAACCCTAACCCGCACCTTAAAACTAACCCTAACCCATACCCAAACCGTAAAAATAACCCGTACCCTAACCCCAACCATAACCCTAACCCGTACCCTAACACTAACACTAACCCTAACCCTGACCCTAAACCTAACCCTAAACTGTACACTAACCCTAACCCTAACCCTAACCTTATCCCGTACCCTAAACCTAACCCTAACCCGTAACCAAACCGTAAACCTAACCCTAAGCCTAACCCGTACATTACCCTAACCCTAACCCTAAAATTAACCCTACCCCGTACTCTAAACCTAACCCTAACACTAACCCTAACCCAAACCCTAATCCTAACACTAACCCTAACCCGTAATCTAACCCTCACCATAACCCTAACCCTAACCATACTCTAACCCTAACCCTAAAACTCACCCTAACCATAACCCGTACTGTAACCCTATCTCGTACTGTAACCCTAACCCTAACCCGTAAACTAACCCTAACTCTAACCTGTACACTAACCCTAACCCTAACCCTGAACCTAACCCTAACCCATACCCTAAACCTAAACCATACCCTAACCCTAACCCTAACACTAACCCGTACCCTAAACCTAACCCTAACTCGTACCCTAACACTAACCCTAACCCTGACCCTAACTGTAACCCTAACCCGTACCCTAAGCCTAACACATACCCTAACACTAAACCTAAACCTAACCCTAGACCTAACACATACACTGACCATATCACGTACCATAACCTTAACTCTAACCCGTACCGTAACCTTAACACTAACCCTAAACCAAACCCTAACCCTAACACATACACTAACCCTAACCCTAATCCTACCCGCACCCTAAACCTAACACTAACACGTACCATAACCCTAACCCATAACATAAACCTAACCCTACCATAAACTTAACCCGTACGCTAACCCTATCCCGTACTCTAAAGCTAACCCTAACCCGTAACCTAACCCTAAATCTAACCCTAAGACTAACCGGTACATTAACCCTAACCCTAAACCTAACACTAACCCTACACCATACTCTAACCCTAAACCTAACACTAACCCTAACCCTACCCCGTAACCTAACCCTAACACTAACCCTTTCCTTAACACTAACCCTAACCCGTACTATAATCCTAACCCTAACCCTAACCTTAACCATAATCCTAACCGTACTCTAACCCTAAAACTAACCCTCACCGTAACCCTAACCCATACTGTAACCCTAACCCGTAACATAACCCTAACCCTAACCCGTACCCTAAACCTAACCCTAACTCGTACCCTAACCCTAACCCTAACCCTTGACCTAACCCATACCCAACCCTATCCCGTACCCTAACCCTAACCCTAACCTGGACTCAAACCCTAACAGTAACCCTAACCCATAACCTAGCGCTAACCCTAACCCTAATCCTAAGCCTAACCTGCACCCTAAACCTAAACCTAACCCTGACCCTAACCATAACCCTAACCCGTACCCTAACCCTTACCATAACCCTACCCCTAACCCTAACCCTGACTCTAAACCTAACCCTAACCCGTACCCAAACCCTAACCCACACCGAAACCTAACCCTAACCCGTAACCTAACCCTAACCCGTAACCTAAACCTAACCCTAAACCTAAATTTAACCTGTACACTAACCCTATCCCGTAGCCTAAACCTAAACCTAATCCTAGACCTAACACGTACATTAACCATATCCCGTATTGGAACCTTAACCCTAACCCATACCGTAACCCAAACACTAACCCTAAACCTAAACCTAACCCTAACCCTAACCCGTACACTAACCCTAATCCGAACCCTAGAACTAACCCGTACCCTAACCCTACCCATAGCCTAACCCTAACTCTAACCCTAACCTCTAACCCTAATACTAACTCTAACCCTTACCCTAACCCGTACCCAAAAAGTAAACCTAACCCGTACCCTAACACTAACCCAAACCCGTACTCTTACCCTAACACTAACCCTATCCTGCAACCTAAACTTAACCCTAACCCTAACACAAACCATAACCCTTAACTGTAACCTAACCCTAACCCATACCCTAACCCTAAAACTAACCCGTACCTTAAACCCAATCCTAACCCTAACCCGTACCCTAATACTAACCCTAACCCTAACCCTGACCCTAAACCAAACCATAACACTTACACTAACCCTAACCCTAACCCTAACCCGCACCCTAAAACTAACCCTAACCAATACCCTAATCGTAAAACTGACCCGAACCCTAACCCCAACCATAACCCTAACCCGTACCCTAACACTAACCCTAACCCTAACACTGACCCTAAACCTAACCCTAAACCTTACACTAACCCTAACCCTAACCTTATCCTGTACCCTAAACCTAACCCTAACCCGTAACCTAACCGTAAACCTAAACCTAAGCCTAACCCGTACATTAACCCTAAACCTAACCCTAAAATTAACCCTACCAGGTACTCTAAACCTAACCCTAACCCTAACCCTAACACAAAACCTAACCCTAACATGAACCCTAACCCGTACTCTAACCCTAACCCTAATCCTCACACTAACCATAACCCGTACAGTAACCCTAACCCGTACCATAACCCTAACCCTAACCCGTAACCTAACCCTAACCCTAACTCGTACACTAACCCTAACCCTAACCCTGACCCTAACCCTAACCCTAACCTGTACCCTAAGCCTAACCCATACCTTACCCCTAACCTGAAACCTAACCCTAACCCGTACCCTAAATCTAAACCTAACCCTTGACATAAACCGTACCAAACACTATCCTGTACCCAAACCTAACCCATACCCTAACCCTAACCCTAACCTTAACCGTAACCCTGACCTGTACCCTAACCCTACAACTAACCCGTTTCCTAAACCCAACCCTAAACCTAACCCGCACCATAACCCTAACCCTAACACTAACCCTAACCCGTACTCTAACCCTAACCCTAACACTAACCTAACCGTACTATAACACTAACCCTAACCCTCACCCTTACCCTAAGCCGTACTGTAACACTAACCCATACCAATACCCTAACCCTAACCCGTACCCTAACCCTAACCCTAATTCGTACCCTAATTCTAACCCTAACCCGAACCCTAAGCCTAACCCATACCCTAACCTAAACCTAATCCTAACCCTAACCCTAACGTGTACCCTAAACCTAAACCTAACCCTTGACCTAACCCGTACCCAACCCTATCCCGTAACCTAACCCTAAACTAACCCGTACAAAACCTAACCGTAACACTAACCCATTCTCGAGCGCTAACCCTAACACTAACCCTAACCCTAACACTAACCCGCACCCTAAACCTAAAGCTAACCCTAACCCTGACCATAACCCTTACCCTAACCGTAACCATAACCCTAACACTAACTCTAACCTGTACTCTAACCCTAACCCTAACCCTAACCCTACCCGTACTCTAACCCTAACCCTAACCCATTCCCTAACCCCAACCCTAACCCTAACCCGTACCATAACCCTATCACTGACCCTAAACCTGACCCTAAACCTAACCCTAACCCGTACCCTAACCCTAACCCACACCTAAACCTAACCCTAACCCGTACCCGAACCCTAACCCTCACCTAAACCTAACCCTAACGTGTACCCTAAACCTAAACCATACCTACACCTAACCCTAACTCTTACCCGTACCCTAAACCTAACCCTAACCCTAACTCATACCCTAACCCTAACCCTAACCCTGACCCTAACCCTAACCCTAACCCGTACCCTAAGCCTAACACATACCCTAAGCCTAACCCTAAACCTAACCCTAACCCTATCCCGTTCCCTAAACCTAACCCTTACCCTTGACCTAACCCGTACCCAAACCTATCCAGTACCCTAACCCTAAACCTAACACGTACCCAAAACCTAACATTAACCCTAACCCATAACCTAGCGCTAACCCTAACCCTAAACCAAACCCGTCCCTAAACCTAAACCTTACCCTAACCCTAAACATAACCCTTACCCGTACCCTAACCCTAACCCATACCCTAACCCTAACCCTAAACTTAACCATAACACTGACCCGTTCCCTAACCCTAAAACTAACCCGTACCCTAACCCCAAACCTAACCCTAACCCGTAACCTAACCCTATCCCTAACACTAATCCTGACACTAAACCTAAACCTAACCCTAACCCTAACCCTATCCCTCACCTAAACCTAACCCTAAACTGTACCCTAACCCTATCCCGTACCCTTAAACCTAACCCTAACCCGTACCCTAACCCTAACCCGTACCCTATCCGTACTCTAACCCTAACCCTAACCCTAACCCTAACACTATCCCTAACCCATATTCTAACCCTAAACCTAACCCTATCTCTAACCCTAACCCGTACTATAAACCTAAACCTAACCCTAACCCTAAACCTAACATTAACCCGTACTCTAACCCGATCCCATAGCCTAACACTAACTCTAACCCTAACCCCTAACCCTAACCCTACCCCTTAACCTAACCCATACCCAAATGGTAAACCTAACCCGTACCCTAACACTAACCCAAACCCGTACTCTAACCCTAACCCTAAACCTAACCCTAAACCGCACCCTAAAATTAACCATAAACCTAACCATAACCATAACCCTTAAACGTACCCTAACCCTAACCTACACCCTAACCCTAACCCTAACTTTAACCATAACCCTAACCCGTACCTTAACCCTAAAACTAACCCATACATTAACCAGTACCCTAACGCTTACCCTAAACCTAACCCTAACCCTGAACCTAACCATAAAGCTAACCCGTACCCTAACCCTAAACCGTATCCTAACCCTAGCCCTAAACCTAACCCATACCCTAACCCTAAACATAACCCTAACCCATACACAAACCCTAACCCTAAATCGTACCCTAACCCTCACCGTAACTCTGACCCACACACTAAAACTAACCCGAATCCTAGACCTGACATGTAAACTAACCCTATCCCGTACCCTAACCTTAACCCTAACACGTACCCAAACCCTAACAGTAACCCTAACCCATACCCTAGCACTAACCCTAACCCTAACCCTAAGCCTAACCCGCACCCTAAACCTAAACCTAACGCTGATCCTAACCATAACCCTTACCCGTACACTAACCCTACCCATACCCTAACACTAACCTTAACCTTAACCATAACCCTATACCGTACCCTAACCTGTACCATAACCCTACCCCTAACCCTAACCCTGACCCTAAACCTAACCCTAACCCGTACCCTAACCCTAACTCAGACCGAAACCTAACCCTAAACCGTACCCTAACCCTAACCCGTATCCTAAACCTAACCCTAAACCTAAACTTAACCCATACACTAAACCTATCCTGTAGCCTAAACCTAACACTAACCCGTACCCTAACCCTAACCCTAACCCTAAACGTAACCCTAAACCTAACCCATACCCTAACCCTAACCCTAAACCTAACCCTAACCCTAACCCGTACCCTAAACCTAAACCTTACCCTTCACCTAAACCGTACACAACCCTTTCCCATACTCTAAACCTAACCCTAACCCTAACCCTAACCCGTACCCTAACCCTAACCCTAACCCTAACCTTTACCCTAACCCGAACTGTAACACTAACCCGTACCAATACCCTAACCCTGACCAGTACCCTAACCATAACCCTAACTTGTACCCTAACCCTAAACCTAACCCTGACACTAACCCAAACCTAACCCGTACCCTAAACCTAACGCGTAACCTAAAGCTAACCCTAAGCCTAACCTTGACGCTAACCCTAACCCGTACCCTAAGCCGAACCCATACCCTAAACCTAAAACTAATTCTAACCCTAACCCTAACCTGTACCCTAAAACTAAACCTAACCCTTGACCTAACCCGTACCCAACCCTATCCCGTAACCTAACCCTAAACTAACCCGTATCCAAACACTAACAGTAACACTAACCCATTTCCGAGCGCTAACCCTAACACTAAACCTAACCCTAACCCTAACCCGCACCCTAAACCTAAAGCCAACCCTAACCCTAACTATAACCCTTACCCTAACCCTAACCCTAACACTAACCCTAACACTAACCCTAACCTGTACTCTAACCCTAACCCTAACCCTAACCCTACCCGTACTCTAACCCTAAACCTAACCCATTCCCTAACCTTAACCCTAACCCGTACCATAACCCTATCACTAAACCTAACCCTGACCCTAAACCAAACCCTAACCCGTACCCTTACCCTAGCACTAACCCGCACCTAAACCTAATCCTAAACATAACCCTTAACCGTAACCTACCCGAACCCCTACCCTAACCCTAACCTTAACCATAACCCTAACCCGTACCTTAACCCTAAAACTAACCCGTACCCTAACCCCAACCCTAACCCTAAACCGTACACTAACACTAACCCTAACCCTAACCCTGACCCTAAACCTAACCCTAAACCTTACACTAACCCTAAGCCTAACCCTAACCTGCACCGTAAAACTAACCCTAACACGTACACTAACCGTAAAACTAACCCGTACCCTAACCCCAACCATAACCTTAACCGGTACCCTAACACTAACCCTAACCCTAAGCTTGACCCTATACCTAACCCTAAGCCGTACACTAAACCTAACCCTAACCTTATCCTGTACTCTAAACCTAACCCTGCCCGTACCCTAACCCAACCCTAACCCTAAACCGTACCATAACCCTATCCCTAACCCTAACCCTGACCCTAAACCTAACCATAACCCGTACCCTAACCGTAACCCTAACCTGTACACTAACTCTAACCCGAACCCTAAACCTAACCCATACCCTAACTCTACCCGTAGCCTAACCCTAACTCTTACCCTAACCCTTAACCCTAACCCTAACCCTAAACCTTACCCTAACCTGTACCCAAAAGGTAAACCTAACCCGAACCCTAACACTAACCCATACCCTTACTCTAACCCTAACCCTAACCCTAACCTGTAGACTAACCCTAACCCTAACCCTAAACCGCACCCTAAACCTAACCCTACCCTAAACTTAACCCGAAAGCTAACCCTATCCCGTATTCTAAAGCTAACCCTAACCCGTAACCTAACCCTAAACCTAACCCTAAGCCTAACCATAATCCTAACCGTACTCTAACCCTAACCCTAACCCTCACCCTAACCCTAACCCGTACTGTAAACCTAACACGTAACATAACCCTAACCCTAACCCGTATCCTAACCCTAACCCTAACTCGTACCCTAACCCTAACCCTGACCCTAACCCTAACACTAACCAGTAACCTAAACCGTACCCTAATCCTAACCCTAACCCTAAACTGTACCCTAAACTGAACCCTAACCCTAACTCGTACCCTAACCCTAACTCTAACCCTGACCATTACCATAACCCTAACCCATACCCTAAACCTAACCCATAACCTAACCCTAACCATAACCCTTGACCTAACCCGTACACAACCCTATTCCGTACCCTAACCCTAAGCCTAACCCATTCCCAAATCATAACAGTAAACCTAACCCATACCCTAGCGCTAACCCTAACCCTAACCCTAAGCCTAAACCACACCCTAAACCTAAACCTAACCTTGACCCTAAACATAACCATTACCCGTACCCAAACCCTAACCCATACACTAACACTAACCCTAACCTTAACCATAACCCTACACCCTACCCTACCCGTACCATAACCCTACCCCTAACCCTAACCCTGACCCTAAACCTAACCCTTACCCATACCCTAAACCTAACCCAGACCTAAACCTCACCCTATTCCGTACCCCAACCCTAACCCGTAACCTAAACCTAACCCTAACCCTAAACTTAACCCGTAAACTAACCCTATCCCGTACCCTAAACCATACCCTAACTCTAACCCTAACCTTAACCGTAACCTTGACCCGTACCCTAACCCTACAACTAACTCGTACCATAACGCCAACCCTAAACCTAACCCGCACCATAACCCTAACCCTAACATTAACCTAACCATACTATAACACTAACCCTAACCCTCACCCTTACCCTAACCCGTACTGTAACACTAACCTGTACCAATACCCTAAACCTAACCCGTACACTAACCCTAACCCTAATTCGTACCCTAACACTAACCCGCACCCTAAACTTAACCCTAACCCTAAAACAAACCATAACCCTTAACCGTAACCTAACCCTAACCCATACCCTAACCCTAAAACTAACCCGTACCCTAAACCCAACCCTAACCCTAACCCGTACCCTAACACTAACCCAACCCTAACCCTGACCCTAAACCAAACAATAACCCTTACACTAACCCTAAACCTAACCCTAACCCTCACCCTAAAACAAACCCTAACCCATACCCTAACCGTAAAACTAACCCGTACCCTAACCCCAAACATAACGCTAACCCGTACCCTAACCCTAAACCTAACACTAACCCTAACCCGTACCCTAACCCTAACCCTAACACTAACCTAACCGTACTATAACACTAACCCTAACCCTCATCCTTACCCTAACCCGTACTGTAACACTAACCCGTACCAATACCCTAACCCTAACCCGTAAGCTAACCCTAACCCTAATTCCTACCCTAACCCTAACCCTAACCCGCACCCTAAACTTAACCCTAACCCTAAAATAAACCATAACCCTTAACCGTAACCTAACCCTAACCCATACACTAACCCTAAAACTAACCCGTACCCTAAACCCAACCCTAACCCTAACCCGTACCCTAACACTAACCCAACCCTAACCCTGACCCTAAACCAAACAATAACCCTTACACTAACCCTAACCTAACCCTAACCCTCACCCTAAAACAAACCCTAACCCATACCCTAACCGTAAAACTAACCCGTACCCTAACCCCAAACATAACCCTAACCCGTACCCTAACACTAACCCTAACCCTAAACCTGACCCTAAACCTAACCCTAACCCGTACACTAACCTTAACCCTAACCTTATCCTGTACCCTAAACCTAACCCTAACCCGTATCCTAACCCTAAACCTAACCCTAAGCCTAACCCGTATATTAACCCTAACCCTAACCCTAAAATTAACTCTACCCCGAACTCTAAACCTAACCCTAACCCTAATCCTAACCCAAACCCTAACCCTAACACGAACCCTAACCCGTACTCTAACCCTAACCTTAACCCTCACACTAACCATAACCCGTACTGTAACCCTAACCCGTACCATAACCCTAACCCTAACCCGTAACCTAACCCTGACCCTAATTCGTACACTAACCCTAACCCTAACCCTGACCCTAACCCTAACCCTAAACCGTACCCTAAACCCAAGCCGTACCCTAACCCTAATCCTATCCCTAACCCATACCCTAAACCGAAACCTAACCTTAACTCATACCCTAACCCTCAACTTAACCCTAACCCTAAACCTAACCCTAAACCTAACCCTAACCCGTACCCTAAACCTAACCCTAACACGTAACCTAACGCTAACCCTAACCCTAACCCTGACGCTAACCCTAACCCGTACCCTAAGCCAAACCCATACCCTAAACCTAAACCTAATCCTAACCCTAACCCTAACCTGTACCCTAAACCTAAACCTAACCCTTGACCTAACCCGTACACAACCCTATTCCGTATCCTAACCCTAAACTAACCGGTACCCAAACCCTAACAGTAACACTAACCCATTTCCGAGCGCTAACCCTAACACTAACCCTAACCCTAACCCTAACCCTCACCCTAAACCTAAGCCTAACGCTAACCCGAATGCTACCCTAAACCTAACCCTTACACTGACCCTAAACCTAACCCTATACCGTACCCTAACCCTAACCCTTAACCTAACCCCCACACTAAACCTAACCCTAACCCTAGACCTAACATGTACACTAACCCTATCCCGTACCCTAACCTTAAACCTAACCCGTACCGTAACATTACACTAACACTAACACTAACCCTAACCCTAACCCTAACCCGTATACTAACCTTAACCTAAACCCTAACCCTAAACCTATCCCGTACCCTAACCATAAACCTAACCCGTAAAGTAACGCTAATACTAACAGTAACCCTAACCCTGACCCAAAACCGTACACTAACCCTAACCTAAACCCTAACCCTAACCCTAACCCGTACCCTGACCCTAACCCTAAACCTAACCCTACCCCTAACACTAACGCTAACCCGTACTTAACCCTAACCCTAACCCTAACCCTAAACCTAATTTTAACTGTAACCCTAACCCGTACACTAACCCTAAAACTAACCCGTACCCTAACGCTAACCATAACACTAACTCGTACCGTAACCCTATCCAAAACCCTAAACCTGACCCTAAAGCTAACCCTAACCCGTACCCTAACCCTAACCCTAACCCGATCCATACACTAAACCTAACCCTAACTGTAACCCTAAACCTAACCCGTACTCTAACCCTAAACCTAACCCTAACCGTGACCCTAACCCGGACCCTAACCCGTACCCTAAGCCTAACACATACCCTAACACTAACCCTAAACCTAACCCTAACCCTAACCCGTACCTAAACCTAAACTTAACCCTTGACCTAACCCGTACCCAACCCTATCATGTACCCTATCCCTAACCCTAACCAGTACCCAAATCCTAACAGTAACCAAACCCATACCCTACCACTAATCCTAAACCTAACCCTACCCCGCACCCTAAACCTCAGCCTAAACCTAACCCTAACCCTAACCCGAACCCTAAACCTAACCCTTACCCAGACCCTAAACCTAACCCTATCCCGTACCCTAACCCTAACCCGTACCCTAAACCTAATCCTAAACCTAAACCGTACCCTAACCCTAAACGTAAACGTAACCCATACCAAAACCCTAACCCTAACATGTACCCTAACCCTAACCCTAAACCTCACCCGCACACTAAACCTAACCCTAACCCTAGACCTAACACGTACACTAACCCTATCCTGTACCCTAACCTTAACCCTAACCCGTACCGTAACCCTAAAACTAACCCTAACCCTAACCCTAACCCATACACTAACCCTAACCCGAAACCTAACACTAAACCTAACCCGTACCCTAACCCTAACCCGTACCCTAACCCTAACCCTAACCCTAACCCTAACCCTAACCCTAACACTAACCCGTAGTTAACCCTAACCCTAACCCTAACCCCAAACCTAACTTTAACCATAACCCTAACCCGTACACTAACCCTAAAACTAACCCGTACCCTAACGCGAACCATAACACTAACTCGTACCGTAACCCTATCCCTAACCCTAAACCTGACCCTAAACCTAACCCTAACCCTAACCCGCACTCTAAACCTAACCCTAACTCGTACCCTAACCCTAATCCGTAACCTAAACCTAACCCTAACCCTAAACTTAACCTGTACGCTAGCCCTATCCCGTACCCTAAACCTAACCCTAACCCGTACCCTAACCCTATCAGTACACTAACCATAACCCTAAATCGTACCCTAACCCTAACCCCTACCCTAACCCTAACCCAGGGCCTAACTCTAAACCGCACCGTAAAGCTAACCCTAACCCTAGACCTAACCCGTAGCTAACCCTATCCCGAACCCTAACCCTAACCCTAACCCGTATCCTAACCCTAACACTAAACCTAACCCTAACCCTAACCCTAACCCGTACACTAACCCTAACCCTACCCTAACCCGTATCCTACCCTAACCCGTAGCCTAACCCTAACCCTAACCCTAACCCTTACCCTAACCCGTACACAAACGCTAAACCTAACCCATATCCTCACACTAAGCCATACCCGTACCCTAACATGTACCCTAACCCTAAAACGTACCCTTACCCGTATCTCAACCCTAACCCTAACTTGTACCCTAACCCATACCATAAACCTAGCCCTAACCCTAACCCTAAATCTAACTCTACTCTACCCTGACCCCTTACCCATACCCTAACCCTAACCCGTACGTAAACCTAACCCTAGCCCCTAAACCTAACATTAACACGTACCCTAAACCTAACCCTAACCCTAACTCGTACCCTTTCCCTAACCCTAACCGTGACCCTAACCCTAACCCTATCCCGTACCGTAAACTTAACACTAACCCTAACACTAAACCTAACCCTAACCCTAACCTGTACACTAAACCTAACCCTAACCCGTACCCTAACCCTATCCCTAATGCTAACCCTATTCAGTACACTAACCCTAACCCTAACCCGTACCCTAACACTAACCAGTAGCCTAACCCGAACCCTAACCCTAAACCCTAACCCTACCATAAACCTAACCCTTACCCAAAACCATACCCAAACATTAAACCTAACCCGTACACTAACACTATCCCAAACCCGTACCCTAACCCGTACCCTAACTCTAAACCGGACCGTTACCCGTACCTTAACCCTAACCCTAAACTGTACCCTAACCCGTACCCTAACCCTAAACCTAACCTGTACCTTAACACGTAGCGTAAACCTAACCCTAACCCTAACACGTACCCTAACCCTAACCCTAACCCTGACCCTAACCCTAAACCTAACCCGAACCCTAAACCTAACCCATACCCTAAACCTAAACCTAAAGCTAACCCTAACCCTAACCCGTACCCTAAAACTAACCCTAACCCTTGACCTAACCCATACCCAACCCTATCCCATACCCTAACCCTAACCATAACCCGTACCCAAACCCTAACAATAACCCTAACCCATACTCTAGCGCTAACCCTAAACCTAAACTTAAGCCTAAGCCGCACCATAAACCTAAACCTAACCATAACACTAACCATAACCCTTATCCGTACCCTAACCCTAAACCATAACCTAACACTAACCCTACCTTAACCATAACCCTAACCCATACCCTAACCCTAAAACTAATCCGTACCCTAACCCAACCCTAACCCTAACCCGTACCATAACCCCATCATTAACCCTAACCCTGACCCTAAACCTAACCCTAACCCGTACCCTAACCCTAATCCGCAACTAAACCTAATCCTAACCCTAAACCTAACCCTAACCCTAACCCTAACCCCTACACTAACCCTAACCCAAACCCTAGCCCTAACCTGTACCCTAACCTTACCCGTACTCTAACCCTAACCCTAACCCTACCAGCACCCTAAACCTAACCCTAACACGTACCGTAACCCTAACCCGTAACCTAAACCAAACCCTACCATAAACTTAACCCATACGCTTACCCTATCCTGTACGCTAAGGCTAACCGTAACCCGTAACCTAACCCTAAACCTAACCCTAAGACTAACCGGTACATTAACCCTAACCCTAAACCTAACACTAACCCTACCCCATATTCTAACCCTAACCCTAAGATTAACCCTAACCCTAACCCGTACCCTAACCCTTTCCCTAACACTAACCCTAACCCGTACTATAACCCTAAACCTAACCCTAACCCTAACCATAATCCTAACCTTACTCTAACCCTAAAACTAACCCTCACCCTAACCCTAACCCGTACTGTAACCCTAACCCGTAACATAACCCTAACCCGTACCCGAAACCTAACCCTAACTCGTACCCTAACACTAACCCTAACCCATGACCTAACCCGTACCCAACCCTATACCGTACCCTAACCCTAACCCTAACCTGGACCCAAACCCTAACAGTAACCCTAACCCATACCCTAGCGCTAAAACTAACCCTAACCCTAAGCCTAACCCGCACCCTGAACCTAAACCTAACCCTGACCCTAACCATAACCCTAACCCGTACCCTAACCCGTACCATAACCCTACCCCTAACCCTAACCCTGACCCTAAACCTAACCCTAACCCGTACCCTAACCCTAACCCACACCGAAACCTAACACTAACCCGTACCCTAACCCTAACCCGTAACCTAAACCTAACCCTAACCCTAAACTTAACCCGTACACTAACCCTATCCCGTAGCCTAAACCTAATCCTAACCCGTACCCTAAACCTAACCCTAACCCTAACCCTGTCCGTACACTAAACCTAACCCTAACACTAACACTAACCCTAACCCGTACTCTAACCCTCACCCTAAACCTAACCCTAACCCTAACCCGTACTCTAACCCTAACCTGTACCCAACACCTAACCCTAACACGTATCCTAACCGTAACCCTAACCCTAACACTAACTCGCACACTAAACCTAAACCTAAACCTAGACCTAACACGTACACTAACCATATCCCGTATCATAACCTTAAGCCTAACCCGTACCGTAACCCAAACACTAACCCTAAACCTAAACCTAACCCTAACCCAACCCGTACACTAACCCTAAACAGAACCCTAAAACTAACCCGTACCCTAACCCTACCCGTAGCCTAACCCTACCTCTAACCCTAAGCCCTAACCCTAACACTAACTCTAACCCTTACCCTAACCCGTACCCAAACGGTAAATCTAAACCGTACCATAACACTAACCCATACCCATACTCTAACCCTAACCCTAACCCTATCCCGCACCCTAAACTTAACCCTAACCTTAACACAAACCATAACCATTAACCGTAACCAAACCCTAACATATTCCCTAACCCTAAAACTAACCCGTACCCTAACCCAACCCTAACCATAACCCGTACCCTAACACTAACCCTAACCCTAACCCTGACCCTAAAACAAACCATAACCATTACATTAAACCTAAACCTAACCCTAACCCGCACCCCAAAACAAACCCTAACCCGTACCCTAACCGTAAAACTAACCCGTACCCTAACCCCAACCATAACCCTAACCCGTACCCTAACACTAAACCTAACCCTAACCCTGAACCTAAACCTAACCCTAAACTGTACACTAACCCTAACCCTAACCTTATCCCGTACCCTAAACCTAACCCTAACCCGTATCCTAACCCTAAACCTAACCCTTAGCCTACCCCGTACATTAACCCTAAACCTAATCCTAAAATTAACGCTACCCCGTACTCTAAACCTAACACTAACCCTAAACCTAACCCAAACCCTAACCCTAACATGAACCCTAACCCGTACTCTAACCCTAACCCTAGCCCTCACACTAACCATAACCCGTACTGTAACACTAACCCGTACCATAACCCTAACCCTAACCCGTAACGTAACCCTAACCCTAACTCATACACTAACCCTAACCCTAACCCTGACCATAAACCTAACGCTAACCCGTATCCTAAACCTAAACCGTACCCTAACCCTAACCCTAACCCTAACCCGTACCCTAAGCCTAACCCATACCCTAACCCTAACCCTAAACCTAACCCTAACCCTAACCCGTACTCTAAACCTAAACCTAACCATTGACTTAACCCGTACCCAACCCTATCCCATACGCTAACCCTAACCCTAAACCGTAACCAAACCCTAACAGTAACCCTAACCCATACCCTAGCACTAACCCTAAACCTAACCCTAACCCACACCCTAAACCTAAGACTAACCCTAACCCTAATCCTAAACCTAACCCTTACACTGACACTGAACCTAACCCTAAACCGTACCCTAACCCTAACCCGTAGCGTAACCCTAACACTAACCCTAACCCCTAACCCTACCATAACCCTAACCCTTACCCTAACCTGTACCCAAACGTTAAACCTAACCCGTACCCTAACACTAACACAAAACCGTACCCTAACCCGTACCCTAAACCTAACCCGTACCTTTACCCGTACCTTAAACCTAACCCTAACCCGTACCCAAACCCATACACTAACCCTAAACCTAACCTGTACCCTAACACGTAGCATAACCCTAACCCTAACCCGCACACTAAACCTAACTGTAACCCTAGACCTAACATGTACACAAACCCTATCCCGTACCCTATCCTTAACCCTAACCAGTACCATAACCCTAACACTAACCCTAACCCTAACCCTAACCCGTACACTAACCCTCACCCGAACCATAAACCTAACCCGTACCCTAACCCTACCCGTAGCGTAACCCTAACTCTAAACCTAAACCTGACCCTAAAACTTACCCTAACCCATACCCAAACGGTAAACCTAACCCGTACCCTAACACTAAACCAAACCGGTACTCTAACCCTAACCCTAAACCTAACCCTAACCCTAACCCTAAACTTAACCCTAAACCTAACACAAACCATAACCCTTAACCGTAACCTCACCCTAATCCATACCCTAAACCTAACCCTAACCTTAAACATAACCCTTACCCGTACCCTAACCCTAAAACTAACCCGTACCCTCACCCCAACCCTAACCATAACCGTACCCTAAAACTAAACCTAACCGTAACACTGACCCTAAACCTAACCCTAACCCTTACACTAACCCTAACCCTAATTCTAACCCACACCCTAAACCTAACCCTAACCCATACCCTAACCCTAACCCGTAACCTAAACCTAACCCTAACCCTAAACTTAACCCGTAGGCTAACCCTAAACCGCACCCTAAACCTAACCCTAACCCTAACTCGTATCCTAACCCTAACCCTAACCCGTACCCTAACCCTAACCCTAACCCGTACCCAAACCATAAACATAACCCTAAACCATACCCTAGCGCTGACCCTAACCCTTACCCTAAGCCTAACCCACACTCTAAAGCAAAACCTAACCCTAACCCTAACCATAACCCTTACCCGTACCCTATCCCTAACACATACCCTAACACTAAACCTAACTTTAACCGTAACCCTAACCCGTACCATAACCCTAAAACTAACCGATACCCTAACCCCAACCCGACCCTAGCAAGTACCATAACCCTATCCCTAACCCTAACCCTGACCCAAACCTAACCCTAACACATACCCTAACCCTAACCCACACCTAAACCTAACCCTAACCCGTACCCTAACCCTAACCTGTAACCTAAACCTAACCCTAACCCTAAACTTAACCCGTACACTAACCCTATCCCGTAACCTAAACCTAACCCTAAAACTTACCCTAACCCTAACCCTAACCCTAAACCTATCCGTACACTAACCCTAACCCTAACACTAACACTAACCCTAACCCATACTCTAACCCTAACCCTAAACCTAAAACTAACCCTAACCCATAATCTACCCCTAACCCATCCCCTACACTAACCCTTACCCTAACCCTAAACCTAACTCATACCCTAACACTAAACGTAACCCTGACCCGTACCTAAACCCTAACCCTAACACGTACCCATCCCTAACCCTAACCCTAACCCTAACCCGCACACTAAACCTAACCCTAACCCTAGACCTACCACATACACTAACCCTATCCCGTACCCTAACACTCACCCTAACCCTGACCCTAAACCTAACCCTAACCCGTACACTAACCCTAACCCTATCCCTAACCCGCACACTAAACCTAATCCTAACCCATACCCTAACCCTAACCTGTAACCTAAACCTAACCCTAACCCTAAACTTAACCCGTACGCTAACCCTATCCCGGACACTAAACCTAACCTTAACCCGTAAACCAACCCTAAACCTAACCCTAAGCCTCACCCGTACATTAACCATAACCCTAACAATAACACTAACCCTAACCCGTACTCTAACTCTAAACCTAACCCTAACATTAACCCTAACCTGTACCCTAACCCTAACCCTAACCCTAACACTAATGATAACCTGTACTTAACCCTAACCATAACCCTAACCCTAACTTTAACCGTAACCCTAACCCGTACACAAACCCTAAAACTAACCTATACCCTAACGCCAACCGTAACACTAACTCGTACCGTAACCCTATCCCTAACCCTAAACCTGACCCTAAACCTAACCCTAACCCGTACTCTAAACCTAACACAAAACCTAACCCTAAACCGTTCCCTAAACCTAACCCTAACCCTAACCCTAACCCGTACTCTAACCCTAACCCTAACCCTAACCCTAACCGTACTCTAACCCTAACCCTAACCACACTCTAACCCTAACCCGTACTGTAACCCTAACCCGTACCATAACACTAAACCTAACCCGTACCCTAACCCTAACCCTAATTCGTACCCTAACCCTAAACCTAACCCTGACCCTAACCCTAATCCTAAACCCTAAACCTAACCTGTACACTAACCCTAAACCTGACCCGAACCGTAACCTAAACCTAATCCTAACCCGTACCCTAACCCTAACCCTAACCCTGACGCTAACCCTAACCCGTACCCTAAGCCTAACCCATACCCTAACCTTAACCGTAATCCTAACCCTAACTCTAACCCGTACCCTAAACCTAACCCTAACCCTTGACCTAACCCGTACCCAACCCTATCCCGTAACCTAACCCTAACCCTAACCCATAACCAAACCCTAACAGTAACCCTAACCCATACCCTAGCGCTAACCCTAACCCTAACCCTAACCCGCACCCTAAACCTAAACCTAACCCTTACCCTAACCATAACCATAACCCGCACCCTAAACTTAACCGTAACCCTAACCCAAACCATAATCCTTAACCGTAACCTAACCCTAACTCATAACCTAACCCTAACCCAAACCTGAAGTGTAACCCTGACCCTTACCCTAACCCTAAAAGTAACCCGTACCCTAACCTGAACCCTAACCCAAACCCGCACCTAAACCTAACCCTAACCCTAACCCTAACCCACACCTAAACCTAACCCTAACCCATAACCTAAACCTAACCCTAACCCTAAACTTAACCAGTATGCTAACCCTATCCCGTACCCTAAGCCTAACCCTAACCCGTACCCTAACCCTAACCCTAACCCAATCCGCACTCTAACCCTAACCCTAACCCTAACCCTAACACTAACAATAACGCGTACTCTAACCCTAACGCTAAACCTAACCCTAACCCGTACCCTAACCCTACCCGTAACCTAAACCTAATCCTAACCCTAAACTTAACCCGTACGCTAACCCTATCCCGTACCCTAAACCTAACCCTAACCCGTACACTAACCCTAAACCTAACCCTATCCGCACTCTAACCCTAACCCTAACCCTAACCATTACACTAACCCTAACCCATACTCTAACCCTAATCCTAACCCTAAACCTAACCCTAACCCGAACCCTAACCCTAAACCGTACCCTAACACTAACCCTTACCCTAACCCTAAACTTAACCCATACCCTAACCCTAAACGTAACCCTAACCCGTACCCACCCTAACCCTAACACATACCCTAACCCTAACCCTAACCGTAACCCGCACACTAAACCTAACCCTAACCCTAGACCTAACACTTACACTAAACCTATCCCGTACCGTAACCTTAACCCTAACCCGTACAGTAACACTAACACTAACCCTAACCCTAACCCGTACACTAACCCTAAACCGTACACTAACCCTAACCCTAACCCTAAACGTATCCTAACCCTAACCCTAACCCTAACCCTAACACTAACCCTAACCCGAACTCTAACCTAACCCTAACCCTAAACATAACCCTTACCCGTACCCTATCCCTAACACATACCCTAACACTAAACCTAACTTTAACCATAACACTAACCCGTAACCCAACCCTAAAACTAACCCGTACCCTAACCCCAAACCTAACCCTAACCCGTACCATAACCCTATCCCTAACCCTAAACCTGACCCTAAACCTAACCCTAACCCGTACCCTAACCCTAACCCGCACCTAAACCTAACCCTGTCCCGTACCCTAACACTAACGTGTAACCTAAACCTAACCCTAACCCTAAATTTAACCCGTACACAATCGGATCCTGTACCCTAAACCTAACCGTAACCCGTACCCTAATCCTAACGTGTAACCTAAACCTAACCCTAAACTTAACCCGTAAGCTAACCCTATCCCGTACCCTAAACCTAACACTAACCCGTACCCTAAGCCTAACGCTAACCCTAACCCTATCCGTACACTAACCCTAACACTAACCCGAATCCGGATTCTAATGCTAACCCTAACCATAAACCTAACCCTAAACCGTACTCTAACCCTAACCCATACCCTAACACTAACACTAACTCTAACACTAACCCTAACACGTACTCTAAACCTAAACCTAACCCTAACTCTAAACCTAACCCGTACTATAACCCTAACACTTACCTTAAAACTAACACTAACCCTAAACCTAACCCTAACCCATACCATAACACTAACCCGTACCCTATCCCTAACCCTAAACCTAAACCTAACCCAATCCTGACCCTAAACCTAACCCTAACCAGTACCCTAACCCTAAACAGTACCCTAACCCTAAACCTAAACCTAACCCGTACGCCAACCCTAAACGTAACCCTAACCCGTACCCAAACCCTAACCCTAACACGTACCGTAACCCTAAACCGAACCCTAACCCTAACCCTAACCCATACCCTAACACTACCAGTAGCCTAACCCTAACTCTAACCCTAACCCCTAACCCTAACCCTAATCCTAACCCTTACCCTAACCCGTACCCAAACGGTAAACCTAACCCGTACCCTAACACTAACCCAAACCCGTACTCTAACCCTAAACCTAACCCTAACCCTAACCCGCACCCTAAACTTAACCCCAACTCTAACCCAAACCATAACCCTTAACCGTAACCTAACCCTAACCCATATCCTAACCCAAACCCTAACCTTAACCATAACCCTAACCCGTACCCAAACCCTAACCCTAAAACGTACCCTAACCCTAACCCTAACCCTAACCATAAACCGCACACTAAACCTAACCCTAACCCTAGACTTAACACGTACACTAACCCTATCCCGTACGCTAAACTTTACCCTAACCTGTACCGTAACCCTAACCCTAACCCTAACCCTAACCCGTACACTAACCCTAATCAGAACCCTAACCCTAACCCTAACCATACCCTAAGAATACCCGTAGCCTAACCCTAACTCTAACCCTAACCCCTAACCCTAACCCTAACCCCAACCTTAACCCTAACCCATACCATAACCCTAACCCTAAACCTAAACGTAACCCTAACCCTAACCCTAACCCGTACCCTAACCCTAACCCTAACCCTTCACCTAACTCGTACCCAAACCTATCCCGTATGCTAACCCTAAACCTAACCCGTACCCAAAACCTAACAGTACCCTAACACATACCCTAGCGCTAACCCTAACCCTAAGCCAAACCCGCACCCTCAACCTAAACCTAACCGTAAACCTAACCATAACCCTTACCGTACCCTAACCCTAACCCATAACCTAACACTAACCCTAACCTTAACTGTAACCCTACCATGTACCCTAAACCTAAAACCAACCCGTAACCTAACCGCAACCCTAACCCTAACCCGTACCATGACCATATACCTAACCCTAAACCCTGACACTAAACAAAACACTAATCCGTACCCTAACCCTAACCTGCACCTAAACCTAACCCTAACCCATTCCCTAACCCTAACCCATAACCTAAACCTAACACTAACCCTAACCCTAACCCTAACTCTATCCGTACACTAACCCTAACCCTAACACTAACACTAACCCTAACCCGTACTCTAACCCTAACCCTAACCCTAAACCTAACCCTAACCCGTACTCTAACCCTAACCCATACCCTAAACCTAACCCGTACCCTAAAACTAACCCTAACACTTAACCGTACCCTAACCCTAAACCTAACCCTAACTCGTGCCCTATCCCTAACCCTGGCCCTAAACCTAACCCTAACACTTACCCTAAGCCTAACCCATACCCTAACCTTAACCCTAAACCTAACCCTAACCCTAACCCGTACCCTAAACCTAAACCTAACCCTTGACCAAACCCGTACCCTACCCTATCCAGTAACCTAACCCTAACCCTAACCTGTACACAAACCCTAACAATAACCCTAAACCATACCTTAGCGCTAACCTTAACACTAACCCTAACCTTAACCCGCACCCTAACCCTAAACCTAACCCCAACCCTAACCGTAACTCTTACCCGTACCCTAACTCTAACCCATACCCTACATCTAACCCTAACCTTAACATAACCCTGACCTCTACCCTAACCCTAAAACTAACCCGTACCCTAACCCCAACCCTAACCCTAACCCGTACCATAACCCTATCCGTAACCCTAACCAAGACCCTAAACCTAACCCTAACCCGTACCCTAACCCTAACCCTAACCGTAACCCGCACCTAAACCTAGCCCTAACCCGTACCCTAACCCTAACCCATAACCTTAACCTAACCCTAACCCCTAACCGTACTCTAATCCTAACCCTTACCCTAACACTAACCATAACCCTAAAACTAACCCTAACACGTACTCTAACCCTAAACCTAACGTTAACACTAACCCTAACCCCCTACTATAACCCTAACCCTAAACCTAACCCTAACCCTAACCCTAGCCCTAACACATACCCTAACCCTAACCCGTAACCTAACCCTAACCATAACCCTTACCCTAAACCTAAACCTAACCCTGACCCTAATCTTAAAACTAACCTGTACCCTAACCATAACCCGTAACCTAACCCTAGCCCTAAACCTAACCCATACCCTAACCCTAAAAGTAACCCTAACCCGTACCCAAACCCTAACCCTAACACGTACCCTAACCCTAACCCTCACCCGCACACTAAACCTAACCAGAATCCTAGACCTAACACGTACACTACCCTATCCCGTACCCTAACCTTTACCCTAACCCGTACCCTAAACCAGCACTAACCCTAACCCTAAACCTAACCCATACCCGTACGAATACACTAACCCTAACCCTAAACCATACCCGAACTCGACCCTAACCCTATCCCGTAGCCTGATATTAATGCTAACCCTAACACCTAAACCTAACCCTAACCCTAACCCTTACCCTAACCCGTATCCAAACATTAAACATAACCCGTACCCTAACACCAAACCAAACCCGTACCCTAACCCATACGCTAACCCTACCCGTATCGTTACCCATACCTTAACCCTAACCCTACCCGTACCCTAACCCGTACCATAACCTTAACCTAACCCTAACCCCTAACCGTACTCTAACACTAACCCTTATCCTAACACTAACCATAACCCTAAAACTAACCCTAACACGTACTCTAACCCTAAACCTAACCTTAACACTAACCCTAACCCCCTACTATAACCCTAACCCTAAACCTAACCCTAACCCTAACCCTAGCCCTAACACGTACCCTAACCCTAACCCGTAACCTAACCCTAACCCTTACCCTAAACCTAAACCTAACCCTGACCCTAACCTTAAAACTAACCTGTACCCTAACCATAACCCGTACCCTAACCCTAGCCCTAAACCTAACCCATACCCTAACCCTAAACGTAACCCTAACCCGTACCCAAACCCTAACCCTAACACGTACCCTAACCCTAACCCTACCCGCACACTAAACCTAACCAGAATCCTAGACCTAACACGTACACTACCCTATCCCGTACCCTAACCTTTACCCTAACACGTACCCTGAACCAGCACTAACCCTAACCCTAAACCTAACCCATACCCGTACGAATACACTAACCCTAACCCTAAACCATACCCGAACTCGACCCTAACCCTATCCCATAGCCTGATATTAACGCTAACCCTAACACCTAAACCTAACCCTAACCCTAACCCTTACCCTAACCCGTATCCAAACATTAAACATAACCCGTACCCTAACACCAAACCAAACCCGTACCCTAACCCATACGCTAACCCTAACCCGTACCGTTACCCGTACCTTAACCCTAACCCTACCCGTACCCTAACCCGTACCATAACCTTAACCTAACCCTAACCCCTAAACGTACTCTAACCCTAACCCTTACCCTAACACTAACCATAACCCTAAAACTAACCCTAACACGTACTCTAACCCTAAACCTAACCTTAACACTAACCCTAACCCCCTACTATAGCCCTAACCCTAAACCTAACCCTAACCCTAACCCTAGCCCTAACACGTACCCTAACCCTAACCCGTAACCTAACCCTAACCCTTACCCTAAACCTAAACCTAACCCTGACCCTAACCTTAAAACTAACCTGTACCCTAACCATAACCTGTACCCTAACCTAGCCCTAAACCTAACCCATACCCTAACCCTAAACGTAACCTTAACCCGTACCCAAACCCTAACCCTAACACGTACCCTAACCCTAACCCTAACCCGCACACTAAACCTAACCAGAATCCTAGACCTAACACGTACACTACCCTATCCCGTACCCTAACCTTTACCCAAACCCGTACCCTAAACCAGCACTAACCCTAACCCTAAACCTAACCCATACCCGTACGAATACACTAACCCTAACCCTAAACCATACCCGAACTCGACCCTAACCCTATCCCGTAGCCTGATATTAACGCTAACCCTAACACCTAAACCTAACCCTAACCCTAACCCTTACCCTAACCCGTATCCAAACATTAAACATAACCCGTACCCTAACACCAAACCAAACCCGTACCCTAACCCATACGCTAACCCTAACCCGTACCGTTACCCGTACCTTAACCCTAACCCTACCCGTACCCTAACCCGTACCATAACCTTAACCTAACCCTAACCTTTTTTTTTAAAGATTTATTTTATTTATTTATGATAGTCACAGAGAGAGAGAGAGAGAGAGAGGCAGAGACACAGGCAGAGGGAGAAGCAGGCTCCATGCACCGGGAGCCCGACGTGGGATTCGATCCCGGGTCTCCAGGATCGAGCCCTGGGCCAAAGACAGGCGCCAAACCGCTACACCACCCAGGGATCCCCCTAACCCTAACCCTAACTATAAACCTAACCCATACCCGATTCCTAACCCTAACCCGTTCCCTAACCCTAACCCGTACCCTAAACCTAACCCTAACATGTACACTAACCGTAAACCTAATCCTAACCCTAAACCTAACCCTAAACTACACCGTAACCCTAACCCGTACTCTAACCCTAACCGTAACACCAACCCTAAACCTAACCCTAAACCGTACCCTAACCCGTACCATAACCTTAAACCTAACCCGTACCCTAACCCTAATGCTAACCTTAACCGGACCCTAACCCTAACCCGTACCCTAATCCTAACCGTAACACTAACCCTTACACAAACCCTAACCCTAACACTAACCCATACCCTAACCCTAGCCCTAACCTTAACCATAACCCTAACCCGTACTCTAACCCTAAAACTAACATGTACCCTAACGCCAACCCTAACCATAACCCGTACCATAACCCTAACCCTAACCCTAACCCTGACCCTAAACCTAACCTTAACACGTACCCTAAACCTAACCCTAAAACTAACCCTAAACCGCACCTAAACCTAACCCTAACCGGTAACCTAAACCTAACCCTAACCCTAAACTTAACCCGTAGGCTAACCCTATCCCGTACCCTAAACCAAACCCTAACTCGTAGCCTAACCCTAAACCTAACCCTAAGCCTAACCCGTGCATTAAACCTAACACTAACCGTAACACTAACCCTACCCCGTACTCTAACCGTAACCCTAACCCTAACCTGTACTCTAACACTTACCCTAACCCTAACTCTAACCCTAAACCGTACTCTAACCCAAAACCTAAACCTCACACTAACCCTAAAACGTACTGTAACCCAAACCGTACCATAACCCTAACCCTAACCCGTACCCTAACCCTAACCCTAACTCGTACCCTAACCCTAACCCTAACCCTGACCCTAACCCTAAAACTAACCCGTACCCTAAAACTAACACTAACGCTAAACCGTACTCTAAACCTAACCCTAACCCTAACCGTACTCTAACCCTAACCCTAACCCTCACCCTAATCCTAACCCGTACTCTCACCCTAACCCGCACCATAACCCTAAACCTAACCCTAACTCGTTACCTAACCCTAACCCTAACCCTGACCCTAACCCTATCCCTAAACCTAAACAGTACCCTAAACCTAACCCGCAGCCTAACCCTAACCCTAACCCTATACCGAAACCCTAAACCTAACCTAACCCTAACTCATACCCTAACCCTAACCCTAACCCTGACCCTAACCCTAACCCGTACCCTAAGTCTAACCCATACCCTAACCCTAAACCTAAACCTAACCCTAACCCTAATCCCTACCCTAAACCTAACCCTATCCCTTTACCTAAACCGTACCCAACCCAATCCCGTAACCTAACCCTAAACCTAACCCGTACCCAAACCCTAACAGTAACCCTAACCCATACCCTAGCGCTAACCCTAACCCTAACACTAACCCTATCCCTAACCCGCACCCTAAACCTAAACCAAACCCTAACCCTAAACATAACACTTACCCGTACTCTAAATCTAACCCATACCCTAACCCTAACCCTAACCTTAACAGTAACCCTGACCAGTAACCTAACCATAAAACTAACCCATACCCTAACTCCAACCCTAAACCTAACCCGTACCATAACCCTATCCCTAAAGCTAACCCTAACCCTAAACCTAACCCTAAACCGTACCCTAACCCTAAACATAACTCTAACCCTCATCAAAACCTAGCCCTAAGGCTTACCCTAACCTTAACCCATAATCTAAACGTAACCCTAACCCTAAACTTAACCCGTACGCTAACCCTATCCCGTACCCTAAACCTAACTCTATACCGTACACTAACCCTAACCCTAACCCTAACACTAAACATAACCTTTAACCATACCCTATCCCTAACCAATACCCTAACCCTAACCCTAACTTAAACCGTAACCCTAACCCGTACCCTAACCCTAAAACTAACCCGTACCCTAACCCCAACACTAACCCTACCCCGTACTCTAAACGTAACCCTAACCTTATCCCGTACTCTAACAAATACCCTAACCCTAATTCTAACCCTAAACCGTACTCTAACCCAAAACCTAAACCTCACACTAACCCTAACCCGTACTGTAACCCAAACTGTACCATAACCCTAACCCTAACACGTACCCTACCCCTAACCCTAACTCGTACCCTAACCCTAACCCTAACCCTGACCCTAACCCTAAAACTAAACCGTACCCTAAAACTAACACTAACACTAAACCGTACTCTAAACCTAACCCTAACCCTAACCGTACTCTAACCCTAACCCTAACCCTCACCCTAATCCTAACCCGTACTCTCACCCTAACCCGCACCATAACCCTAAACCTAACCCGTACCCTAACCCTAACCCTAACTCGTTACCTAACACTAACCCTGACCCTAACCCTATCCCTAACCCTAAACAGTACCCTAAACCTAACCCGTAGCCTAACCCTAACCCTAACCCGTACCCTAAACCTAACCTCAGCCTAACTCGTACCCTAACCCTAACCCTAACCCTACCCTAACCCTAACCCTAACCCATTCCCTAAGTCTAACCCATACCCTAACCCTAACCCTAAACCTAACCCTAACCCTAATCCCTACCCTAAACCTAACCCTATCCCTTTACCTAACCCGTACCCAACCCTATCCCGTAACCTAACCCTAAACCTAACCCGTACCCAAACCCTAACAGTAACCATAACCCATACCCTAGCGCTAACCCTAACACTAACACTAACCCTATCCCTAACCCGGACCCTAAACCTAAACCTAACCCTAACCCTAAACATAACACTTACCCGTACCCTAAATCTAACCCGCACCTTAACCCTAACCCTAACCTTAACAGTAACCCTGACCAGTAACCTAACCCTAAAACTAACCTGTACCCTAACTCCAACCCTAAACCTAACCCGTACCATAACCCTATCCCTAAGCTAACCCTAAACCTAAACCTAACCCTAAACGATAACCTAACCCTAAACCTAACCCTAACCCTCATCAAAACCTAACCCTAAGCCTTACCCTAACCCTAACCCGTAATCTAAATGTAACCCTAACCCTAAACTTAACCCGTACGCTAAACCTATCCCGTACCCTAAACCTAACTCTATACCGTACCCTAACCCTAACCCTAACCCTAACACTAAACATAACCTTTAACCGTACCTATACCTAACCAATACCCTAACCCTAACCCTAACTTAAACCGTAACCCTAACCCGTACCCTAACCCTAAAACTAACCCGTACTCTAACCCCAACACTAACCCTAACCCATACCCGAACCCTATCCTGACCCTAAACCTAAGCCTAACCCATACACTAACCCTAACACTAACCCTAACCCACACCCTAAACCTAACCCTAACCCCTATCCTAACCCTACCCGTATGGTTACCCGTACCTTAACCCTAACCATAACCCGTACCCTAACCCGAACCTAACACTAAACCTAACCTGTACCCTAACACGTAGCATAACCCTAAACCTAACCCTAACCCTAACCCTTAACCTAACCCATACCCTACCCTTAACCCTACCCCGTACTCTAACCCTAAACCGTACCCTAACCCTAACCCTAATCCCTAACCCTAACCCTAACCTGTACCCTAAACCTAACCCTAACCCTCTTACCCTAACCCTAACCCTGACCCTAACCCTAACCCTAACCTGTACCCTAAACCGTACCCTAACCCTAACCCGTCCCCTAAGCCTAACCCGTACCCTAAACCTAACCCTAAACCTAACCCTAAACCTGACCATAACCCTAACACTATCCCGTTCCCTAAACCTAACCCTAACCTTTAACCTAACCTGTACTCAAACCTATCCTGTACCCTAACCCTAACCCTAAACTGTACCCAAACCCTAACCATAAACCTAACCCATATCCTAACCCTAAAACTTGCCCGTACCCTATCCCCAACCCTAACCCTAAACCGTAACGTAACCCAGTCCCTAACTTTAAACCTGACCTGAAACCTAACCCTAACCCTAACTCTAACACTAACCTTACCCCTAACCCGCACCCTAAACCTAACCCTAACGCTAACCCTAAAAGTACCCTAACCCTAAACCTAACCTTAACCCAAACACTAACCCTACCCCGTACTCTAACACTAAACCTAACCCTAACCCGGACCCTAATCCTAACCCGTAAACTAAACCTAACCCTAACCCTAAAATTATCCCGTACACTAACCCTATCCCGTACCCTAAACCTAACCCAAACCTGTACCCTAACCCTAACCCTAAACCTAACCGTATCTGTACACTAACACTAACCCTAACCCTAACACTAAACCTAACCCTCACCTTAACCCTAACCCGTACTGTAACCCTAACCCGTACCATAACCCTAAACCTAACCCTAAACTTAACCGTAACCCTGACCCGTACCCTAACCCTAAAACCAGGCTGTACCCTAACCCCAACCCTAAACCTAACCTATACACTAACCCTATCCCTAACGCTAACCCTGACCCTAAACCTAACCCTAACCCGTACCCTAACCCTAACCCTAACCCGTACCCTAACCCTAACCCTAACTCTATCCGTTCTCTAACCCTAACCCTAAACCTAAACCTAACACTAACCCTAACCCTAACCCTAACCCGTACCATAAACCTAACACTAACACTAACCCGTACCCTAACCCTAACCCGTACCCTAAACCTAACCCGATGCCTAACCCTAACCCACACCCTAAACCAAACCCTAACCCTAGACCTAACCCGTACCCTAAACCTATCCCGTACCCTAACCCTAATGCTAACCTGTCCCTAACCCTAGACCTAATCCATACACTAACCCTAACCCGTACCCTAACACTAACCCTAACCCTAAACCTAAACCGTACCCTAACCCTAACCCTAACTAACACTAACCATAATCCTAAACCTATCCCGTACACTAACCCTAACCCAAACCCGTACCCGTACCCTAACCCTAACCCTAACTCTAACCCTAACACTAACCCTACCCCGTACTCTAACACTAACCCAAACGTTAACCCTAACCCGTAACCTAACCTGTAACCTAACCCTAACCCAAACCTATACACTAACACGTACCATAACCCTAACCCTAATCCTAACCCTAACCCTAAATCTAACCCATACCCTACCCCTCACCCTAACCAATACCCTAACCCTAACTCGTATCCTAACCCTAAACCTTACCTAACCCCTAACCTTAACACTAACTGTACCCTAAACCTAACCCTAACCCTAACTCGTACCATAACCCTAACCCTAACCCTGACACTAACCCGCACCCTAAAACTAAACCTATCCCTAACCCTAATCATAAACCTTACCGTACCCTAACCCTAACACATACCATAAACCTAACCCTAAAATAACCGTAACCCTGACCCGTACCCTAACCCTAAAACCAGCCCGTACCCTAACCCCAACCCTAAACCTAACTTATACACTAACCCTATCCCTAACGCTAACCCTCACCCTAAACCTAACTCTAACCCATACCCTAACACTAACACTAACCCTAACCCTCACCTAAACCTAACCCTAACCCGTACCCTAAACCTAACCCGTAACCTAAACCTAACCCTAACCCTAAACTTAACCCATACGCTAACCCTATCCTGTATCCTAAACCTAACCCTAACAGGTACCCTAACCCTAACCCTAACCCTAACCCTAACCCTAACCGTACTCTAACCCTAACACTAACCCTCACCCTAACCCTAACCGTACTGTAACCCTAACCCGTACCCTAACCCCAACCCTAAACCTTCCCGTACCCTAACCCGTACCCTAACCCTAACCCACACCTAAACCTAACCCTAACCCATAACCTAAGCCGAACCCTAACCCTAAACTTAACCCGTACATTAAACCTATCCCGTACACTTAACCTAACCCTAACCCGTAACATAACCCTAAACATAACACTAAGCCTAACCCGTACATTAACCCTAACCCTAACACTAACACTAACCCTACCCCGTACTCTAACCCTAACCCTAACTCTAACCCTAACCCGTACCCTAACCCTAACCCTAACCCTAACCTAACCCTACCCCATAATCTAACCCTAACACAAACCCTAACCCTAACCCGTACTCTAAGCCTAACCCTAACCCTAACCCTAATGCTAACCATACTCTAACCCTAACACTAACTCTCACCCTAACCCTAACCGTACTATAACCCTAACCCGTACAATAACCCTACCCTAACCGGTACCCTAAACCTAACCTGTAACCTAAACCTAAGCCTAACCGTAAACTTAACCCGTATGCTAAACCTATCCTGTACCCTAAACCTAACCCTAACCCGTACCCTAACCCTAAGCCTAACCCTAAACCTATCCGTACTCTAACCATAACCCTAACCCTAACCCTAAAACTAACCCTAACCCGTACTCTAACACTAACCCTAAAACTAAACGTAACCCTAACCCTTACGCTAACCCTAACTGTACCCTAACACTAACCCTAAACCTAACACTATCCCTAACCCGTACTCTAACCCTAAACCTAACCCTAACTCTAACCCTAACACGTACTATAACCCTAAACCTAACCCTAACCCTAAACCTAACCTTAACCCGTACTCTAACCCTATCCCGTAGCCTAACTGTAACTCTAACCCTAACCCCTAACCCTAACACTCACCCTCTTCCTTACCCTATCCCGTACCCAAACGTACCTTACAAAAAGGTACACCTAACCTGTACCCTAACACTAACCCAAACCCGTACTCTAACCCTAACCATAACCCTAACCCTATCCCTAAACCACACCCTAAACTTAACCCAGAACCTAACCCTAACCTTAACCCTTAACCGTACCCTAACCCTAACCCACACCCTAACCCTAACCCTACTTTAACCGTAACCCTAACCCGTAACCTAACTCTAAAACTAACCCGTTCCCTAACCCCAACCCTAACCCTAACCCATACCCTAACACTAACCCTAACACTAAACCTGACCCTAAACCTAACCCTAACCTGTACACTAACCCTAACCATAACCCTAACCCGCACCCTAAACCTAACCATAACACGTACCCTAACCCTAACCTGTAACCTAAACCTAACCCTAACCCTAAACTTACCCCGTACACTAACACTATCCCGTACCCTAAACCTAACCCTAACCCGTAACCTAACCCTAAACCTAACCCTAAGCCTAACCCTTACATTAACCCGAACCCTAACCCTAACCCTAACCCTAACCCTACCCCGTAATCTAACCCTAACCCTAACCCGTACCCGTACCCTAACCGGTACCCTAACCCTAACCCTAACCCTTTCCCTAACCCTAACACTAACCCTAAACCTTACTCTAACCCTAACCCTAACCCTTACCCTAACTGTGCTCTAACCCTAACCCTCACCCTAACCCTAACCCGTACTGTAAACCTAACCCGTAACAAAACCCTAACTCTAAACTGTACCCTAACCCTAACCCTAACTCATAGCCTAACACTAACCCTGAACCTAACCCTAACCCGTACCCTAACCTAACCCGTACCCAAACCCTAAACCTAACCCTAAGCCGTACCCTAAACCTAACCCTAACCCTAACTCATACCCTAAACCTAACCCTAACCCTGACCCTAACCCTAACCCGTACCCTAAACCTAACCCATACCCTAACCCTAATCCTACACCTAACCCTAACCCTTACACTAAACCTAACCCTAACCCTTGACCTAACCCGTACCCAACCCTATCTCGAACACTAACCCTAACCCTAACCCGTACCCTGCCCTACCCCATAACCTAAACCTAACACTAACCCTAAACTTAACCTGAACACTAAACCTATCCCGCACCCTAAATCTAACCCTAACCCGTACACTAACCCTAACCCTAACCCTAACACTATCCCTAACCCGTACTCTAACACTAAACCTAACCCTCAACCTAACCCTAACCCGTACTCTAACCCTAACCCGTACCCTAACACTAATGCTTACCCTAACCCTAAACCTAACCCGTACCCTAAACGTAAACGGAACCCTAACCCGTAACCAAACCCTTACCCTAACACGTAACCTAACCCTAACCCTAACCCGCACACTAAACCTAACCCTAACCCTAGACCTAACACGTACACTAACCCTACCCCGTACCGTAACCTTAACCCAACCCGTACCGTAACCCTAACCCTAACCCTAACCTTAACTCCAACCCTAACCCTAACCCGTACACTAACCCTATCCCTAACGCTAACCCTGACCCTAAACCTAACCCTAACCCGTACCCTAACACTAAACCTAACCCTAACCCTCACCTAAACCTAACCCTAACCCATACCCTAAACCTAACCCGTCACCTAAACCTAACCCTAACCCTAAACTTAACCCATACGCTAACCCTATCCTGTACCCTAAAACTAACCCTAACCCGTACCCTAACCCTAACCCTAACCTTAACCCTAACCGTACTCTAACCCTAACACTAACCCTCACCCTAACCCTAACCGTACTGTAACACTAACCCGTACCCTAACCCCAACCCTAAACCTAACACGGACCCTAACCCTAACCCTAACCCTAACCCACACCTAAACCTAACCCTAACCCATAACCTAAGCCTAACCCTAACCCTAACTTAACCCGTACGCTAAACCTATCCCGTACACTTAACCTAACCCTACCCGTAACCTAACCCTAAACATAACCCTAAGACTAACCCGTACATTAACCCTAACCCTAACACTAAAACTAACCCTACCCGGTACTCTAACCCTAACCCTAACTCTAAACCTAACCCGTACCCTAACCCTAACCCTAACCCTAACCTAACCCTACCCCGTAATCTAACCCTAACACAACCCTAACCCTAACCCGTACTCTAACCCTAACACTAACCCTCACCCTAACCCTAACCGTACTATAACCCTAACCAGTACAATAACCCTAACCCTAACCGGTACCCTAAACCTCACCCGTAACCTAAACCTAAGCCTAACCGTAAACTTAACCCGTATGCTAAACCTATCCTGTACCCTAAACCTAACCCTAACCCGTACCCTAACCCTAAGCATAACCCTAACCCTATCCGTACTCTAACCCTAACCCTAACCCTAACCCTAAAACTAACCCTAACCCATACTCTAACACTAACCCTAACCCTAAACATAACCCTAACCCTTATGCTAACCCTAACCGTACCCTAACACTAACCCTAAACCTGACACTATCCCTAACCCGTACTCTAACCCTAAACCTAACCCTAACTCTAACCCTAACACGTACTATAACCCTAAACCTAACCCTAACCCTAAACCTAACCTTAACCCGTACTCTAACCCTATCCCGTAGCCTAACCGTAACTCTAACCCTAACCCCTAACCCTAACACTCTCCCTCTTCCTTACCCTATCCCATACCCAAACGTACCTTACCAAAAGGTACACCTAACCCGTACCCTAACACTAACCTAAACCCGTACTCTAACCCTAACCATAACCCTAACCCTATCCCTAAACCGCACCCTAAACTTAACACTAAACCTAACCCAAACCTTAAGCCTTAACTGTACCCTAACCCTAACCCACACCCTAACCCTAACCCTAACTTTAACCGTAACCCTAACCCGTAACCTAACTCTAAATCTAACCCGTACCCTACCCCAACCCTAACCATAACACATACCCTAACACTAACCCTAACACTAACCCTGACCCTAAACCTAACACTAACCCGTACACTAACCCTAACCATAACCCTAACCCGCACCATAAACCTAACCATAACACGTACCCTAACCCTAACCCGTAACCTAAACCTAACCCTAACCCTAAACTTACCCCGTACGCTAACACTATCCCGTACCCTAAACCTAACCCTAACCCATAACCTAACCCTAAACCTAACGCTAAGCCTAACCCGTACATTAACCCTAACCCTAACCCTAACCCTAACCCTAACACTAACCCTACCCCGTAATCTAACCCTAACCCTAACCCTAAACCGTACACTAACCGGTACCCTAACCCTAACACTAAACCTTTCCCTAACCCTAACACTAAACCTAAACCTTACTCTAACCCTAACCCTCACCCTAACCCTAACCAATACTGTAACCATAACCCGTAAAATAACCCTAACTCTAACCCGTACCCTAACCCTAACCCTAACTCATAGCCTAACACTAACCCTGAACCTAACCCTAACCCGTACCCTAACCTAACCCGTACCCAAACCCTAAACCTAACCCTAAGTCGTACCCTAAACCTAACCCTAACCCTAACTCATACCCTAAACCTAACCCTAAACCTGACCCTAACCCTAACCTGTACCCTAAACCTAACCCCTACACTAACCCTAATCCTACACCTAACCCTAACCCTAACCCTTACACTAAACCTAACCCTAACCCTTGACCTAACCCATACCCAACCCTATCTCGAACCCTAACCCTAACCCTAACCCGTACCCAAACCCTAACAGTAACCCTAATGCATTCCCTAGCGCTAACCCTAACCCTAAACCTAATCCTAACCCGCACCCTAAACGTAAACCTAACCCTAACCCTAACCATAACCCTTACTCATATCCTAGCCCTAACCCATACCCTAACACTAACCCTAACCTTAACTGTAACCCTAACCCGTACCCTAACCATAAAACTAACCCGTAACCTAACCCCAACCCTAACCCTAACCCACACCGAAACCTAACCCTAACCCGTACCCAGCCCTAACCCGTAACCTAAACCTAACCCTAACCCTAAACTTAACCTGAACACTAAACCTATCCCGTACCCTAAAGCTAACCCTAACCCGTACACTAACCCTAACCCTAACCCTAACACTATCCGTACACTAACCCTAACCCTAACCCTAACACTATCCCTAACCCGTACTCTAACACTAAACCTAACCCTAAACCTAACCCTAACCCGTACTCTAACCCTAACCCATACCCTAACACTAACGCTTACCCTAACCCTAAACCTAACCCGTAACCTAAACGTAAAAGTAACCCTAACCCGTAACCAAACCCTTACCCTAACACGTACCCTAACCCTAACCGTAACACGCACACTAAACCTAACCCTAACCCTAGACCTAACACGCACACTAACCCTATCCTGTACCGTAACCTTAACCCAACCCGTACCGTAACCCTAACCCTAACCCTAACCCTAACATTTACCCTAACCTGTACTCTAACCCTAACCCTAACCCTAACCATTCTCTAACCCTAACCCTAACCCTCACCCTAACCCTAACCCGTACTTTAACCCTAACCCATACCATAACCCTAACCCTAACCCGTACCCTAACCCTAACCCTAAATCGTACCCTAACCCTAACCCTAACCCTGACCCTAAACCTAACCCTAACCCTGACCCTAACCCTAACCCTAACCCATACCCTAAGCATAACCCATTCCCTAACCCTAACCCTAAACCTAACCCTATCCCTAATCCGTAACCTAAACCTAACCCTAACCCTTGACCTAACCTGTACCGAAACCTATCCCGTACCCTAAACCTAAACCTAACCCGTATTCAAACACTAATAGTAACCCTAACCCATACCCTAGCGCTAACCCTAACCCTAACCATACTCTAACACTAACCCAAACCCTCACCCTAACCCTACCCCGTACTGTAAACCTAACCCGTACCATAACCCTAACCCTAACCCATACCCTAGCCCTAACTCTTACTCGTACCCTAACACTAACCCTAACCCTGAGCCTAAACCTAACCCTAACCCGTACCCTAAACCTAACCCGTACTTTAACCCTAACCCGTACCCTAAACCACCCTAACACTAACTCGTACCCTAAACCTAACCCTAACCCTGAACCTAACCCTAACCCTAACCCGTACCCTAAGCATAACCCATACCCTAACCCTAAACCTAAACCTAACCCTTACCCTAACCCGTACCCTAAATCTAACCCTAACCCTTGACCTAACCCGTACCCAAACCTATCCCGTATGGTATCCCTAACCCTAACCCGTACTCAAACCCTAACAGTAACACTAACCCATACCCTAGCACTAACACTAACCCTAACCCTAACCCTAACCCGGACCCTAAACCTAACCATACAATGACCCTAACACTAACCATATCCCATACCATAACCCTAAACCGTACCAAACCCTAACCCTAAACCTAACCCATCCCCTAACCCCAAACGTAACCTTAGCCCGTACCCAAACCCTAAACCTAACACGTATCCTAACCCTAAACCTCACCCTAACCCTAACCCGCACACTTAACCTAACACTAACCCTAGACCAAACACGTACACTAACCCTATCCCGTACCCTAAACTTAACCCTAACCCGTACTGTGTCCCTAACACTAACCCTAACTCTAATCCTAACCCGTACAATAACCCTAACCGAACTTTAACCCTAACCCTAACCCTTACCCTAACCCTACCCGTAGCCTATTCCTAACACTAACCCTAACCCCTAACCCTAAGCCTAACCGTAACCCTTACCCGAACCCGTACCCAAACGGTAAACCTAACCCGTACCCTAACAAACCCCAATCCATACTCTAACCCTAACCGTAACCCTACCCTAACCCTAACCCACACCCTAAACTTAACACTAACCCTAAACGAAACCATAACCCTTAACCGTAACCTAACCCTAACCAATAACCTAACCCTAACCATAACCTTAACCATAACCCTAATCCATAACCTAACCCTAAAACTAACCCGTACCCTAACCCCAACCCTAACCCTAACACAAACCCTACCCCGTAATCTAACCCTAACCCCAACCCGTACCCTAAACCTAACCCTAATCCTAACTCGTACCCTATCCCTAACAATAAGCCTGACCCTAAACCTAACCATAACCCATACCCTAAACCTAACCCTAACCCTTGACCTACCCCGTACCCAACCCTATCCCATACCCTAAACCTAACCCTAACCCGTACCCAAAACCTAACAGTTACCCTAACCCATAACTTAGCGCTAACCCTAACCCTAACTCTAAGCCTAACCCGCACCCTAAACCTAAACCTAACCCTAACCCTAACCATAACGCTTACCCGTACCCTAACCCTAACCCATACCCTAACACTAACCCTAAACTTAACCGTAACCCTAACCCATACCCTAACCCTAAAACTAACCCGTACCCTAACCCCAACCCTAACCCTAACCCGTGCCATGATCCTATCCCTAATCCTAACCCTGACCCTAAACCTAACCCTAAACCGTACCCTAACTCTAACCCATAACCTAACCCTAACCCTAACCCTAAACTTAACCCGTACACTAACCCTAAACTATACCCTAACCCTAACCCTAACCTTAAACATAACCCTAAACCGTACCCTAACTCTAAAACTAACCCGTACCCTTACCTCAAACCTAAACCTAAACCGTACCCTAACACTAACCCTAACCCTAACTCTGACCCTAAACCTAACCCTATCCCTTACACTAACACTAACCCTAACACTAACCCGCACCCTAAACCTAAACCCTAACCTGTAACCTAACCCTAACCCGTAAACTAAACCTAACCCTAACCCTAAACTTACCCTTACGCTAAACCTATCCCTTACTCTAAACCTAACCCTAACCCGTATCCTAAACCTAAACCTAACCCTTACCCTAACCCGTACATTAACCCTAACCCGAACCCTAACCCAAACACTAAACCTAACCCGTACTCTAACCCTAACCCTAACCCTAACCATACTCTAACCCTAACCCTAACCCTCACCCTAACCCTAACCCGTACTGTAACCCTATACCGTACCATAACCCTAAACCGAACCCGTACCCTAAACCTAACCCTAACTCGTACACTAACCCTAAACCTAACCCTGAACCTAACACTAACCCCAACCCATACCCTAAACCTAACCCGTACCCTAAACCTAACCCTAACCCTAACCCTTACCCTCGCCCGTAAAAAAACAGTAAACGTAACCCATACCCTAACACTAACCCAAAACCGGACTCTAAACCTAACCCTAACCGTAAACCTAACAGGCACCCTAAACTTAGCCCTAACCCTAACACAAACCATAACCCTTAATCATAACCTAACACTAACCCATACCCTAACCCTAACCCTAACCTTAACCGTAACCCTAACCCATACCCTAACCCTAAAACTAACCCGTACCGTAACCCAAACCTAACCCGTAACCTAACACTAACCCTAACCCTAACACTGACCCTAAACCTAAAACTAACCCTTACACTAATCCTAACCCTAACCCTAACACGTAAACTAAACCTAACCATAACCCTAAACTTAACCCTTATGCTAACCCTATCCCCTACCCTAAACCTAACCCTAACCTGTATCCTAACACTAAACCTAACCCTAAGCCTAAACCATACATTAACCCCAACACTAAACCTAACACTAAACCTAACCCGTACTCTGACCCTAACCCTAACCCTGACCCTAACCTGTACACTAACCCTAACCCTAACACTAACCCTAACGCTAACCCGTACTTAACCCTAACCCTAACCCTAACCCTAAACCTAACTTTAAACATAACCCTAACCCATACTCTAACCCTAAAACTAACCCATACCCTAACGCCAACCATAACACTAACTCATACCATAACCCTATCCCTAACCCTAAACCTGACCCTAAACCTAACTCTAACCCGTACCCTAACCCTAACCCTAACCCTATCTGTACACTAACCTAACCCTAACCCTAACACTAGACCTAACCCGTACTCTAACCCTAACCCTAACCCTAAAACTAACCCTAACCCGTACTTTAACCCTAACCCGTACCCTAACACTAACCCTAACACTAACCATAAGCGGTACCCAAACCCTAACCCGTAACCTAAACCTAAACCTAAACCTAAACTTATCCCGTACACTAACCCTATCCTGTACCCTAACGTTAAACCTAACCCATACCGTAACATTACACTAACACTAACCCTAACCCTAACCCTAACCCGTACACCAACCCTAACCTAAACCCTAACCCTAACCCTAAACCGTACCCTAACCCTAACTCTAACCCTAACCGTAACACTAAACCTAACCCGTACTCTAACCTAAACCCTAACCCTAACCCTAAACCTAATCCTAACCGTACTCTAACCCTAACCCTAACCCTCACCCTAACCCTAACCCGTACTATAACAGTAACCCGTACCATAACCCTAAAACTAACCCTAACCTTTTTTATTTTTTTTAACTAACCCTAACCTTAAGCGTAACCCTGACCCTTACCATAACCCTAAATCTAACCCGGACCCAAACCCCATCCCTAACCCTATCCCTTACCCTAACCCTATCCCTAACGCTAACCCTGACCTTAAACCTAACCCTAAACCATACCCTAACCCTAACCTTAACCCTAACACTCACGTAAACGTAACCCTAAACTGTACCCTAACCCTAACCCAAACCCTAACCCTATCCGTACTCTAACCCTAACCCTAACCCTAACACTAAAACTAAATTGAATTCTAACCCTAACCCTAAACCTATACGTAACCCTAACCCGTACTCTAACCCTAACCCGTACCCTAACACTAACCCTAACCCTAACACTATCCCTAACCCGTACTCTAACCCCAACCCATAGCCTAACACTAACTCTAACCCTAACCCCTAACCCTAAACCTAACCCTAAGCCTTACCCTAACCTGTGCCCAAACGGTAAACCTAACCCGTACCCTAACACTAACCCAAACCCGTACTCTAACCCTAACCCTAACTCTAACCCTAAACCGCACCCTAAACTTAACCCAAACCCTAACCATAACCCCTAATCATACCCTAACCCGAACCCTAACCCGTACCCTAAAACTAACGCTTACCCTAACCCTAACCCGTACCCTAAACCTAACCAGTACCAACCCTAACCCTAACCCTAACCCTAACGCTAACCCCTACCCTAAACCTAACCCTAACCCTAATACGTACCCTAAACCTAACCCCAACCCTGACCCTAAACCTAACCCTAACCCGTACCCTAAACCTAACCCATACCCTAATCCTAACTCTAAACCTAACCCTAACCCTATCACGTACCCTATACCTAACCCGAACCCTTGACCTAACCCGTACCCAACCCTATCCCGTACACTAACCCTAACCCGTACCCAAACCCTAAGAGTAACCCTAACCCATACCCTAGCGCTAAACGTAACCCTAACCCTAAGCCTAACCCGCACCCTAAACCTAAAACTAACCCTAACCCTAACCATAACCCTTAACCGTAACCTAACCCTAACCCATACCCTAACCCTAACCCTAACCTTAACCACAACCCTAACCCGTAACTTAACCCTAAAACTAACCCATACCCTAACCCCAACCCGAACCCTAACCCATACCCTAACACTAACCCTAACCCTAAACCTGACCCTAAACCTAACCCTAACACTTATACTAACCCTAACCCTAACCCTAAACCGCACCCTAAACCTATCCCTAACCAGTACCATAACCCTAACCCGTAACCTAAACCTAACCCTAACCCTAAACTTAACACGTACGATAACCCTATCCCGGAACCTAAACCTAAACCTAACCCGTATCCTAACCCTAAACCTAACCCTAAGCCTAATCTGTACATTAACCCTAACCCTAACCCTAACACTAACCCTACCCCGTACTCCAACCCTAAACCTAACCCTAACCCTAAGCCGTACACTAACCCTTACCCTAACCCTAAACCTAACCCTAACACTAAACCTAACACTAACGCTAACATGTATTCTAACCCTAAACCTAACCCTAACCCTAACCCTAACCCTAACCCTAACCCTGACCCTAATCCTAACCTTAACACGTACACTAACCCTAACCCTAACCCTAAGCCGCACCCTAAACCTAACCCTAACCTGTACCCTCACCCTAACCCGTAACCTAAACCGAACCCTAACCCTAAACTTAACCCTTACACTAACCCTATCCCTTACTCTAAACCTAACCCTAACCTGTACCCTAAACCTAACCCTATCCGTACACTAACCCTAACCCTAACACTACCCCTATCCCATACTCTAACCCTAACCCTAACCCGTACCCTAACCCTAACCCTAACCTAACCCTAACACTAACCCTAACCCGTATTCTATCCCTAACCCTAATCCTAACCTTAACCGTATTCTAACCCTAACCCTAACCCTCAACCTAACCCTAACCCGTACTGTAACCATAACCCTTACCATAACCCTAAATCTAACCCGTACCCTAAACATAACCCTAATTCGTACATTAACCCTAACCCTAACCCTGACCCTAACCCTAACAATAACCCGTATCCTAAACCTAACCCATACCCTAAACCTAAACCTAACCCTAAACCGTACCCTAAACCTAACCCTAACCCGTACCCTAACCCTAACCCTAAGCCTGGCCCTAACCCTAACCCTTACCCGTACCCTAAGCCTAAACCATACCCTAACCCTAAACCTAATCCTAACCCTAACCCAAACCCATACCCTAAACCAAACCCTAACCCTTAAGCTAACCCGTAACCTAACCCTAACCCTAACCTGTACCCAAACACTAACAGTAACCCTAAACCATACCCTAGTGCTAACACTAACCCTAACCCTAACCCTAACCCTACCCGTACCCTAACCCTAAACGATACCCTAAACCGAACCCTAAACTGAACCATAACCCTGACCCGTACACTAAATCTAAAATTAACCCGTACCCTAACACCAACCCTAACCCTAACCTGTACCCTAACCCTAACCCACACCAAACCTAACCATAACCCGTAACCTAAGCCTAACCCTAACCCTAAACTTAACCCGTACGCTAACCCTAACTCGTACCCTAAACCTAACCCTAACCCGTAACCTAACACTAAACCTAACCCGTACATTAACCCTAACCCTAACACTAACACTAAACCTACCCCGTACTCTAACCCTAACCCTAACTCTAACCCTAACCCATACCCTAACCCTAACCCTAACCCTAACCCTAACACTAACCCTACACCGTACTCTAACCCTAACACAAACCCTAACCATAAACCATACCCTAACCCTAACCCTAACCCTAACCCTAACTCTAACACTAACCCTAACCTGTACTCTAACCCTAAACCTAACCCTAACCCTAACCATACTCTAACCGTAACACTAACCCTCACTCTAACCCTAATCCGTACCATAACCCTATCCCTAACCCTAAACATAATCGTAACCCTGACCCGTAACCTAACCCTAAAACTAACCCGTACCCTAACCCCAACCTTAACCCTAACCCGTACCCTAACCCTATCCCTAACGCTAACCCTGACCCTAAACCTAAACCTAACACGTACCCTATCCCTAACCCTAACCCTAATCCTCACCTAAACCTAACCCTAACCCATACCCTAACCCTAACCCGTAACCTAAACCTGACCCTAACCCTAAACTTAAACCCTACGCTAACCCTCTCCCGTACCCTAAACCGAACCCTAACCCCTACCCTAACCCTAACCCTAACCCTATCCACACTCTAACCCTAACCCTAACCCGAACACTAACCCTAACCCCAACACTATCCCTAACCCATACTCTAACCCTAAACCTAACCCTATCTCTAACCCAAACCCGTACTATAAACCTAAACCTAACCCTAACCCTAAACCTAACCCTAACCCGTACTCTAAATCTATCCCATAGACTAACACTAACTCTAACCCTAACCCCTAACCCTAACCCTAACCCTTACCTAACCCATACCCAAACGGTAAACATAACCCGTACCCTAACACTAACCCAGCCCCGTACTCTAACCCTAACCCTAACCCTAACCCTAAACCGCACCCTAAACTTAACCCTAACCCTAACGCTAACCATAACCCTTAACCGTACCCTATACCTAACCCTAACTCGTAACCTAACCCTAACACTGACCCTAACCCTAACCCGTACACTAACCCTACCCCGTACTCTAACCCTAACCCTAACCCTAACCCTAACCCTAACCCGTACCCTAACCCTAAACCTAACCCTAACCCTAACCCTAACACTAACCCTAACCCGTACTCTAACCATAACCCTAACCCTAACCCTAACCATACACTAAACCTAACCCTAACCCTCACGCTAACCTTAACCCATAGTGTAACCCTAACCCGTACCAATAACCTCATCCTAACCCGTACCCAAACCCTAACCCTAACTCGTACCCTAACCCTAACCCTAAAACTGACCCTAAACCTAACCCTAACCCGTACCCTAAACCTAACCCGTACTCTAACCGTAACCCTAACCCTAACCCTTACCCTAACCCTAACCCGTACAGTAAACCTAACTCGTAACCTAACCCTAACCCTAACCCTAGACCTAACCCTAATCTTGAACCTAAACAAAACCCTAACCCGTACCCTAACCCTAAATCGTACCCTAACCCTAACCCTAAACCTAACCCGTACCCTAACCTTAAATGTAACCCTAACCCGTACCCAAAATCTAACCCTAACACGTACCGTAACCCTAACCCTAACCCTAACCCTAACTCGTACACTAACCCTAACCCGAACCCTAACCCTAACCGTAACCCGTACCCTAACCCTACCCGTAGCCTAACCCTAACTCTAACCCTAACCCCTAACCCTAACCCTAACCCTAAACCGCACCTAAACCTATCCCTAACCCTAACACTAACCCGCACCTAAACCTAACCCTAACCCGTACCCGAACCCTAACCCGTAACCTAATCCTAAACCTAACCCTAACACTATCCCTAAATCGTACTCTAAACCTAAATCTAACACTAAATCTAACCCTAAAACGTATTATAACCATAAACCTAACCCTAACCCTAAACCTAAACCTAACCCGTACTCTAACCCTATCCCTTAGCCTAACACAAAGTCTAACCCTAACCCCTAAACCTAAACCTAACCCTAACCCTAACCCGTACCATAAACCTAACACTAACCCTAACCCGTACCCAAACCCTAACACGTACACTAACCCTAACCCGATGCCTAACCCTAACTAAAATCCTAAAACTAACCCTAACCCTCGACCTAACCCGTACCATAAACCTATCCCGTACCCTAATCTTAACGCCAACCTGTACCCTAACCCTAACCCTAACCCGTACCCTAACCCTAACCCGAACTGTTACACGTACCTTAACCCTAACCCTAACCCGTACCCTAACCCGTAATCTAACCCTAACACTAACCTGTATGCTAACACGTACCATAACCCTAACCCTAATCCTAAACCTAACCTTAATCCTAAACCATACCCTACCCCTCACCCTAACCCATACCCTAACCCTAACACTTACCGTAACCCCTAAACCTAACCCTAAACCGTACCCTAAACCTAACCCTAACCCTAACCCGTACCCTAACACTAACCCTAACCCTGAGCCTAAACCTAACCCTAACCTGTATCCTAACCCTAATCCGTACCCTAACCCTAACCCTAACACTAACCCTAAACCTAACCCTAACCCGTACAGTAACCCTAACCCGTACCCTAACCCTAACCCTAAACCTAAAACTAATTCTAACCCTGACCCTAAACTGAACCCTAACCCATACCCTAACCCTAAACCGTACCCTAAACCTAACCCTAAACCTAACCCGTACCCTAACCCTAAAGGTAACGCTAACCCGTACCTAAACCCTATCCCTAACACGTACCCGTACCCTAACCCTAAACGTAACACTAACCCGTACCTAAACCCTATCCCTAACACGTACCCTAACCCTAACCCTAACCCGCACACTAAACCTAACCCTAACCCTAGACCTAACATGTACACTAACTCTTTCCCGTACCCCAGCCTTAATCCAAACCCGTGCCGTAACCTTAACACTAACCCTAACCCTAACCCGTACCCGTACACTAACCTTAACCCAAACCCTAAACCTAACCCTGACCCGTACCCTAAAACTAACCCATAACCTAAACCTAACCTAACACTAAACTTAACACATACGCTGACCCTATCCTGTACCCTAAACCTAACCCTAACCCATAACCTAACCCTAACCCTAACCCTAACCCTAACCCTAACCCTATCGGTACACTAACCCTAACCCTAACACGTACCGTAACCCTAACCCGACCCTAACCCTAACCCTAACCCTAACCCGTACCCTAACCCTACCCGTTTCCTAACCCTAACCCTAAATATAACCCCTAACCCTAACACTACCCTAACCCTTACCCTAACCCGTACCCTGGCAGTAAACCTAACCCGTACCCTAACACTAACCCAAACCCGTACTCTAACCCTAACCCTATCCTTAACCCGCACCCTAAACTTAAACCTAACCTTAACCCAAAACATAAACCTTAACCGTAACCTAACCCTAATCCATACCCTAACCATAACCCTAACCTTAACCATAACCTTAACCCGTACCCTAATTCTAAAACTAACCCGTACCCTAACCCCAACACTAAACTTAATACGTACCCTAACACTAACCCTAACCCTAAACCTGACCCTAAACCTAACCCTAACCCTTAAACTAACCCTAACCCTAACCCTAACCCGCACCCTAAACCTAACCCTAACCCGTACTCTAACCCTAACCCTAACCCTAACCCACACACTAAACCTAAACCTAACCCATACCCTAACCCTAATCCGTAACCTAAACCTAACCGTAACCTTAAACTTAACCCGTACGTTAACCCTCTCCCGCACCCTAAACCTAACTCTAACCCGTACTCGAACCCTAACCCTAACCCTAACCCACACCCTAAACCTAAACCTAACCCATACCCTAACCCTAATCCCTAATCTAATCTAACCTAACCTAATCCCTAATCCTAATCTAACCATAACCCTAACCTTAAACATAACCTTAACCCGTACCCTAATTCTAAAACTAACCCGTACCCTAACCCCAACACTAACCTTAATACGTACCCTAACACTAACCCTAACCCTAAACCTGACCCTAAACCTAACCCTAACCCTTACACTAACCCTAACCCTAATCTAACCGTAACCCTAAACTTAACCCGTACGTTAACCCTCTCCCGTACCCTAAACCTAACCCTAACTCATATCCTAACCCTAAACCTAACCCTAAGCCTAACCCGTACATTAACCCTAACCCTAACCCTAACCATACTCTAACCCTAACACTAACCCTCACCTTAACCCTAACCCGTTCTGTAAACCTATACCGTACCATAACCCTAAAACTAACCCGTACCCTAAACCTAACCCATACCCTAAACCTAACCCGTACACTAAACCTAACCCTAACCCTAAACCGTACCCAAAACCTAACTCTAAACCTAACCCGTACCCTAACCCTAACCCTAACCCTGAACCTAACCCTACCCCTAACCCATACCCTAAGCCTAACCCTAAACCTAACCCTAACCCTAAACTTAACCCATACGCTAACCCTATCCTGTACCCTAAACCTAACCCTTAACCTTATCCTAACTCTAAACCTAACCCTAAGCCTAAACCGTACATTAACCCCAACCCTAACACTAACACTAATCCTACCCAGTACTCTAACCATAAACTTAACCCTAACCCTAACCCGTACCTTAAACCTAACCCTAACCCTAAACCTAACCTTAAACCTAACCCTAACACTAACCCTAACACATACTCTAACCCTAACCCTAACCTAACACTAACCCTAACCGTAATCTAACACTAACCCTAATCCTCACCCTAACCCTAACCTGTACTGTAACCCTAACCCGTAACAAAACCCTAACCTTAACCAGCACCCTAACCCTAACCCTAACTAGTACCCTAACCCTAACGCTGACCCTAACCCTAACCCGTACTGTAACCCTATACCGTACCATAACCCTAAAACTAACCCGTACCCTAAACCTAACCCGTACCCTAAACCTAACCCGTATTTTAACCCTAACCCTAACCCTAACCCTAACACTAACCCTAACCCTAACCCTGACCCTAAACCTAACCCTAACTCTAACCCTAACCCGTACTCTAAACCTAACCCTAAGCCTAAACCTAACCCTAACCCGTATTCTAACCCTATCCCATCCCCTAAAACTAACCCAAAACCTAACCCTAAACCTAATTCGTACCCTAACCCTAAACGTAACCCAAACCCGTACACAAACCCTAAACCTAACACGTACCCTAACCCTAAACCTAACCCTAAACCTTACCCTAACCCGTACCCAAACGGTAAACTTGACCAGTACCCTAACACTAACCCAAACCCGTACTCTAACCCTAACCCTAACCCTAACCCTAACACTAACCCTACCCCGCACGCTAACACTAACCCTAACCCTAACCTGTACTCTAACCATAACCCTAACCCTAACACTAACCATCCCCGTACGCTAACACTAACCCTAACCCTAAACCGTACCCTAACCCTAACCCTAAACCTAACCCTAACACAAACCCTAACGCTAACCCTAAACATATTCTAACCCTAACCCTAACCCTCACCCTAACCCTAACCCGTACTGTAACCCTAACCCATACCATAACCCTAAACCTAACCCGTACCCTAACCCTAACCCTAATTCGTACCCTAACCCTAACCCTAACCCTGACCCTAACCCTAACCCTAACCCGTATCCTAAACCTAACCCATACCCTAACCCTAAACCTAACCCTAACCCGTACCCTAAACCTAACCCTAACCTGTACCGTAACCCTAAACCTAACCCTAACCCTAAACCGTACCCTAAGCCTAACCCATACCCTAACCCTAACCCTAATCCTAACCCTAACCCTAACACGTACCCTAAACCTAACCCTAACCCTTAACCTAACCCGTAACCTAACCCTAACCCTAACCTGTACCCAAACCCTAACAGTAACCCTAAACCATACCCTAGCGCTAACACTAACCCTAACCCTAACCATTATCCGTACCCTAACCCTAAACCATATCCTAACACTAACCCTAAACTTAACTGTAACCATGACCCGTACATTAAACCTAAAATTAACCCGTACCCTCAACCAACCCTAAACCTAACCTGTACCTTAACCCAACCCTATCCCTAACCCACACCAAACCTAACCCTGACCAGTAACCTAAGCCTAACTCTAACCCTAAACTTAACCCGTACGCTAACCCTATCCTGTACGCTAAACCTAACCCTAAACCGTAACTTAACCCTAAACCTAACCCTAAGCCTAATCCATACATTAACCCTAACCCTAACACTAACACTAACCCTACCCGTACTCTAACCCTAACCCTAACTCTAACCCTAACCCGTACCCTAAACCTAACCCTAACCCTAACCCTAACACTAACCCTACCCCAAACTCTAAAACTAACACAAACCCTAAACCTAAACCGTACTCTATCCCTGACCCTAACCCTAACCCTAACCCTAACCCTAACCCTAAACCTATCCGCACTCTAACCCTAACCCTAACCCTAACACTAAACCTAATCCGTACTCTAGCACTAACCCTAAACCTAAACGTAACCCTAACCCATACGCTAACCCTAACCCATACCCTAACACGAACCCTAAACCTAACACTATCCCTAACCCGTACTCTAACCCTAAACCTAACCTATCTCTAACCCAAACCCCTACTATAACCCTAAACCTAACCCTAACCCTAACCCTAACCCGTACTCTAACCCTATCCCGTAGCCTAACACAAACTCTAAACCTTACCCCTAACTCTAACCCTATCCCTAACCCTTACCTAACCCATACCCAAACGGTAAACCTAACCCGTTTCCTAACACTAACCCAAACCCGTACTCTAACCCTAACCCTAACCCTAAACTGCACCCTAAACTTAACCCTAACCCTAACGCTAACCATAACCCTTAACCGTACCCTAACCCTAACCCTAACTCGTACCCTAACCCTAACACTGACCCTAACCCTAACCTGTACACTAACCCTAAACCGTACTCTAATCCTAACCCTAACCCTAACCCAAACCCGCACCCTAAACTTAACCCTGACCCTAACCCAAACCATAACCCTTAACCGTAACCTAACTCTAACCCATACCCTAACCCTAACCCTAACCTTAACCGTAACCCTAACCCGACCCTAACCCTAAAACTAACCGTACCCTAACCCCAACCCTTACCCTAACCCGTACCCTAACACTAACCCGTACCCTAACACTAAACCTTACCCTAACCATAAACCTAAACCGTACCCTAACCCTAAACGTAACCCTAACCCGTAGCCAAACCCTAACTCTAACCCGTACCCTAACCTTAACCCTAACCCTAAACCGCACACTAAACATAACCCTAACCCTAGACCAAACACGTACACTAAACCTATCCCATAACGTAAACTTAACGCTAAACCGTACCGTAAACCTAACACTAACCCTAAACCTAACCCTAACATTAACCCTAACCCGTACACTAACACTAACCCGAACCCTAACCCTAACCCTAACCCTAAACGTACACTAACCCTAAACCTAACCCTAACCCTAACACTAACCCTAACCCGTACTCTAAACTAACCCTAACCCTAAACCTAACCCTATCCCGTACTCTAACCCTAACCCTAAACCTAACACTAACCACAACCCTAACACTAAACCTAACCCGTTCTCTAACCCTAAACCTAACCCTAACACTAACCCTAACACGAACCCGTACCCTAACCCTAAACCTAAACCTAAACCTAAACCTAACCCTGACCATAACCCTAAACCTAATCCTGTACCCTAAACCTAACCCGCATCCTAAACCTAACGCTAACCCTAGACCTAACCTGTACCCTAACCCTAATCCGTACCCTAACACTAACCCCAACCCTAACACTAACCCATACCATAACCCTAACGCTAACCCTAACCCGTACCCTAACCCTAACCCGTACCCTATCCCTAACCCGATGCCTAACCCTAACCCCCACCCTAAAACTAACCCTAACCCTAGACCTAAACCGTACCCTAAACCTAAACCACACCCTAACCCTAACCCTTACTTTAAAAGTAACGCTAACCCATACCCTAACCCTAAAACTAACCCGTACCCTAACCCCAACCCTAACCCTAACCCATACCCTAACACTAACCCTAACCCTTACCCTGACCCAAAACCTAACCCTAACCCGTACACTAACCCTAACCCTAACCCTAACCCGCAACCTAAACTTAACCCTAACCAGTACCCTACCCTAACCCGTAACCTAAACCTAACCCAAACCCTAAACTTAACCTGTACACTAACCCTATCCCGTACCCTAAACCTAACACTAACCCATAACCTAACCCTAAACCTAACCCTAAGCCTAACCCGTACATTAACCCTAACCCTAAACCTAACACTAACCCTAACCCGTACTCTAACCCTAACCCTAACCCTAACCCTAACCCTCTCCCGTACCCTAACCCTAACCCTAACCCTTTCCCTAACCCCAACACTAACCCTAACCCGTACTCTATCCCTAATGCTAACCCTATCCCTATCCCTAACCCTAACCCGTACTATAAACCTAACCCGTGCCATAACCCTAACCCTAACCCGTACCCTAACACTAACCCCAATCCTAACACTAACCCATAACACAACCCTAACGCTAACCCTAATCCGTACCCTAACCCTAACCCGTACCCTAACCCTAGAACTAACCCGTACCCTAACCCCAACCCTAACCCGTATCATAACCCTATTCCTAACCTTAACACTGACTCTAAACATAACCCTAAACCGTACCCTAACCGTAACCCGCACCTAAACCTAACCCTAACCCGTACCCTATCCCTAATCCTAACCCATAGCCTAATCCTAACCCTAACCCTAACCCTATCCCTACACTAACACTAACCCTAACCCTAATCCGTACCCCAAACCTAACCCTAACCATAACTCGTACCCTAACCCTAACCCTAACCCTGACCCTAATCCTAATCCTAACCCGTACCCTAAGCCTAACCCATACTCTAATCCTAACCCTAAACCTAACCCTAACCCGTACACTAAACTTAAACTTAACCTTTGACATAACCCGTACCCAAACCTATCCCGAACCCTTACCCTAACCCTAACCCATACCCTAGCTCTAACCCTAACCCTAACCTGCACCCTAAACCTAAACCTAACCCTAAACCTAACCATAACCCTTAACCGTACCGTAACCCTAACCCATACCCTAACCCTAACCCTAACCTTAACCGTAACCCTAAACTATACACTAACCCTAAAACTAACCCGTAACCTAACCCCAACCCCAACCCTAACCCATACCATAACCCTATCCCAAACGCTAACCCTGACCCTAAACCTAACCCTAACCCGTACCCTAATCCTAACCCTACCCCTAACCCTAAACCTAACCCTCACCTAAACCTAACCCTAACCCGTACCTTAACACTAACCCGTAACCTAAACCTAACCTAACACTAAACACATACGCTAACCCTATCCTGTACCCTAAACCTAACCCTAACCTGTAACCTAACCCTAACCCTAACCCTAACCCTATCTGTACACTAACACTAACCCTAACCCTAACACAAACCCTAACCGTACTCTAACCCTAATCCTAACCCTAAACCTAACCCTGACCCTAACCCTAACCCGTACCTTAAACCTAACCCGTACACTAACCCTAACCCTAACCCTAATCCGTACCCCAAACCTAACCCTAACCATAACTCGTACTCTAACCCTACCCTAAACCTGACCCTAATCCTAATCCTAACCCGTACCCTAAGCCTAACCCATACTCTGATCCTAACCCAAACCCTAACCCTAACCCTAACCCGTACACTAAACCTAACCCTAACCCTTGACCTAACCCATACCCAACCCTATCCCGAAACCTTACCCTAACCCTAACCCATACCCTGGCTCTAAACCTAACCCTAACCCACACCCTAAACCTAAACCTAACCCTAACCATAACCCTTAACCGTACCGTAACCCTAACCCATACCCTAACCCTAACCCTAACCTTAACCGTTACCCTGACCTGTATCCTAACTCTAAAACTAACCCGTACCCTAACCCCAACCCTAATCCTAAACCGTACCATAACCCTATCCCAAATGCTAACCCTGACCCTAAACCTAACCCTAACCCGTACCCTAACCCTAAACCGTACCCTAACCCTAACCCCAAACCTAACCCCTACCCTAACCCTAAACGTAACGCTAACCCGTACCCAAACACTATCCCTAACACGTACCCTAACCCTAACCCTAACCCGCACACTAAACCTAACCCTAACCCTAGACCTAAAACGTACACTAACTCTATCCCGTACCCCAGCCTTAATCCAAACCCGTACCGTAACATTAACACTAACCCTAACCCTAACCCGAACCCGTACACTAACCCAAACCCGAACACTAAACCTATCCCTAACCCGTACCCTAACACTAACCCGTAACCTAAACCTAACCTAACACTAAACTTAACCCATAAGCTAACCCTATCCTGTACCCTAAACCTAACCCTAACCCGTAACCTAACCCTAACCCTAACCCTAACCCTATTGGTCCACTAACCCTAACCCTAACCCTAACCCGTACCCTAACCCTAACCCGAACCCTAACCCTAACCCTATCCCGAACCCCTAACCCGAACCCGAACCCTAACCTGAACCCTGACCCGAACCCGAACCCTGACCCGAACCCTGACCCGAACCCGAACCCGAACCCTAACCCGAACCCTAACCCGAACCCGAACCCGAACCCGAACCCTAACCCGAACCCGAACCCTAACCCTAACCCTAACCCGAACCCTAACTTGACTCTAACCCTAACCTTTGTTTTTATTATATTTTTATTTTGGAAGGGTCAAACCGGTACCTAGGTGTACCTGAGTTGAATACAGCGATTTCCAACGGCCTTCTTCAATTAGAGTGTAGCTAGGTTGGGACTCCCATGTAGGAGTGGGTGGCAGGCATCTCTCTCCCAGGCATACACACTTCTGAGAGTTGAGCTTATGGCCGGCCCCCCACATCCTGCCTCCTGGTATATTTCGATCCTAACAGACCTAGACTCGATGCATGACTGAAGTGCTGTGACAGGGAAGTGAAAACTCCCGGCCGACAACACTAGTGCCTCCAAGCTCAATCCAGCGATTTCCTAGGAACATCGGTCTTAGAATAGTGCTACATACTAAGTTCCATACGTGAGAAGCTAGCTGCACCCCTTGTCCAGAGTAACTTACTTCTGAGATTTGAGATCACTGCCAGTCCCTCACAGTTCCACACTGCCTGCAAAAGGAGTTTTGAACATGTTCACCAGAGAGATTTGTCAGAAGCTTGTGAGATGCAAGTGGAATAATGCTGGCCTGGATGGTGTCTGCAGGTGCAGCAGTGTGGTATTCTGGGAACCTCCGGAGTTCGAATGCTGAAACGTACTCACAGCCACAAGAAAAGAGCTAGGAGAAAGCTGGCTTCGAGGCATGCTTCCTTTTGACAGCTGAGCTCAGGCCAGGACTCTCCCGCATCCTGACTGCCTGTAGCCATAGATCCTAACCTCCTCATGTTAGGTGCTGCGAGAGGTAATGCGAAAATCATGTGGAGGCATGGGCCTGAACTCCGGAGAATCTGAGTTGAATCCAGCGATTTCCAACGGCCTTCTTCAGTTAGAGTGTAGCTAGCTTGGAACTCCCATGTAGGAGTGTGTAGCAGACATCTGCCTCCCAGGCATACACACTTCTGAGAGTTGAGCTCATGGCCCGTACCTCCCTCCTCCTGGCTGCCTGTACGGGTCCGCTTCCACAGCTTTTCGTTGTATGCGGGATAGTAGAGGAATGAGAACCTAGTGTCTGCCTTGTCACTTTCGCGCCAGGCGGAAACATTCCTCCAGAGCATGCACACCCCTTTGGATTGAGCTTATGGCTCACAGCTCCCACATGCTGAACGCCTGTACGCTTGGCTTCCAAAGGATTTCGCCCGATGCGGGATTCAGTGTTTCTGAGAGGCAAGTGTCTCTTAGCTCAATCCAGCGACTCCTGAACCATTCCTGCCTCGGATGGCAGCTACCTACTAACATCCAAACCTGAGTAGCTAGTTGAAAGCTGTCTGTCTCGGGGAATGTCCTTCTGTGAGATGAGCTGACACATGGTCTTTCCCAGTTCCACACTGCCTCCAGATGGAGTTACGAACATCCCCACGGGTCATGTGGGTCAAAGGTCATGGGACGCCAGGGGCAACCTGCTGGCTTCAATGGCTATGTCTCCGGGGCACTCAAGCGGTATTCATGGAACATCCTGACTTGCAATTCTGCTAGCTTCTCACGGCCCTAAGAAGGCAGCTAGGAGAAAGCTGGCTTTGAAGCATGCTCCCTTTGGAGAACTGAGCTCAGGGCGGGACCCTCCCGCATGCTGCCTGCCCATAGACGTGGCTGCTAGCATCCTTTGGTTAGTTGCAGGGAGAGGTGTTGAGAAAAGCATGTGGAATGGTCGAGCCTGTACCCAGGTGTACCTGAGTTGAATCCAGCGATTTCCAACGGCTTTCTTCAGTTAGAGGGTAGCTACCTTGGAAATCCCATGTAGGAGAGTGTAGCAGACATCTGCCTCCCAGGCATACACACTTCTAAGCGTTGAGCTTATGGCCCATAACTCCCTCCTCTTGGCTGCCTGTACGGGTCCGCTTCCACAGCCTTTCTTTGTATGCGTGATAGTTGTGGTATGAGAACCTAGTGTCTGCCTTGTCACTTTCACGCCAGGCGGAAAGCTTCTTCCAGAGCATGCACACGCCTTTGAATTGAGCTTATGCCTCGTAGCTCCCACATGCTTAACGCCTGTACGCTTGGTTTCCGAAGGATTTCGCCCGATGCGGGATTCAGTGTTTCTGAGAGGCAAGTGTCTCTTAGCACAATCCAGCGAATTCTGAGCCATTCCTGCCTCAGATGGCAGCTACATAGTAACATCCAAACCTGAGTAGCTAGTTGAAAGCTGTCTCTCTAGGGGAACGTCCTTCTGTGAGATGAGCTGACACACGGTCCTTCCCAGTTCCACACTGCCTCCAGATGGACTACGAACACCCTCACTGGTCTTGTGGGTCAGAAGCTAAACAGACGCCAGGGGCAACCTGCTGGCTTCAATGGCTGTGTCTCCGAGGCACTAGAGCGGTATTCATGGAACGTCCTGACTTGCAATTCTGGTAGCTTCTAATGGCCCTAATAAGGCAGCTAGGAGAAAGCTGGCTTTGAAGCGTGCTCCCTTTGGAGAGCTGAGTCAGGGCGGACCCTCCCGCATGCTGCGTGCCCGTAGAGGTGGCTGCTAACATCCTTAGGTTAGATGCAGTGCTAGGTGGTGTGAAAAGCATGTGGAAGGGTCAAGCCTGTACACAGGTGTACCTGAGTTGAATTCAGCGATTTCCAACGGCCTTCTTCAATGAGAGTGCAGCTAGCTTGGAACTCCCATGTAGGAGTGTGTAGCAGCCATCTGCTTCCCAGGCATACACACTTCTGAGAGTTGTGTTTATGGCCCATACCTCCCTCCTCCTGGCTGCCTGTACGGGTCCGCTTCCACAGCTTTTCGTTGCATGAGGGATAGTTGCGGAATGAGAACCTAGTGTCTGCCTTGTCACTTTCGCGCCAGGCGGAAAGCTTCCTCCAGAGCATGCACACGCCTTTGGATTGAGCTTATAGCTCGTAGCTCCCACATGCTGAACACCTGTACGCTTGGTTTCCAAAGGATTTCGCCCGATGCGGGATTCAGTGTTTCTGAGAGGCAAGTGTCTCTTAGCTCAATCCAGCGACTTCTGAGCCATTCCTGCTTCGGATGGCAGCTACATACTAACATCCAAACGTGAGTAGCTAGTTGAAAGCTGTCTGTCTGGGGGAACTTCCTTCTGTGAGATGAGCTGGCACACGGTCCTTCCCAGTTCCACACTGCCTCCAGATGGAGTTACGAACATCCTCACTGGTCCTGTGGGTCAGAAGCTCATGGGAGGCCAGGGGCAACCTGCTGGCTTTAATGGCTGTGTCTACAGAGCACTAGAGCGGTATTCATGGAACGTCCTGACTTGCAATTCTGCTAGCTTCTCACGGCCCTAAGAATGCAGCTAGTGGAGAGCTGGCTTTGAAGCGTGCTCCGTTTGGAGAGCTGAGCTCAGGGCGGGACCCTCCCGCATGCTGCCTGCCCATAGACGTGGCTGCTAACATCCTTAGGTTAGTTGCAGGGAGAGGTGGTGAGAAAAGCATGTGGAAGGGTCGAGCCGTACCCAGGTGTACCTGAGTTGAATCCAGCGATTTCCAACGGCGTTCTTCAGTTAGAGTGTAGCTAGCTTGGAACTCCCATGTAGGAGTGCGTAGCAGACATCTGCCTCCCAGGCATACACACATCGGAGAGTTGAGCTTATGGCCCGTAACTCCCTCCTCCTGGCTGCCTGTACGGGTCCGCTTCCACAGCTTTTCGTTGTATGCGGGATAGTTGCGGAATGAGAACCTAGTGTCTGCCTTGTCCCTTTCGGGCCAGGTGGAAAGCTTGATCCAGAGCATGCACACGCCTTTGGATTGAGCTTATGGCTCGTAGCTCCCACATGCTGAACGCCTGAACGTTTGGTTTCCAAACGATTTCGCCCGATGCGGGATTCAGTGTTTCTGAGAGGCAAGTGTCTCTTAGCTCAATCCAGCGACTTCTGGGCCATTCCTGCCTCAGATGGCAGCTACATACTAACATCCAAACCTGAGTAGCTAGTTGAAAGCTTCTGTCTGGGGGAACTTCCTTCTGTGAGATGAGCTGACACACGGTCCTTCCCAGTTCCACACTGCCTCCAGATGGAGTTACGAACATCCTCACTGTCATGTGGGTCAGAAGCTAATGAGACGCCAGGGGCAACCTTCTGGCTTCAATGGCTGTGACTCCGGGGCACTAGAGCGGTATTCATGGAACGTCCTGACTTACAATTCTGCAAGCTTCTCACTGCCCTAAGAAGGCAGCTGGGAGAAAGCTAGCTTTGAAGCATGCTCCCTTTGGAGCGCTGAGATTAGTGCAGGTCCCTCCCGCATGCTGCCTGCCCATAGACGTGGCTGCTAACATCCTTAGGTTAGTTGCAGGGAGAGGTGGTGAGAAAAGCATGTGGAAGGGTCAAGCCTGTACCCAGGTGTACCTGAGTTGAACCCAGTGATTTCCAACGGCCTTCTTCAATTAGAGTGCAGTTACCTTGGAACTCCCATGTAGGAGTGTGTAGCAGCCATCTGCCTCCCAGGCATAAACACTTCTGAGAGTTGTGCTTATGGCCCATACCTTCTCCTCCTGGCTGCCTGTAAGGGTCCACGTCCACATATTTTCGTTGTATGAGGGATAGTTACGGAATGAGAACCTAGTGTCTGCCTTGTCACTTTCGCGCCAGGCAGAAAGCTTCCTCCAGAGAATGCACACGCCTTTGGATTGAGCTTATGGCTCGCAGCTCCCACATGCTGAACGCCTGTACGCTAGGCTTCCAAAGGATTTTGCCCGATGCGGGATTCAGTTTTTCTGAGAGGCAAGTGTCTCTTAGCTCAATCCAGCGACTTCTGGGCCATTCCTGCCTCAGATGGCAGCTACATGCTAACATCCAATCCTGAGTAGCTAGTTGAAAGCTGTCTGTCTGGGGGAACTTCCTTCTGTGAGATGAGCTGACACACGGTCCTTCCCAGTTCCACACTGCCTCCAGATGGAATTACGAACATCTTCACTGGTCATGTGGGTCAGAAGCTCATGGGACGCCAGGGGCAACCTGCTGGCTTCAATGGCTGTGTCTCCGAGGCACTAGAACGGTATTCATGGAATGTCTGTGTTGCAATTCTGCTAGCTTCTCATGGCCCTAAGAAGGCAGCTAGGAGAAAGCTGGCTTTAAAGCGTGCTCCCTATGGAGAGCTGAGCTCAGTGCGGGACACTCCCACATGCTGCATGCCCGTAGACGTGGCTGCTAGCATCCTTAGGTTATTTGCAGGGAGAGGTGGTGAGAAAAGCATGTGGAAGAGTCGAGCCTGTACCCAGGTGTAACTGAGTTGAATCCAGCGATTTCCAAAGGCGTTCTTCAGTTAGAGTGTAGCTAGCTTGGAAATCCCATGTAGGAATGTGTAGCAGCCATCTGCCTCCCAGGCATACACACTTCTGAGAGTTGAGCTTAAGGCCCGTACCTCCCTCCTCCTGGCTGCCTGTACGTGTCCGTTTCCACCGCTTTTCATTGTATGCGTAAGAGTTGCCGAATGAGAACCTAGTGTCTGCCTTGTCACTTTCGCGACAGGTGGAAAGCTTCCTCCAGAGCATGCAACCACCTTTGGATTGAGCTTATGGCTCTTAGCTCCCACATGCTGAACGCCTGTATGCTTGGTTTCCAAAGGATTTCGCCCAAAGCGGGATTCAGGGTTTCTGAGTGGCAAGTGTCTCTTAGCACTATCCAGCGACTTCTGAGCCATTCCTGCCTCGGATGGCAGCTACATACTAACATCCAAACCTGAGTAGCTAGTGGAAAGCTGTCTGTCTGGGGGAACTTCCTTCTGTGAGATGAGCTGACACACGGTCCTTCCAAGTTCCACACTGCCTCCAGATGGAGTTAGGAACATCCTCACTCGTCATTTGATTCAGAAGCTAATCAGACGCCAGGGGCAACCTTCTGGCTTCAATGGCTGTGTCTCCGGGGCACTAGAGCGGTATTCATGGAACGTCCTGACTTACAATTCTGCTAGCTTCTCATGGCATTAAGAAGGCAGCCAGGAGAAAGCTGGCTTTGAAGCGTGCTCCCTTCGGAGAGCTGAGCTCAGGGCGGGGCCCTCCCGCATGCTGCCTGCCCATTGACGTGGCTGCTAACCTCCTTAGGTTAGTTGCAGGGAGAGGTGGTGAGAAAAGCATGTGGAAGGGTCAAGCCTGTACACAGGTGTACCTGAGTTGAATTCAGCGATTTCCAACGGCCTTCTTCAATTAGAGTGCAGCTAGCTTGGAACTCCCATGTAGGAGTGTGTAGCAGCCATCTGCTTCCCAGGCATACACACTTCTGAGAGTTGTGTTTATGGCCCATACCTCCCTCCTCCTGGCTGCCTGTACGGGTCCGCTTCCACAGCTTTTCGTTGCATGAGGGATAGTTGCGGAATGAGAACCTAGTGTCTGCCTTGTCACTTTCGCGCCAGGCGGAAAGCTTCCTCCAGAGCATGCACACGCCTTTGGATTGAGCTTATGGCTCGTAGCTCCCACATGCTGAACACCTGTACGCTTGGTTTCCAAAGGATTTCGCCCGATGCGGGATTCAGTGTTTCTGAGGGGCAAGTGTCTCTTAGTTCAATCCAGCGACTTCTGAGCCATTCCTGCTTCGGTTGGCAGCTACATACTAACATCCAAACGTGAGTAGCTAGTTAAAAGCTGTCTGTCTGGGGGAACTTCCTTCTGTGAGATGAGCTGGCACACGGTCCTTCCCAGTTCCACACTGCCTCCAGATGGAGTTACGAACATCCTCACTGGTCCTGTGGGTCAGAAGCTCATGGGAGGCCAGGGGCAACCTGCTGGCTTTAATGGCTGTGTCTACAGAGCACTAGAGCGGTATTCATGGAACGTCCTGACTTGCAATTCTGCTAGCTTCTCATGGCCCTAAGAACGCTGCTAGTGGAGAGCTGGCTTTGAAGCGTGCTCCCTTTGGAGAGCTGAGCTCAGGGCGGGACCCTCCCGCATGCTGCCTGCCCATAGACGTGGCTGCTAACATCCTTAGGTTAGTTGCAGGGAGAGGTGGTGAGAAAAGCATGTGGAAGGGTCGAGCCGTACCCAGGTGTACCTGAGTTGAATCCAGCGATTTCCAACGACGTTCTTCAGTTAGAGTGTAGCTAGCTTGGAACTCCCATGTAGGAGTGCGTAGCAGACATCTGCCTCCCAGGCATACACACATCGGAGAGTTGAGCTTATGGCACGTAACTCCCTCCTCCTGGCTGCCTGTACGGGTTCGCTTCCACAGCTTTTCGTTGTATGCGGGATAGTTGCGGAATGAGAACCTAGTGTCTGCCTTGTCCCTTTCGGGCCAGGCGGAAAGCTTGATCCAGAGCATGCACACGCCTTTGGATTGAGCTTATGGCTCGTAGCTCCCACATGCTGAACGCCTGAACGTTTGGTTTCCAAACGATTTTGCCCGATGCGGATTCAGTGTTTCTGAGCGGCAAGTGTCTCTTAGCTCAATCCAGCGACTTCTGGGCCATTCCTGCCTCAGATGGCAGCTACATACTAACATCCAAACCTGAGTAGCTAGTTGAAAGCTTTCTGTCTGGGGGAACTTCCTTCTGTGAGATGAGCTGACACACGGTCCTTCCCAGTTCCACACTGCCTCCAGATGGAGTTAGGAACATCCTCACTGTCATGTGGGTCAGAAGCTAATGAGACGCCAGGGGCAACCTTCTGGCTTCAATGGCTGTGACTCCGGGGCACTAGAGCGGTATTCATGGAACGTCCTGACTTACAATTCTGCAAGCTTCTCACTGCCCTAACAAGGCAGCTGGGAGAAAGCTAGCTTTGAAGCATGCTCCCTTTGGAGCGCTGAGATTAGTGCGGGTCCCTCCCGCATGCTGCCTGCACATAGACGTGGCTGCTAACATCCTTAGGTTAGTTGCAGGGAGAGGTGGTGAGAAAAGCATGTGGAAGGGTCAAGCCTGTACCCAGGTGTACCTGAGTTGAATCTAGCGATTTCCAATGGCCTTCTTCAATTAGAGTGCAGCTAGCTTGGAACTCCCATGTAGGAGTGTGTAGCAGCCATCTGCCTCCCAGACATACACACTTCTGAGAGTTGTGCTTATGGCCCATACCTCCCTCCTCCTGGCTGCCTTTACGGGTCTGCTTTCACAGCTTTTCGTTGTATGCGGGATAGTTGCCGAATGAGAACCTAGTGTCTGCCTTGTCACTTTCGCGCCAGGCGGAAATCTTCCTCCAGAGCATGCACAGGTCTTTGGATTGAGCTTATGGCTTGTAGCTCGCACTTGCTGAACGCCTGTACGCCAGGCTTCCAAAGGATTTCGCCCGATGCGGGATTCAGTGTTTCTGAGAGGCAAGTGTCTCTTAGCTCAATCCAGCGACTTCTGAGCCATTCCTGCCTCAGATGGCAGCTACATAGTAACATCCAAACCTGAGTAGCTAGTTGAAAGCTGTCTCTCTAGGGGAACGTCCTTCTGTGAGATGAGCTGACACACGGTCCTTCCCAGTTCCACACTGCCTCCAGATGGACTACGAACATCCTCACTGCTCATGTGGGTCAGAAGCTCATGGGACGCCAGGGGCAACCTGCTGGCTTCAATGACTGTGTCTCCGGGGCACTAGAGCGGTATTCATGGAACGTCCTGACTTACAATTCTGCTAGCTTCTCATGGCCCTAAGAAGGCAGGTGGGGGAAGCTGGCTTTGAAGTGTGCTCCCTTTGGAGTGCTGAGCTCAGGGCGTGACCCTCCCGCATGCTGCCTGCCCATTGACGTGGCTGCTAACCTCCTTAGGTTAGTTGCAGGGAGAGGTGGAGAGAAAAGCATGTGGAAGAGTCAAGCCTGTACCCAGGTGTTCCTGAGTTGAATCCAGCGATTTCCAATGGCCTTCTTCAGTTAGAGTGTTGCTAGCTTGGAACTCCCATGTAGCAGTGCGTAGCAGACATCTGCCTCCCAGGCATACACACTTCTAAGCGTTGAGCTTATGGCCCGTACCTCCCTCCTCTTGGCTGCCTGTACGGGTCGGCTTCCACAGCTTTTTGTTGTATGCGTGATAGTTGTGGAATGAGAACCTAGTGTCTGCCTTGTCACTTTCGCGCCAGGAGGAAAGCTTCCTCCAGAGCATGCACACGCCTTTGAATTGAGCTTATGCCTCGTAGCTCCCACATGCTGAACGCCTGTACGCTTGGTTTCCGAAGGATTTCGCCCGATGCGGGATTCAGTGTTTCTGAGAGGCAAGTGTCTCTTAGCACAATCCAGCGACTTCTGAGCCATTCCTGCCTCAGATTGCAGCTACATAGTAACATTCAAACCTGAGTAGCTAGTTGAAAGCTGTCTCTCTAGGGGAACTTCCTTCTGTGAGATGAGCTGACACACGGTCCTTCCCAGTTCCACACTGCCTCCAGATGGACTACGAACATCCTCACTGTTCATGTGGGTCAGAAGCTAATCAGACACCAGGGGCAACCTGCTGGCTTCAATGGCTGTGTCTCCGAGGCACTAGAGCGGTATTCATGGAACGTCCTGACTTGCAATTCTGCTAGCTTCGCATGGCCCTAAGAAGGCAGCTAGGAGAAAGCTGGCTTTGAAGCGTGCTCCCTTTGGAGAGCTGAGCTCAGGGCGGGAACCTCCCGCATGCTGCCTGCCCGTAGACGTGGCTGCTAACATCCTTAGGTTAGTTGCAGGGAGAGGTGGTGAGAAAAGCATGTGGAAGGGTCAAGCCTGTACACAGGTGTACCTGAGTTGAGTCCAGCGATTTCCAACGGCCTTCTTCAATTAGAGTGCAGCTAGCTTGGAACTCCCATGTAGGAGTGTGTAGCAGCCATCTGCCTCCCAGATATACACACGTCTGAGAGTTGTGCTTATGGCCCACACCTCCCTCTTCCTGGCTGACTGTACGGGTCTCCTTCCACAGCTTTTCGTTGTATGCGGGATAGTTTCGGAATGAGAACCTAGTGTCTGCCTTGTCACATTCGCGCCAGGCGGAAAGCTTCCTCCAGAGCATGAACACGCCTTTGGATTGAGCTTATGGCTCGCAGCTCCCACATGCTGAACGCCTGTATGCTAGGCTTCCAAAGGATTTCGCCCGATGCGGGATTCAGTGTTTCTGAGAGGCAAGTGTCTCTTAGCACAATCCAGCGACTTCTGAGCCATTCCTGCCTCGGATGGCAGCTACATACTAACATCCAAACCTGAGTAGCTAGTTGAAAGCTGTCTGTCTGGGGGACCTTCCTTCTGTGAGTTGAGCTGACACAAGGTCCTTCCCAGTTCTACACTGCCTCCAGATGGAGTTACGAACATCCTCACGGGTCATGTGGGTCAAAGGTCATGGGACGCCAGGGGCAACCTGCTGGCTTCAATGGCTGTGTCTCCGGGGCACTAGAGCTGTATTCATGGAACGTCCTAAGTTGCAATTCTGCTAGCTTCTCACGGCCCTAAGAAGGCAGCTAGGAGAAAGCTGGCTTTGAAGCGTGATCCCTTTGGAGAGCTGAGCTCAGGCCGGGACCCTCCGAATTCTGCCTGCCCGTAGACGTGGCTGCTAACATCCTTAGGTTAGTTGCAGTGCTAGGTGGTGTGAAAAGCATGTGGAAGGGTCAAGACGGTACCCAGGTGTACCTGAGTTGAGTCCAGCGATTTCCAACGGCCTTCTTCAATTAGAGTGCAGCTAGCTTGGAACTCCCATGTAGGAGTGTGTAGCAGCCATCTGCCTCCCAGATATACACACGTCTGAGAGTTGTGCTTATGGCCCACACCTCCCTCTTCCTGGCTGACTGTACGGGTCTCCTTCCACAGCTTTTCGTTGTATGCGGGATAGTTTCGGAATGAGAACCTAGTGTCTGCCTTGTCACTTTCGCGCCAGGCGGAAAGCTTCCTCCAGAGCATGAACACGCCTTTGGATTGAGCTTATGGCTCGCAGCTCCCACATGCTGAACGCCTGTATGCTAGGCTTCCAAAGGATTTCGCCCGATGCGGGATTCAGTGTTTCTGAGAGGCAAGTGTCTCTTAGCTCAATCCAGCGACTTCTGGGCCATTCCTGCCTCAGATGGCAGCTACATACTAACATCCAAACCTGAGTAGCTAGTTGAAAGCTGTCTGTCTGGGGGAACTTCCTTCTGTGAGATGAGCTGACACACGGGCCTTCCCAGTTCCACACTGCCTCCAGATGGAGTTACGAACATCCTCACTGTTCCTGTGGGTCAGAAGCTCATGGGACGCCAGGGTCAACCTGCAGGCTTCAATGACTGTGTCTCCGGGGCACTAGAGCGGTATTCATGGAACGTCCTGACTTACAATTCTGCTAGCTTCTCACGGCCCCAAGAAAGCGGCTAGGAGAACGCTGGCTTTGAAGCGTGCTCCCTTTGGAGAGCTGAGCTCAGGGCGGGACCCTCCCGCATGCTGCCTGCCCGTAGACGTGGCTGCTAACATCCTTAGGTTCGCTGCATGGAGAGGTGGTGAGAAAAGCATGTGGAAGGGTCAAGCCTGTACCCAGGTGTACCTGAGTTGAATCCAGCGATTTCCAACGGCCTTCTTCAATTAGAGTGCAGCTAGCTTGGAACTCCCATGTAGGAGTGTGTAGCAGCCATCTGCCTCCCAGACATACACACTTCTGAGAGTTGTGCTTATGGCCCATACTTTCTCCTCCTGGCTGCCTGTAAGGGTCCACGTCCACATATTTTCGTTGTATGAGGGATAGTTGCGGAATGAGAACCTAGTGTCTGCCTTGTCACTTTCGCGCCAGGCAGAAAGCTTCCTCCAGAGAATGCACACGCCTTTGGATTGAGCTTATGGCTCGCAGTTCCCACATGCTGAACGCCTGTACGCTAGGCTTCCAAAGGATTTTGCCCGATGCGGGATTCAGTTTTTCTGAGAGGCAAGTGTCTCTTAGCTCAATCCAGCGACTTCTGGGCCATTCCTGCCTCGGATGGCAGCTACATACTAACATCCAAACCTGAGTAGCTAGTTGAAAGCTGTCTGTCTGGGGGAACTTCCTTCTGTGAGATGAGCTGACACACGGTCCTTCCCAGTTCCACACTGCCTCCAGATGGAATTAGGAACATCTTCACTGGTCATGTGGGTCAGAAGCTCATGGGAGGCCAGGGGCAACCTGCTGGCTTCAATGGCTGTGTCTCCGAGGCACTAGAGCGGTATTCATGGAATGTCTGTGTTGCAATTCTGCTAGATTCTCATGGCCCTAAGAAGGCAGCTAGGAGAAAGCTGGCTTTAAAGCGTGCTCCCTTTGGAGAGCTGAGCTCAAGGCGGGACACTCCCACATGCTGCATGCCCGTAGACGTGGCTGCTAGCATCCTTAGGTTATTTGCAGGGAGAGGTGGTGAGAAAAGCATGTGGAAGAGTCGAGCCTGTACCCAGGTGTAACTGAGTTGAATCCAGCGATTTCCAACGGCGTTCTTCAGTTAGAGTGTAGCTAGCTTGGAACTCCCATGTAGGAATGTGTAGCAGCCATCTGCCTCCCAGGCATACACACTTCTGAGAGTTGAGCTTAAGGCCCGTACCTCCCTCCTCCTGGCTGCCTGTACGGGTCCGTTTCCACCGCTTTTCATTGTATGCGGAATAGTTGCGGAATGAGAACCTAGTGTCTGCCTTGTCACTTTCGCGACAGGTGGAAAGCTTCCTCCAGAGCATGCAACCACCTTTGGATTGAGCTTATGGCTCTTAGCTCCCACATGCTGAACGCCTGTATGCTTGGTTTCCAAAGGATTTCGCCCGAAGCGGGATTCAGGGTTTCTGAGTGGCAAGTGTCTCTTAGCACAATCCAGCGACTTCTGAGCCATTCCTGCCTCGGATGGCAGCTACATACTAACATCCAAACCTGAGTAGCTAGTTGAAAGCTGTCTGTCTGGGGGAACTTCCTTCTGTGAGATGAGCTGACACATGGTCCTTCCCAGTTCCACACTGCCTCCAGATGGAGTTACGAACATCCTCACTCGTCATTTGGTTCAGAAGCTAATCAGACGCCAGGGGCAACCTTCTGGCTTCAATGGCTGTGTCTCCGGGGCACTAGAGCGGTATTCATGGAACGTCCTGACTTACAATTCTGCTAGCTTCTCACGGCATTAAGAAGGCAGGCAGGAGAAAGCTGGCTTTGAAGCGTGCTCCCTTCGGAGAGCTGAGCTCAGGGCGGGGCCCTCCCGCATGCTGCCTGCCCATTGACGTGGCTGCTAACCTCCTTAGGTTAGTTGCAGGGAGAGGTGGAGAGAAAAGCATGTGGAAGAGTCAAGCCTGTACCCAGGTGTTCCTGAGTTGAATTCAGCGATTTCCAACGGCCTTCTTCAGTTAGAGTGTTGCTAGCTTGGAACTCCCATGTAGGAGTGAGTAGCAGACATCTGCCTCCCAGGCATACACACTTCTAAGCGTTGAGCTTATGGCCCATACCTCCCTCCTCTTGGCTGCCTGTACGGGTCCACTTCCACAGCTTTTCGTTGTATGCGTGATAGTTGTGGAATGAGAACCTAGTGTCTGCCTTGTCACTTTCGCGCCAGGAGGAAAGCTTCCTCCAGAGCATGCACACGCCTTTGAATTGAGCTTATGCCTTGTAGCTCCCACATGCTGAACGCCTGTACGCTTGGTTTCCGAAGGATTTCGCCCGATGCGGGATTCAGTGTTTCTGAGAGACAAGTGTCTCTTAGCACAATCCAGCGACTTCTGAGCCATTCCTGCCTCAGATTGCAGCTACATAGTAACATTCAAACCTGAGTAGCTAGTTGAAAGCTGTCTCTCTAGGGGAACTTCCTTCTGTGAGATGAGCTGACACACGGTCCTTCCCAGTTCCACACTGCCTGCAGATGGACTACGAACATCCTCACTGTTCATGTGGGTCAGAAGCTAATCAGACGCCAGGGGCAACCTGCTGGCTTCAATGGCTGTGTCTCCGAGGCACTAGAGCGGTATTCATGGAACGTCCTGACTTGCAATTCTTTTAGCTTCGCATGGCCCTAAGAAGGCAGCTAGGAGAAAGCTGGCTTTGAAGCGTGCTCCCTTTGGAGAGCTGAGCTCAGGGCGGGAACCTCCCGCATGCTGCCTGCCCGTAGACGTGGCTGCTAACATCGTTAGGTTAGTTGCAGGGAGAGGTGGTGAGAAAAGCATGTGGAAGGGTCAAGCCTGTACCCAGGTGTACCTGAGTTGAACCCAGTGATTTCCAACGGCCTTCTTCAATTAGAGTGCAGTTACCTTGGAACTCCCATGTAGGGGTGTGTAGCAGCCATCTGCCTCCCAGGCATACACACTTCTGAGAAGTTGTGCTTATGGCCCATACCTCCCTCCTCCTGGCTGCCTGTACGGGTCCGCTTCCACATCTTCTCGTTGTATGAGGGATATTTGCTGAATGAGAACCTAGTGTCTTTCTTGTCTCTTTCCCGCCAGGGGGAAAGCTTACTCCAGAGCATGCACATGCCTTTGGATTGAGCTTATGGCTCGCAGCTCCCACATGCTGAACGCCTGTACGCTAGGCTTCCAAAGGATTTCGCCCGATGCGGGATTCAGTGTTTCTGAGAGGCAAGTGTCTCTTAGCACAATCCAGCGACTTCTGAGCCATTCCTGCCTCGGATGGCAGCTACATACTAACATCCAATCCTGAGTAGCTAGTTGAAAGCTGTCTGTCTGGGGGACCTTCCTTCTGTGAGATGAGCTGACACAAGGTCCTTCCCAGTTCTACACTGCCTCCAGAAGGAGTTATGAACATCCTCACGGGTCATGTGGGTCAAAGGTCATGGGACGCCAGGGGCAACCTTCTGGCTTCAATGGCTGTGTCTCCGGGGCACTAGAGCTGTATTCATGGAACGTCCTAAGTTGCAATTCTGCTAGCTTCTCATGGCCCTAAGAAGGCAGCTAGGAGAAAGCTGGCTTTGAAGCGTGATCCCTTTGGAGAGCTGAGCTCAGGCCGGGACCCTCCGCATGCTGCCTGCCCGTAGACGTGGCTGCTAACATCCTTAGGTTAGTTGCAGTGCTAGGTGGTGTGAAAAGCATGTGGAAGGGTCAAGACGGTACCCTGGTGTACCTGAGTTGAATCCAGCGATTTCCAACGGCCTTCTTCAATTAGAATGCAGCTAGCTTGGAACTCCCATGTAGGAGTGTGTAGCAGCCATCTGCCTCCCAGATATACACACGTCTGAGAGTTGTGCTTATGGCCCATACCTCCCTCTTCCTGGCTGACTGTACGGGTCTCCTTCCAGAGCTTTTTGTTGTATGCGGGATAGTTTCGGAATGAGAACCTAGTGTCTGCCTTGTCACTTTCGCGCCAGGCGGAAAGCTTCCTCCAGAGCATGAACACGCCTTTGGATTGAGCTTATGGCTCGCAGCTCCCACATGCTGAACGCCTGTATGCTAGGCTTCCAAAGGATTTCGCCCGATGCGGGATTCAGTGTTTCTGAGAGGCAAGTGTCTCTTAGCTCAATCCAGCGACTTCTGGATTATTCCTGCCTCGGAAGGCAGCTACATACTAACATCCAAACCTGAGTAGCTAGTTGAAAGCTGTCTGTCTGGGGGAACTTCCTTCTGTGAGATGAGCTGACACACGGGCCTTCCCAGTTCCACACTGCCTCCAGATGGAGTTACGAACATCCTCACTGTTCCTGTGGGTCAGAAGCTCATGGGACGCCAGGGGCAACCTGCTGGCTTCAATGACTGTGTCTCCGAGGCACTAGAGCGGTATTCATGGAACGTCCTGACTTACAATTCTGCTAGCTTCTCACGGCCCCATGGAAGCTGCTAGGAGAACGCTGGCTTTGAAGCGTGCTCCCTTTGGAGAGCTGAGCTCAGGGCGGGACCCACCCGCATGCTGCCTGCCCGTAGACGTGGCTGCTAACATCCTTAGGTTCGCTGCATGGAGAGGTGGTGAGAAAAGCATGTGGAAGGGTCAAGCCTGTACCCAGGTGTACCTGAGTTGAATCCAGCGATTTCCAACGGCCTTCTTCAATTAGAGTGCAGCTAGCTTGGAACTCCCATGTAGGAGTGTGTAGCAGCCATCTGCCTCCCAGACATACACACTTCTGAGAGTTGTGCTTATGGCCCATACCTCCCTCCTCCTGGCTGCCTGTACGGGTCCGCTTTCACAGCTTTTCGTTGTATGCGGGATGGTTGCGGAATGAGAGCCTAGTGTCTGCCTTGTGACTTTCGCGTCAGGCGGAAAGCTTCCTCCAGAGCATGCACACGTCTTTGGATTGAGCTTATGGCTCGTAGCTCCCACATGCTGAAGGCCTGTACGCTAGGCTTCCAAAGGATTTCGCCCGATGCGGGATTCAGTGTTTCTGAGAGGCAAGTGTCTCTTAGCACAATCCAGCGACTTCTGAGCCATTCCTGCCTCGGATGGCAGCTACATACTAACATCCAAACCTGAGTAGCTAGTTGAAAGCTGTCTGTCTGGGGGACCTTCCTTCTGTGAGTTGAGCTGACACAAGGTCCTTCCCAGTTCTACACTGCCTCCAGATGGAGTTACGAACATCCTCACGGGTCATGTGGGTCAAAGGTCATGGGACGCCAGGGGCAACCTGCTGGCTTCAATGGCTGTGTCTCCGGGGCACTAGAGCTGTATTCATGGAACGTCCCAAGTTGCAATTCTGCTAGCTTCTCACGGCCCTAAGAAGGCAGCTAGGAGAAAGCTGGCTTTGAAGCGTGATCCCTTTGGAGAGCTGAGCTCAGGCCGGGACCCTCCGCATGCTGCCTGCCCGTAGACGTGGCTGCTAACATCCTTAGGTTAGTTGCAGTGCTAGGTGGTGTGAAAAGCATGTGGAAGGGTCAAGACGGTACCCAGGTGTACCTGAGTTGAATCCAGCGATTTCCAACGGCCTTCTTCAATTAGAGTGCAGCTAGCTTGGAACTCCCATGTAGGAGTGTGTGGCAGCCATCTGCCTCCCAGATATACACACGTCTGAGAGTTGTGCTTATGGCCCACACCTCCCTCTTCCTGGCTGACTGTATGGGTCTCCTTCCACAGCTTTTCGTTGTATGCGGGATAGTTTCGGAATGAGAACCTAGTGTCTGCCTTGTCACTTTCGCGCCAGGCGGAAAGCTTCCTCCAGAGCATGAACACGCCTTTGGATTGAGCTTATGGCTCGCAGCTCCCACATGCTGAACGCCTGTATGCTAGGCTTCCAAAGGATTTCGCCCGATGCGGGATTCAGTGTTTCTGAGAGGCAAGTGTCTCTTAGCTCAATCCAGCGACTTCTGGGCCATTCCTGCCTCAGATGGCAGCTACATACTAATATCCAAACCTGAGTAGCTAGTTGAAAGCTGTCTGTCTGGGGGAACTTCCTTCTGTGAGATGAGCTGACACACGGGCCTTCCCAGTTCCACACTGCCTCCAGATGGAGTTACGAACATCCTCACTGTTCCTGTGGGTCAGAAGCTCAAGGGACGCCAGGGTCAACCTGCTGGCTTCAATGACTGTGTCTCCGGGGCACTAGAGCGGTATTCATGGAACGTCCTGACTTACAATTCTGCTAGATTCTCACGGCCCCAAGAAAGCTGCTAGGAGAATGCTGGCTTTGAAGCGTGCTCCCTTTGGAGAGCTGAGCTCAGGGCGGGACCCTCCCGCATGCTGCCTGCCCGTAGACGTGGCTGCTAACATCCTTAGGTTCGCTGCATGGAGAGGTGGTGAGAAAAGCATGTGGAAGGGTCAAGCCTGTACACAGGTGTACCTGAGTTGAATCCAGCGATTTCCAACAGCCTTCTTCAATTAGAGTGCAGCTAGCTTGGAACTCCCATGTAGGAGTGTGTAGCAGCCATCTGCTTCCCAGGCATACACACTTCTGAGAGTTGTGTTTATGGCCCATGCCTCCCTCCTCCTGGCTGCCTGTACGGGTCCGCTTCCACAGCTTTTCGTTGCATGAGGGATAGTTGCAGAATGAGAACCTAGTGTCTGCCTTGTCACTATCGCGCCAGGCGGAAAGCGTCCTCCAGAGCATGCACACGCCTTTGGATTGAGGTTATGGCTCGTAGCTCCCACATGCTGAACGCCTGTATGCTTGGTTTCCAAAGGATTTCGCCCGATGCGGGTTTCAGTGTTTCTGAGAGGCAAGTGTCTCTTAGCACAATCCAGTGACTTCTGAGCCATTCTTACCTCGGATGGCAGCTACATACTAACATCCAAACCTGAGTAGCTAGTTGAAAGCTGTCTATCTGGGGGAACTTCCTTCTGTGAGATGAGCTGACACACGGTCCTTCCCAGTTCCACACTGCCTCCAGATGGAGTTACGAACATCCTCACGGGTCATGTGGGTCAAAAGCCATGTGACGCCAGGGGCAACCTGCTGGCTTCAATGGATGTGTCTCCGAGGCACTAGAGCGGTATTCATGGAACGTCCTGACTTACAATTCTGCTAGCTTCTCACGGCCCTAAGAAGGCAGCTGGGAGAAAGCTGGCTTTCAAGCGTGCTCCCTTTGGAGAGCTGAGCTCAGGGCGGGTCCCTCCCGCATGGTGCCTGCCCGTAGACGTGGCTGCTAACATCCTTAGGTTAGTTGCAGGGAGAGGTGGTGAGAAAAGCATGTGGAAGGGTCAAGCCTGTACCCAGGTGTACCTGAGTTGAACCCAGTGATTTCCAACGGCCTTCTTCAATTAGAGTGCAGTTACCTTGGAACTCCCATGTAGGAGTGTGTAGCAGCCATCTGCCTCCCAGGCATACACACTTCTGAGAGTTGTGCTTATGGCCCATACCTCCCTCCTCCTGGCTGCCTGTACGGGTCCGCTTCCACAGCTTCTCGTTGTATGAGGGATAGTTGCTGAATGAGAACCTAGTGTCTTTCTTGTCACTTTCCCGCCAGGGGGAAAGCTTACTCCAGAGCATGCACATGCCTTTGGATTGAGCTTATGGCTCGCAGCTCCCACATGCTGAACGCCTGTACGCTAGGCTTCCAAAGGATTTCGCCCGATGCGGGATTCAGTGTTTCTGAGAGGCAAGTGTCTCTTAGCACAATCCATCGACTTCTGAGCCATTCCTGCCTCGGATGGCAGCTATATACTAACATCCAAACCTGAGTAGCTAGTTGAAAGCTGTCTGTCTGGGGGACCTTCCTTCTGTGAGATGAGCTGACACAAGGTCCTTCCCAGTTCTACACTGCCTCCAGAAGGAGTTACGAACATCCTCACGGGTCATGTGGGTCAAAGTTCATGGGACGCCAGGGGCAACCTTCTGGCTTCAATGGCTGTGTCTCCGGGGCACTAGAGCTGTATTCATGGAACGTCCTAAGTTGCAATTCTGCTAGCTTCTCATGGCCCTAAGAAGGCAGCTAGGAGAAAGCTGGCTTTGAAGCGTGATCCCTTTGGAGAGCTGAGCTCAGGCCGGGACCCTCCGCATGCTGCCTGCCCGTAGACGTGGCTGCTAACATCCTTAGGTTAGTTGCAGTGCTAGGTGGTGTGAAAAGCATGTGGAAGGGTCAAGACGGTACCCTGGTGTACCTGAGTTGAATCCAGCGATTTCCAACGGCCTTCTTCAATTAGAATGCAGCTAGCTTGGAACTCCCATGTAGGAGTGTGTAGCAGCCATCTTCCTCCCAGATATACACACGTCTGAGAGTTGTGCTTATGGCACATACCTCCCTCTTCCTGGCTGACTGTACGGGTCTCCTTCCACAGCTTTTTGTTGTATGCGGGATAGTTTCGGAATGAGAACCTAGTGTCTGCCTTGTCACTTTCGCGCCAGGCGGAAATCTTCCTCCAGAGCATGAACACGCCATTGGATTGAGCTTATGGCTCGCAGCTCCCACATGCTGAACACCTGTATGCTAGGCTTCCAAAGGATTTCGCCCGATGCGGGATTCAGTGTTTCTGAGAGGCAAGTGTCTCTTAGCTCAATCCAGCGACTTCTGGATTATTCCTGCCTCGGAAGGCAGCTACATACTAACATCCAAACCTGAGTAGCTAGTTGAAAGCTGTCTGTCTGGGGGAACTTCCTTCTGTGAGATGAGCTGACACACGGGCCTTACCAGTTCCACACTGCCTCCAGATGGAGTTACGAACATCCTCACTGGTACTGAGCGTCAGAAGCTCATGGGACGCCAGGGGCAACCTGCTGGCTTCAATGACTGTGTCTCCGAGGCACTAGAGCGGTATTCATGGAACGTCCTGACTTACAATTCTGCTAGCTTCTCACGGCCCCAAGAAAGCTGCTAGGAGAACGCTGGCTTTGAAGCGTGCTCCCTTTGGAGAGCTGAGCTCAGGGCGGGACCCTCCCGCATGCTGCCTGCCCGTAGACGTGGCTGCTAACATCCTTAGGTTCGCTGCATGGAGAGGTGGTGAGAAAAGCATGTGGAAGGGTCAAGCCTGTACACAGGTGTACCTGAGTTGAATCCAGCGATTTCCAACGGCCTTCTTCAATTAGAGTGCAGCTAGCTTGGAACTCCCATGTAGGAGTGTGTAGCAGCCATCTGCCTCCCAGACATACACACTTCTGAGAGTTGTGCTTTTGGCCCATAACTTCTCCTCCTGGCTGCCTGTAAGGGTCCACGTCCACATATTTTCGTTGTATGAGGGATAGTTGCGGAATGAGAACCTAGTGTCTGCCTTGTCACTTTCGCGCCAGGCAGAAAGCTTCCTCCAGAGAATGCACACGCCTTTGGATTGAGCTTATGGCTCGCAGCGCCCACATGCTGAACGCCTGTATGCTAGGCTTCCAAAGGATTTTGCCCGATGCGGGATTCAGTTTTTCTGAGAGGCAAGTGTCTCTTAGCTCAATCCAGCGACTTCTGGGCCATTCCTGCCTCGGATGGCAGCTACATACTAACATCCAAACCTGAGTATCTAGTTGAAAGCTGTCTGTCTGGGGGAACTTCCTTCTGTGAGATGAGCTGACACACGGTCCTTCCCAGTTCCACACTGCCTCCAGATGTAATTAGGAACATCTTCACTGGTCATGTGGGTCAGAAGCTCATGGGACGCCAGGGGCAACCTGCTGGCTTCAATGGCTGTGTCTCCGAGGCACTAGAGCGGTATTCATGGAATGTCTGTGTTGCAATTCTGCTAGCTTCTCATGGCCCTAAGAAGGCAGCTATGAGAAAGCTGGCTTTGAAGCGTGCTCCCTTTGGAGAGCTGAGCTCAGGGCGGGACACTCCCACATGCTGCATGCCCGTAGACGTGGCTGCTAGCATCCTTAGGTTATTTGCAGGGAGAGGTGGTGAGAAAAGCATGTGGAAGTGTCGAGCCTGTACCCAGGTGTACCTGAGTTGAATCCAGCGATTTCCAACGGCGTTCTTCAGTTAGAGTGAAGCTAGCTTGGAACTCCCATGTAGGAATGTGTAGCAGCCATCTGCCTCCCAGGCATACACACTTCTGAGAGTTGAGCTTAAGGCCCGTACCTCCCTCCTCCTGGCTGCCTGTACGGGTCCGTTTCCACCGCTTTTCGTTGTATGCGGAATAGTTGCGGAATGAGAACCTAGTGTCTGCCTTGTCACTTTCGCGACAGGTGGAAAGCTTCCTCCAGAGCATGCAACCGCCTTTGGATTGAGCTTATGGCTCTTAGCTCCCACATTCTGAACGCCTGTACGCTTGGTTTCCAAAGGATTTCGCCCGAAGCGGGATTCAGGGTTTCTGAGAGGCAAGTGTCTCTTAGCACAATCCAGCGACTTCTGAGCCATTCCTGCCTCGGATGGCAGCTACATACTAACATCCAAACCTGAGTAGCTAGTTGAAAGCTGTCTGTCTGGGGGAACTTCCTTCTGTGAGATGAGCTGACACACGGTCCTTCCCAGTTCCACACTGCCTCCAGATGGAGTTACGAACATCCTCACTCGTCATTTGGTTCAGAAGCTAATCAGACGCCAGGGGCAACCTGCTGGCTTCAATGGCTGTGTCTCCGGGGCACTAGAGCGGTATTCATGGAACGTCCTGACTTACAATTCTGCTAGCTTCTCACGGCATTAAGAAGGCAGCCAGGAGAAAGCTGGCTTTGAAGCGTGCTCCCTTTGGAGAGCTGAGCTCAGGGTGGACACTCCCGAATGCTGCCTGCCCGTAGATGTGGCTGCTAACATCCTTAGGTTAGTTGCAGGGAGAGGTGGTGAGAAAAGCATGTGGAAGGGTCAAGCCTGTACCCAGGTGTACCTGAGTTGAATCCTGCGATTTCCAAAGGCCTTCTTCAATTAAGTGCAGCTAGCTTGGAACTCCAGTGGAGGAGTGTTTAGCAGCCATCTTCCTCCCAGACATACACACTTCTGAGAATTGTGCTTATGGTCCGTACCTCCCTCCTCCTGGCTGCCTGTACGGGTCCGCTTCCACAGCTTTTCGTTGTATGCGGGATAGTTGCGGAATGAGAACCTAGTGTCTGCCTTGTCACTTTCGCGCCAGGCGGAAAGCTGCCTCCAGAGCATGCACACACCTTTGGGTTGAGCTTATGGCTCGTAGCTCCCACATGCTGAACGCCTGTATGCTAGGCTTCCAAAGGATTTCGCCGGATGCGGGATTCAGTGTTTCTGAGAGGCACGTGTCTCTTAGCACAATCCAGCGACTTCTGAGCCATTCTGCCTCGGATGGCAGCTACATACTAACATCCAAACCTGAGTAGCTAGTTGAAAGCTTTCTGTCTGGGGGAACTTCCCTCTGTGAGATGAGCTGACACACGGTCCTTCCCAGTTCCACACTGCCTCCAGATGGAGTTAGGAACATCCTCACGCGTCATGTGGGTCAAATGTCATGGGACGCCAGGGGCAACCTGCTGGCTTCAATGGCTGTGTCTCCAGGGCACTAGAGCGGTATTCATGGAACGTCCTAAGTTGCAATTCTGCTAGCTTCTCACGGCCCTATGAAGGCAGCTAGGAGAAAGCTGGCTTTGAAGCGTGCTCCCTTTGGAGAGCTGAGCTCAGGGCGGGACCCTCCCGCATGCTGCCTGCCCGTAGACGTGGCTGCTAACATCCTTATGTTAGTTGCAGGGAGAGGTGGTGAGAAAAGCATGTGGAAGGGTCAAGTCTGTAACCAGGTGTACCTGAGTTGATTCCAGCGATTTCCAACGGCCTTCTTCAATTAGAGTGCAGCTCGCTTGGAACTCCCATGTAGGAGTGTGTAGCAGCCATCTGCCTCACAGACATACACACTTCTGAGAGTTGTGCTTATGGCCCATACCTTCTCCTCCTGGCTGCCTGTAAGGGTCCACGTCCACATATTTTCGTTGTATGAGGGATAGTTGCGGAATGAGAACCTAGTGTCTGCCTTGTCACTTTCGCGCCAGGCAGAAAGCTTCCTCCAGAGAATGCACACGCCTTTGGATTGAGCTTATGGCTCGCAGCGCCCACATGCTGAACGCCTGTACGCTAGGCTTCCAAAGGATTTTGCCCGATGCGGGATTCAGTTTTTCTGAGAGGCAAGTGTCTCTTAGCTCAATCCAGCGACTTCTGGGCCATTCCTGCCTCGGATGGCAGCTACATACTAACATCCAATCCTGAGTAGCTAGTTGAAAGCTGTCTGTCTGGGGGAACTTCCTTCTGTGAGATGAGCTGACACACGGTCCTTCCCAGTTCCACACTGCCTCCAGATGGAATTACGAACATCTTCACTGGTCATGTGGGTCAGAAGCTAATCAGACGCCAGGGGCAACCTGCTGGCTTCAATGGCTGTGTCTCTGAGGCACTAGAGCGGTATTCATTGAATGTCTGTGTTGCAATTCTGCTAGCTTCTCATGGCCCTAAGAAGGCAGCTAAGAGAAAGCTGGCTTTGAAGCGTGCTCCCTTTGGAGAGCTGAGCTCAGGGCGGGACACTCCCACATGCTGCATGCCCGTAGACGTGGCTGCTAGCATCCTTAGGTTATTTGCAGGGAGAGGTGGTGAGAAAAGCATGTGGAAGAGTCGAGCCTGTACCCAGGTGTGCCTGAGTTGAATCCAGCGATTTCCAACGGCGTTCGTCAGTTAGAGTGTAGCTAGCTTTGAACTCCCATGTAGGAATGTGTAGCAGCCATCTGCCTCCCAGTCATACACACTTCTGAGAGTTGAGCTTAAGGCCCGTACCTCCCTCCTCCTGGCTGCCTGTACGGGTCCGCTTCCACAGCTTTTCGTTGTATGAGGGATAGTTGCCGAATGAGAACCTAGTGTCTTTCTTGTCACGTTCGCGCCAGGGTGAAAGCTTCCTCCAGAGCATGCACACGCCTTTGGATTGAGCTTATGGCTCGCAGCTCCCACATGCTGAACGCCTGTACGCTAGGCTTCCAAAGGATTTCGCCCGATGCGGGATTCAGTGTTCCTGAGAGGCAAGTGTCTCTTAGCACAATCCAGCGACTTCTGAGCCATTCCTGCCTCGGATGGCAGCTACATACTAACATCCAAAACTGAGTAGCTAGTTGAAATATGTCTGTCTGGGGGAACTTCCTTCTGTGAGATGACCTGACACACGGTCCTTCCCAGTTCCACACTGCCTCCAGATGGAGTTACGAACATCCTCACTGGTCCTGTGGGTCAGAGGCTCATGGGACGCCAGGGGCAACCTGCTGGCTTCAATGGCTGTGTCTCCGGGGCACTAGAGTGGTTCAATGAATGTCCTGACTTGGAATTCTGCTAACCCTAACCCTAACCCTAACCCTAACCCTAACCCTAACCCGCACCCTTACCCTAACCCTAACCCTAACCCTAACCCTAACACTATCCCTAACCCGTTCTCTAAACCTAAACCTAACCCTAAATCTAACCCTAATCCGTACTATAACCATAACCTAACCTTAACCCTAAACCTAAACCTAACCCGTACTCTAACCCTATCCCGTAGCCTAACACTGAGTCTAACCCTAACCCTAACTCTACCCCGCACCTAAACCTATCCCTAACCCTAACCCTAACCCGCACCTAAACCTAACCCTAACCCGTACCCAAACCCTAACCCGTAACCTAATCCTAAACCTAACCCTAACACTATCCCTAAATCGTACTCTAAACCTAAACCTAACCCTAAATCTAACCCTAACACGTACTATAACCATAAACCTAACCCTAAACCTAAACCTAAACCTAACCCGTACTCTAACCCTATCCCTTAGCCTAACACTAAGTCTAACCCTAACCCCTAACCCTAAACCTAACCCTAACCCTAACACTTACCCTAACACGAACCCAAACATTAAACCTAACCCGTACCCTAACACTAACCCAAACCCGTACTCTAACCCTAACCTTAACCCTAACCCTAACTCTAACACTAATCGAACCCGTACTCTAACACTAACCCTAAACCTAAACATAACCCTAACCCGTTCTCTAACCCTAAACCTAACCCTAACACTAACCCTAACCCCCTACTATAACCCTAACCCTAAACCTAACGCTAATCCTAACCCTTACTCGTAACCTAACCCGAAATCGTACCCTAAACCTTACCCTAACCCTAACCCGAACCCTAAACCGCACCCTAAACTTAACCCTAACCCTAACCCAAACCATAAAACTTAACCGTAACCTAACCCTAATCCATACCCTAACCATAACCCTAACCTTAACCATAACCTTAACCCGTACCCTAATTCTAAAACTAACCCGTACCCTAATCCCAACCCTAACCTTAATACGTACCCTAACACAAACCCTAACCCTAACCCTGACCCTAAACCTAACCCTAACCCTTACACTAACCCTAACCCTAACCCTAACCCGCACCCTAAACCTAAACCTAACCCGTACCCTAACCCTAATCCGTAACCTAAACCTAACCGTAACCCTAAACTTAACCCGTACGCTAACCCTCTCCCATACCCTAAACCTAACCATAACTCATATCCTAACCCTAAACCTAACCCTAAGCCTAACCCGTACATTAACCCTAACCCTAACCCTAACCATACTCTAACCCTAACACTAACCCTCACCTTAACCCTAACCCATTCTGTAAACCTATACCGTACCATAACCCTAAAACTAACCTGTACCCTAAACCTAATCCGTACCCTAAACCTAACCCGTACACTAACCCTAACCCTAACCCTAAACTGTACCCTAAACCTAACTCTAACCCTAACCAGTACCCTAACCCTAACCCTAACCCTGAACCTAACCCTACCCCTAACCCGTACCCTAAGCCTAACCCTAAACCTAACCCTAACCCTAAACTTAACCCGTACGCTAACCCTATCCCGTACCCTAAACCTAACCCTAACCCGTATCCTAACTCTAAACCTAACCCTAAGCCTAAACCGTACATTAACCCCAACCCTAACACTAACCTCTAACCGTAACCCTAACCCGACCTTAACCCTAAAACTAACCCGTACCCTAACCCCAACCCTAACCCTAACCCGTACCCTAACACTAACCCGAACCCTAACACTAACCCTTACCCTAACCATAAACCGTACCATAACCCTAAACGTAACCCTAACCCGTACCCAAACCCTAACTCTAACCCGTACCCTAACCTTAACCCTAACCCTAACCCGCACACTAAACCTACCCCTAACCCTAGACCTAACATGTACACTGAACCTATCCCGTAACGTAAAATTAACGCTAAACCGTACCGTAAACCTAACACTAACCCTAACCCTAACCCTAACCCTAACCCTAACCCTAACCCGTACACTAACACTAACCAGAACCCTAACCCTAACCCTAACCCTAAACGTACACTAACCCTAACCCTAACCCTAACCCTAACCCTAACACTAACCCTAACCCATACTCTAAACTAACCCTAACCCTAAACCTAACCCTATCCCGTACTCTAACCCTAACCCTAAACCTAACACTAACCATAACCCTAACACTAAACCTAACCCGTTCTCTAACCCTAAACCTAACCCTAACACTAACCCTAAACCCTACTATAACCCTAAACCTAAACCTAACCCTAACCCTAACCCTAACTCGTACCGTAACCCGAACCCATACCCTAACCGTAACCCTAACCCTAAACCTAAACCTAAACCTAACCCTGACCGTAACTCTAAACCTAATCCCGTACCCTAACCCTAACCCGCATCCTAAACCTAACGCTAACCCTAGACCTAACCTGTACCCTAACCCTAACCCGTACCTAACACTAACCCCAAACCTAACCCTAACCCATACCATAACCCTAACACTAACCCTAACCCGTACCCTAAACCTAACCCGTACCCATCCCTAACCCGATGCCTAACCCTAACCCACAACCTAAAACTAACCCTAACCCTAGACCTAAACCGTACCCTAAACCTAAACCACACCCTAACCCTAACCCTTACTTTAAAAGTAACCCTAACCCATACCCTAACCCTAAAACTAACCCGTACCCTAACCCCAACCCTAACCCTAACCCATACCCTAACACTAACCCTAACTCTTACCCTGACCCAAAACCTTACCCTAACCCGTACACTAACCCTAACCCTAACCCTAACCCGCAACCTAAACTTAACCCTAACCAGTAACCTAACCCTAACCCGTAACCTAAACCTAACCCAAACCCTAAACTTAACCCGTACACTAACCCTATCCCGTACCCTAAACCTAACACTAACCCGTAACCTAACCCTAAACCTAACCCTAAGCCTAACCCATACATTAACCCTAACCCTAAACCTAACACTAACCCTACCCCGTACTCTAACCCTAACCCTAACCCTAACCCTCTCCCGTACCCTAACCCTAACCCTAACCCTTTCCCTAACCCCAACACTAACCCTAACCCGTACTCTATCCTTAACGCTAACCCTAACCCTAACCCTAACCCTAACCCATACTGTAACCCTAACCCGTGCCATAACCCTAACCCTAACCCTATCCGTACACTAACCCTAACCCTAACCCTAACACAAAACCTTACCATACTCTAACCCTAACCCTAACCCTAATCCGTACCCCAAACCTAACCCTAAACATAACTCGTACCCTAACCCTAACACTAACCCTGACCCTAATCCTAATCCTAACCCGTACCCTAAGCCTAACACATACTCTAATCCTAACCCTAAACCTAACCCTAACCCTAACCCGTACACTAAACCTAACCCTAACGCTTGACATAACCCGTACCCAACCCTATCCCGAACCCTTACCCTAACCCTAACCCATACCCTAGCTCTAACCCTAACCCTAACCCGCACCCTAAATGTAAACCTAACCCTAACCCTAACCATAACCCTTACCGTACCATAACCCTAACACATACCCTAACCCTAACCCTAACCTTAACGGTAACCCTGACCTATACACTAACCCTAAAACTAACCCGTAACCTAACCCCAACCCCAACCCTAACCCGTACCATAACCCTATCCCAAACGCTAACCCTGACCGTAAACCTAACCCTAACCCGTACCCTAATCCTAACCCTACCCCTAACCCTAAACCTAACCCTCACCTAAACCTAACCCTAACCCTACCCTAACACTAACCTGTAACCTAAACCTAACCTAACACTAAACTTAACACATACGCTAACCCTATCCTGTACCCTAAACCTAACCCTAACCTGTAACCTAACCCTAACCCTAACCCTAAACCTATCTGTACACTAACACTAACCCTAACCCTAACACAAACCCTAACCGTACTCTAACCCTAACCCTAACCCTAAACCTAACCCTGACCCTAACCCTAACCCTAACCCGTACCTTAAACCTAACCCGTACACTAACCCTAACCCTAACCCTAATCCGTACCCCAAACCTAACCCTAACCATAACTCGCACCCTAACCCTACCCTAGCCCTGACCCTAATCCTAATCCTAAACCGTACCCTAAGCCTAACCCATACTCTGATCCTAACCCTAACCCTAACCCTAAACCGTACACTAAACCTAACCTTACCCCTTGACCTAACCCGTACCCAACCCTATCCCGAACCCTTACCCTAACCCTAACCCATACACTGGCTCTAACCCTAACCCTAACCCTCACCCTAAACCTAAACCTAACCCTAACCATAACCCTTAACCGTACCGTAACCCTAAACCATACCCTAACCCTAACCCTAACCTTAACCGTAACCCTGACCTGTATCCTAACTCTAAAACTAACCCGTAACCTAACCCCAACCCTAATCCTAACCCGTACCATAACCCTATCACAAACGTTAACCCTGACCCTAAACCTAACCCTAACCCGTACCCTAACCCTAAACCGTACCCTAACCCTAACCCTAAACCTAACCCATACCCTAACCCTAAACGTAACGCTAACCCGTACCCAAACACTATCCCTAACACGTACCCTAAACCTAACCCTAACCCGCACACTAAACCTAACCCTAACCCTAGACCTAACATGTACACTAACTCTATCCCGTACCCCAGCCTTAATCCAAACCCGTACCGTAACTTTAACACTAACCCTAACCCTAACCTGAACCCGTACACTAACCCAAACCCGAACCCTAAACCTAACCCTAACCCGTACCATAACCCTACCCGTTTCCTAACCCTAACCCTAAATATAACCCCTAACTCTAACACTAACCCGTAACCTAAACCTAACCTAACACTAAACTTAACCCATACGCTAACCCTATCCTGTACCCTAAACCTAACCCTAACCCGTAACCTAACCCTAACCCTAACCCTAACCCTATCGGTCCACTAACCCTAACCCTAACCCTAACCCATAGCCTAACTCTAACCCGAACTCTAACCCTAACACTAACCCGTACCCTAACCCTACCCATTTCCTAACCCTAACCCTAAATATAACCCCTAACACTAACACTAACCGTAACCCTTACCCTAACCCGTACCCTGGTGGTAAACCTAACCCATACCCTAACACTAAACCAAACCCTTACTCTAACCCTAACCTTAACCCTAAACCGCACCCTAAACTTAACCCTAACCCTAACCCAAACCATAAACCTTAACCGTAACCTAACCCTAATCCATACCCTAACCATAACCCTAACCCTAAACATAACCCTAACCCGTACCCTAACTCAAAAATGAACCCGTACCCTAACCCCAACCCTAAACTTAATACGTACCCTAACACTAACCCTAACCCTAACCCTGACCCTAAACCTAACCCTAACCCGTACCCTAACCCTAATCCGTAACCTAAACCTAACCGTAACCCTAAACTTAACCCGTACGCTAACCCTCTCCCGTACCCTAAACCTAACCCTAACCCATATCCTAATCCTAAACCTAACCCTAAGCCTAACCCGTACATTAACCCTAACCCTAACCTTAACCATACTCTAACCCTAACATTAACCCTCACCTTAACCCTAACCCGTACTGTAAACCTAAACCGTACCATAACCCTAAAACTCACCCATACCCTAAACCTAACCCGTACTCTAAACCTAATCCGTACACTAACCCTAACCCTAACCCTAAACCGTACCCTAAAGCTAACTCTAACCCTAACCCTTACCCTAACCCTAACCCTAAAACTAAACCTACCCTAACACTTACCCTAAACCGAACCCTAACCCGTACCCTAACCCTAAACCTAGCCCTAACCCTGACCCTAACCCTAAACCTAATCCCGTACACTAACCCTAACCCTAACCCGTAACCTAAACCTAACCCTAACCCTAAACTTAACCCATACGCTACCCCTATCCCGTACCCTAAACCTAACCCTAACCCGTATCCTAACTCTAAACCTAACCCTAAGCCTAAACCGTACATTAACCCCAACCCTAACACTAACACTAACACTAATCCTACCCAGTATTCTAACCCTAAAGCTAACCCTAACCCTAACCCGTACCCTAACCCTAACCCTAACCCTAAACCTAACCTTAACCCTAACCCTAACACTAACCCTAACCCGTACTCTAACCCTAACCCTAACCCTAACACTAACCCTAACTGTACTCTAACACTAACCCTAACCCTCACCCTAACCCTAACCTGTACTGTAACCCTAACCCGTACCAAAACCCTAACCTTAACCCGCAACCAACCCTAAACCTAACTCATACCCTAACCCTAACGCTGACCCTAACCCTAACCCGTACTGTAACCCTATACCATACCATAAACCTAAAACTAACCCATACCCTAAACCTAACCCATACCCTAAACCTAACCCGTACTTTAACCCTAACCCTAACCCTAACCCTAACACTAACCTTAACCCTGACCCTAAACCTAACCCTAACTCTAACCCTAACCCGTACTCTAAACCTAACCCTAAACCTAAACCTAACCCTAACCTGTACTCTAACCCTATCCCGTCCCCTAAAACTAACCCTTAACCTAACCCTAAACCTAAATCATACTCTAACCCTAAACGTAACCCTAACCCGTACCCAAACCCTAAACCAAACACGTACCCTAACCCTAACCCTAATCCTAAACCTTACCCTAACCCGTACCCAAACGGTAAACCTAACCAGTACCCTAACACTAACCCAAACCCGTACTCTCACCCTAACCCTAACACTAACACTAACCCTACCCCGCACGCTAACACTAAACCTAAACCTAACCCTAACCCGTACCCTAACCCTAACCCTAACCCTAACACTAATCCTAAACCGTACTCTAACCATAACCCTAACCCTAACGCTAACCCTCCCCGTACTCTAACACTAACCCTACCCCTAACCCTAACCCGTACGCTAACCCTAACCCTAAACCTAACCCTAACACTAACCCTAACCCGTACTCTATCCCTAAGCCTAACCCTAACACTAAACGTATTCTAACCCTAACCCTAACCCTCACCCTAACCCTAACCCGTACTGTAACCCTAACACATACCATAACCCTAAACCTAACCCGTACCCTAACCCTAACCCTAATTCGTACCCTAAACCTAACCCTAACCCTGACCCTAACCCTAACCCTAACCCGTATCCTAACCCTAACCCATACCCTAAACCTAAACTTAAACCTAAACCGTACCCTAAACCTAACGCTAACCCGTACCCTAAACCTAACTCTAACCCTAACCCGTACCCTAACCCTAACCCTAACCCTGAACCTAACCCTACCCCTAACCCGTACCCTAATCCTAACCCTAAACCTAACCCTAACCCTAAACTTAACCCATACGCTACCCCTATCCCGTAGCCTAAACCTAACCCTAACCCGTATCCTAACTCTAAACCTAACCCTAAGCCTAAACCGTACATTAACCCCAACCCTAACACTAACACTAACACTAATCCTACCCTGTATTCTAACCCTAAAGCTAACCCTAACACTAACCCGTACCCTAACCCTAACCCTAACCCTAAACCTAACCTTAACCCTAACCCTAACACTAACCCTAACCCGTACTCTAACCCTAACCCTAACCCTAACACTAACCCTAACCGTACTCTAACACTAACCCTAACCCTCACCCTAACCCTAACCTGTACTGTAACCCTAATCCGTACCAAAACCCTAACCTTAACCCGCAACCTAACCCTAAACCTAACTCGTACCCTAACCCTAACGCTGACCCTAACCCTAAACCGTACTGTAACCCTATACCGTAACATAACCCTAAAACTAACCCATACCCTAAACCTAACCCGTACCCTAAACCTAACCCGAACTTTAACCCTAACCCTAACCTAAACCCCAACACAAATATAACCCTGACCCTAAACCTAACCCTAACTCTAACCCTAACCCGTACTCTAACCCTAACCCTAAACCTAAACCTAACCCTAACCCATACTCTAACCCTATCCCGTCCCCTAAAACTAACCCTTAACCTAACCCTAAACCTAACTCGTACTCTAACCCTAAACGTAACCCTAACCCGTACACAAACCCTAAACCTAACACGTACCCTAACCCTAACCCTAATCCTAAACCTTACCCTAATCCGTACCCAAACGGTAAACCTAACCAGTACCCTAACACTAACCCAAACCCGTACTCTAACCCTAACCCTAACCCTAACACTAACCCTACCCCGCACGCTAACACTAACCCTAAACCTAACCCTAACCCGTACCCTAACCCTAACCCTAACACTAATCCTAACCCGTACTCTAACCATAACCCTAACCCTAACACTAACCCTCCCCGTACTCTAAAACTAACCCTACCCCTAACCCTAACCCGTACGCTAATCCTAACCCTAAACCTAACCCTAACACTAACCCTAACCCGTACTCTATCCCTAAGCCTAACCCTAACCCTAAACGTATTCTAACCCTAACCCTAACCCTCACCCTAACCCTAACCCGTACTGTAACCCTAACACATACCATAACCCTAAACCTAACCCGTACCCTAACCCTAACCCTAATTCGTACCCTAACCCTAACCCTAACCCTGACCCTAACCCTCACCCTAAACCGTATCCTAAACCTAACCCATACCCTAAACCTAAACTTAAACCTAACCCGTACCCTAAACCTAACCCTAACCCGTACCCTAAACCTAACCCTAACCCTAACTCTACGCTGACCCTAACACTAACCTTAACCCGTACCCTAATCCTAACCCATACCCCAACCCTAACCCTAATCCTAACCCTAACCCTAATCCGTACCCTAAACCTAACCCGTACACTAACCCTAACCCTAACCCTAAACTGTACCCTAAACCTAACACTATCCCTAACCCGTACTCTAACCCTAAACCTAACCCTATCTCTAACCCAAACCCGTACTCTAACCCTAAACCTAACCCTAAACCTAACCCTAACCCAAACCCATACTCTAACCCTGTCCCGTAGCCTAACACAAACTCTAACACTTACCCCTAACTCTAACCCTATCCCTAACATTTACCTAACCCGTACCAAAACGGTAAACCTAACCCGTTTCCTAACACTAACCCAAACCCGAACTCTAACCCTAACCCTAACCCTAACCCTAAACCGCACCCTAAACTTAACCCTAACCCTAACGCTAACCATAACCCTTAACCGTACCCTAACCCTAACCCTAACTCGTACCCTAACCCTAACACTGACCCTAACCCTAACCCGTACACTAACCCTAACCCGTACTCTAATCCTAACCCTAACCCTAACCCAAATCCGCACCCTAAACTTAACCCTAACCCTAACCCAAACCATAACCCTTAACCGTAACCTAACCCTAACCCATACCCTAACCCTAACCTTAACCTTAACCGTAACCCTAACCCGACCCTAACCCTAAAACTAACCCGTACCCTAACCCCAACCCTAAACCTAACCCGTACCCTAACACTAACCCATACCCTAACACTAACCCTTACCCTAACCATAAACCTAACCCTTAGCCTAACCCTAAACGTAACCCTAACCCGTACCCTAACCCTAACCCTAACCCTTTCCCTAACCCTAACACTGACCCTAACCCTAACCCGTACACTAACGCTAAACCGTACCCTAATCCTAACACTAACCCTAACCCTATCGGTACTCCAACCCTAACCCTAACCCTACCCCGTACTCTAACCCTAAGCCTAACTCTAACCACAACCCGTACCTTAACCCTTAACCTAACCCTAACACTAACCCTACCCCGTAACCTAACCCTAACCCTAAACCTAACCTTAACCCTAAACCGTACCTTAAACCTATCCCTAACCCTAACCCTGACCCTAACCCTAACCCAAACCCGTATGCTAAGCCTAACCCATACTCTAACCCTAACCCTAACACTCACCCTACTCCGCACTCTAACCCTAACCCTAAACTAACCCTAACCCGTACACTAACCCTATCCCTAACCCTAACCCTAACACTAAACCTAACCCGTACTCTAACCCTAACCCTATCCCGTACCCTAAACCACACCCTAACCCTAACTAGTACCCTAACACTAATCCTAACCCTAGCCCTAACCCTAACCCTAACCCGTACCATAAACCTAACCCATACCCTAAACCTAACCCTGAACCTAACCCTAACCCTATCCCGTACCCTAAATCTAAACCTAACCCTTCTCTTAACCCGTACCCAACCCTATCCCGTAACCTAACCCTAACCCTAACCCGTACCCAAACCCTAAAAGTAACCCTAACCCATACACTAGCACTAACCCTAAACCTAACCCTAAGCCTAACCCGCACCCTAAACCTAAACCTAACCGTAACCCCAACCATAACCCTTACCCGTAGCCTAAACCTAACCCATAACTAACACTAACCCTAACCTTAACCGTAACCCTAACCCGTACCATAACTCTAAAAATAACCCATACAGTAACACCAAACGTAACTCTAACCCGTACCATAACCCTATCCCTAAACCTAAACCGTACCCAAAACCTAACCATAACATGTACCCTAACCCAAACCCTAACCCTAACCCTTACCCTAACCCGTACACAAACGGTAAACCTAACCCGTACCCTAACACTAACCCAAACCCGTAATCTAACCCTAACCCTAACCATTATCATAACCCGCACCCTAAACTTAACCCTAACCCTAACCCAAACCATGAACCTTAACCGTAACCTAACCCTAACCCATACCCTAAACCTAACCCTAACTTTAACCGTAACCCTAACCCATACCCTAACCCTAAAACTAACCCGTACCCTAAACCCAACCCTAACCCTAACCCGTACACTAACACTAACCCTAACCCTAACCCTTACCCTAAACCTAAACCTAACCCTTACACTAATCCTAACCCTAACCCATACCCTAACCCTAACCTGTAACCTAACCCTAACCATAACCCTAAACTTAACCCGTATGCTAACCCTATCCCGTACCCTACACCTAACCCTAAACCGTATCCTAACCCTAAAGCTAACCATAAGCCTAAACCGTACATTAATCCCAAACCTAACCCTAACACTAACCGTACACCGTAATCTAACCCTAACCCTAACCCTACCCTAACCCGTACACTAACCCTAACCCTAACCCTAACACTAACCCTAACCCTAACCCTACCCTAACCCGTACACTAACCCTAACCCTAACCCGTACCCTAAACCTAACCCTAACCCTAAACCTAACCCTAATCCGTACTCTAACCCTAACCCTAACCCTAACACTAATCCTACCCCGTACTCTAACACTAACCCTAACCCTAACCCTAACCGTATTATAACCCTAACCCTAACCCTCACCCTAAACCTAACCCGTACTGTAACCCTAAGCCGTACCATAACCCAAACCCTAACCAGTAAACTAACCCTAACAATAAATCGTACCCTAACCTAACCCTAACCATGACACTAACCCTAACCCTAACCCGTACCCTAAACCTAACCTGTACCCTAACCCTAAACCTAACACTAAACCGTACCCTAAACCTAACCCTAACCCGTACCCTAACCCTAAACCTAACCCTAAACCTGACCCTAACCCTAACCATAAAACGTACCCTAGGCCTAACCCATACCCTAAACCTAACCCTAACCCTAACCCTATCTGTACTCTAACCCTAACCCTAACCCTACCCCGTACACTAAACCTTACCCTAACTCTAACCCTAACCCGTACCCTAACCCTAAACCTAACCCTAACACTAACCCTACCCCGTACTCTAACCCTAACCCTAACCCTAACACTGACCCGTACCATAAACCTAATCCTAACCCAAACTTGTACCCAAACACTAACCCTAACCCTGGCCCTAAACCAAACCTTAACCTGTACCCTAAACCTAACCCATACCCTAACCCTAACCCTAAACCTAACCCTAACCCTATCCCGTACTCTAAACCTAACCCTAACCCTTGTCCTAACCCGTACGCAAACCTATCCTGTACACTAACCCTAACCCTAAACCATACCCAACCCTAAGAGTAACCCTAACTCATACCCTAGCGCTAACCCTAACCCTAACCCTAATTTTACCCGCACCCTAAACCTAAACCTAACCGTAACCCTAACCATAACCCTTACCCATACCCTAACACTAACCCATAACCTAACACTAACCCTAACCATAACCGTAACCCTAACTCATACCCTAACCCTAAAACTAACCTGTACCGTAACCCCATCCCTAACCCTAAACCATACCATAACCCTGTCCCTAATCCTAACCCTGACCCTAAACCTAACCCTAACCCGTACCCTAACCCTAAACTGCACCTAAACCTAACCCTAACCCGTAACCTAACCCTAACCCGTAACCTAAACCTAAACCTAAACCTAAACATATCCCGTACACTAACCCTGTCCTGTACCCTAAACCTAACCCTAACCTGAACCCTAACCCTAACCGTAACCCTAACCCTATCCGTACACTAATCCTAACCCTAACACTAACACTAACCCTAACATACTCTAACCCTAACCCTAACCCTAAACCTAACCCTAACCCGTACTCTAACCCTAACCCGTACCCTAACACTAACCCTTACCCTAACCATAAACCTAACCTGTACCCAAACCCTAAACGTAACCCTAACCCGAACCGAAACCCTAAACCTAACACGTACCCTAAACCTAAACCTAACCCGCACACTAAAACTAACCCTAACCCTAGACCTAACACGTACACTAAACCTATCCTGTACCGTAACTTTAACCCTAACCCGTACCGTAACCCTAACACTAACCCTAAACCTAACCCTAACCCTAACCCTACCCTAACCCTAACACTAACCCTAACCCGTACTCTAACTTAACCCTAACCGTAAACCTAACCCTAACCCGTACTCTAACCATAACCCTAACCCTAACACTAACCATAATGCTAACACTAAACCTAACCCGTACTCTAACCCTAAACCTAACACTGACACTAACCCTAACCCCCTACTATAACCCTAACCCTAAACCTAACCCTATCCATAACCCTAACTCGTACCGTAACCCGAACCCGTACCCTAATGCTAACCTAACACTAAACCTAATCCTAACCCTGACCCTAACCCTAAACCTAATCCCGTATCCTAATCCTGAACCTAACCCGCATCTAAACCTAACCCTAACCCTAGACCTAACCCGTACCCTAAACCTAACACGAACCCTAACACTAACCCTAACCCTAACCCGTACCATAAACCTAACACTAACCCTAAACCGTACCCTAACCCTAACCCGTACCCTAACCCTAGCCCGATGCCTAACCCTAACCCACACCCTAAACCAAACCCTAACCCTAGACGTAACCCGTACCCTAAACCTATCTCGTGCCCTAACCCTAATGCTAACCTGTCCCTAACCCTAGACCTAACCCGTACCCTAACCCTAACCCATACCCTAACACTAACCCTAACCCTAAACCTAAACCGTACCCTAACCTTAACCCTAACCCTAACACTAACACTAACCCTAATCCTAACCCTATCCCATACACTAACCCTTACCCGTACACGTACCCGTACCCTAACCCTAACCCTAACTCTAACCCTAACACTAAACCTACCCCGTACTCTAACCCTAACACAAACCGTAACCCTAACCCGTACCCTAACGCGTAACCTAACCCTAACCCTAACCTGTACGCAAACACGTACCATAACCCTAAACTTAATCCTAACCCTAACCCTAAACCTAACCCATACCCTACACCTCACCCTAACCCATACCCTAACCCTAACTCATACCCTAACCCTAACCCTTACCCTAACCCCTAACCCTAACACTAACCCGTACCCTAAACCTAACCCTTACCCTAACTCGTACCCTAACCCTAACCCTTACCGTAACCCCTAAACCTAACCCTAACCCGTACCCTAACCATAACCCTAACCCATACCTAGCGCTAACCCTAACCCTAACCTTACGTCTAACCTGCAATCTAAACCTAAACCTAACCCTAACCCTAAACATGACCCTTACCCGTACCCTAACCATAACCCATGCCCTAACACTAACCCTAACCTTAACCGTAACCCTAACCCGTACCCTAACCCTAACCCTAACCTTAACCATAACGCTAACCCGTATCCTAACCCTAAAACTAACGTGTACCCTGAACCCAACCCTAAACCTAACCCGTACCATAACACTAACCCTAACCCTAACCCTGTCCCTAAACCTAACCTTATCACTTACACTAAACCTAACCCTAACCAGCGCCCTAAACCTAACCCTAACCCGTACCCTAACCCTAAACCGTAACCTAAACTTAACCCTAACCCAAACTTAAACCGTACGCTAACCCTATCCCGTACCCTAAACCTAATCCTAACCCGTATCCTAACCCTAAACCTAACCCTAAGCCTAAACCGTACATTAACCCTAACCCTAACCCTAACACTAACCCTACCCCGTACTCCTACCCTAACCCTAACCCTAACTCTAACCTGTACCCTAACCCTAACCCTAACACTAACACTAACCCTAACCTGTACACTAACCCTAACCCTAACCATAACCTTACTCTAACCCTTACCCTAAACCTCACCCTAACCCTAACCCGTACTGTAACCCTAACCCATACCAATACCCTATCCCTAACCCGTACCCTAAACCTCACCCTAACTGTACCCGAACGCTAACCCTAACCCTAACACTGACGTTAACCCTAACCCTAACTCGTACCCTAAGCCTAACGCATACCATAAACCTAACCCTATTCCAAACCCTAACCCTAACCCGTACCCTAAACCTAGCCCTAACCCTTGACCTAACCCATACCCAACCATATCTAATAACCTAACCCTCACCCTAACCCGTACCCAAACCCTAACAGTAACCCTAAGCCATTCCCTAGCGCTAACCCTAACACTAAACCATACCCTAACCCGCACCCAAAACCTAAAGCTAACCCTAACCCTAACCATAACCCTTACCCGTACCCTAAACCTAACCCATACCCTAACCCTAACCCTAACCTTAACCGTAACTCTAACCCGTACCCTAATCCTAAAACTAACCCGTACCCTAACCCCAACCCTAATCCAAACACGTACCATAACCCTATCACTAACTCTAACCCTGACCCTAAACCTAACCCTTACTCGTACCCTAACCCTAACCCTAACCCGCATGTAAACCTAACCCTAACCCGTAACCTAAATCTAACCCTAAACCTAAACTTAACCCGTACGCTAACCCTATCCCGTACGCTAAACCTAACCCTAACCCGTACCCTATCCCTAACCCTAACCCTATCCGTACACTAACCCTAACACTAACCCTAACACTAACACTAACCTTAACCCGTACTCTAACCCTAACCCTAACCCTAACCTTACTCTAACCCTTACCCTAACCCTCACCCTACCCTAACCCGTACTGTAACCCTAACCATACCAATACCCTATCCCTAACCCGTACCCTAAACCTAACCCTAAAACGTACCCTAACGCTAACACAAACCCTAACACTGACGTTAACCCTAACACTTCCCGTACCCTAACCCTACCCGTACCCTAACCCTAAATCTAACCCTAACCACTAACCCTAACCCTAACCCTAACCCTTAACCTAACCCGTACCCAAATGGTAAACCTAACCCGTACCCTAACACTAACCCAAACCCGTACTCTAACCCTTACCCTAACCCTAACCCGCACCCTAAACTTAACCCTAACCCTAACCCAAATCATAACCCTTAACCGTAACCTAACCCTAACACATACCCTAAACCTAACCCTAACCTTAACCGTAACCCTAACCCTTACACTAACCCTAACACTAACTCGTATCCTAACCCCAATCCTAACCCTAACCCGTACCCTAACACTAACCCTAACCCTAAACCTGACCCTAAACCTGACCCTAACCCTTTCACTAATCCTAACCCTAACCTTAACCCGCACCCAAAACCTAACCCTAACCTGTACCCTAAACATAACCCGTAACCTAAACCTAACCCTAACCCTAAACTTAACCCATACGCTAACTCTATCCCGTACCCTAAGCCTAACCCTAACCCGTATCCTAACCCTAAACCTTACCCTAAGCCTAACCCGTACATTAAACCTACTCCTAACACTAACACTAACCCTACCCTGTACTCTAAACCTAACCCTAACCCTAATCCTAACCCTAACCCGTACCCTAACCCTAACCCTAAACCTAAACCTAACACTAACTCTACCCCATACTCGAACCCTAACCCTAACCCTATCCGCACACTAACCCTAACCCTAACACTAACACTAAACCTAACCCGTACTCTAACCCTAACACTAACCCTAAACCTAACCCTAACCCGTACTCTAACCCTAACCCGTACCCTACACTAACCCTTACCCTAACCCTAAACCTAACCTGTACCCTAACACTAAACGGAACCCTAACCCGTACCCAAACCATAACCATAACACGTACTCTAAACCTAACCCTACCCTAAACCTAACCCGAACCCGCACACTAAACCTAACCCTAACCCTAGACCTAACATGAACACTAACCCTATCCCGTACCGGAACCTTAATCCTAACCCGTACCAGTACCCTAACACTAACCGTAATCCTAACCCTAACCCTAACCCTAACCCTAACCCTAACCCTACCCCGTAAACTAACCCTAACCCGAACCCTAACCCTAAACCTAAACCATACCCTAACCCTACCCGTAGCCTACCCTAACACTAAGCCTAACCCCTAACCCTAACCCTAACCCTAACCCGCACCTAAACCTAAACATAACCCTAAACCTATCCCACACCCGCACCTAAACCTAACCCTAACTCGTACCCTAACACAAACCCGTAACCTAAACCTAAACCTAACCCTAAACTTAACCCTTACGCTAACCCTATCCCGTACCCTAAACCTAACCCTATCCCATACCCTAACCCACACCCTATCCGTACACTAAACCTAACCCTAACCATAAACCTAACCCTAACCCGTACTCTAACCCTAACCCATACCCTAACACTAACCCTAACCCTAACACTAACCCTATCCCGTAATCTAATTCTAAACCTAACCCTAATTCTAACCTTAACGCGTACTATAACCCTAACCCGTACCCTAACCCTAAACCTAACACTAACCCTACCCCGAACTCTAACCCTAAACCTAACCCTAATTCTAACCCTAACCCGTACTATAACCCTAACCCTAACCGTACCCTAACCCTAACCCGTACTGTAACCCTAACCCATACCAAAACCCTAAACCTAACCCGTACCCTAACCCTAACCCTAATTCGTACCCTAACCCTAACCCTAAGCCTGACCCTAACCCTAACCCTAACCCGTACCCTAAACCTAACCCATACCCTAACCCTAAACCTAACCTTAACACGTACCCTCAACCTAACTGTAACCCGTACCCTAACCCTAACCCTAACCATGACCCTGAACCTAACCCTAACCTGTACCCTAAGCCTAACCCATACCCTAACCCTAACCCTAATCCTAACCCTAACCCTTAAGCGTACCCTAACCCTAACACTAACTCGTACCCTAACCCTAACACTGACCCTAACCCTAACCCGTACCCTAACCCTAAACCGTACCATAAACCTAACCCTAACCCTAACCTTATCCGTACAGTAACCCTAACCCTAACCCTGCCCCGTACTCTAACCCTAACCCTAACTCTAACCCTAAAGCGTACCCTAACCCTAACCCTAACACTAACCCTACCCGTACTCTAAACCTAACCGTAACCCTAACTCGTACCCTAAACCTAACCCTAACCCTAACTCGTACCCTAACACTAACCCTAACCCTGACCCTAACCCTAACCGTAACCCGTACCCTAAACCTAACCCATACCCTAACCCTAACCCTAATCTTAACCCTAACCCTATCCCGTACCCTATACCTAACCCTAACCCTTGTCCTAACCCATACCCAACCCTATCCCGTACCGTAACCCTAACTCTAACCCGTACCCAAAACCTAAGAGTAAACCTAACCCATACCCTAACGCTAACCCTAACCCTAACCCTAAGCCTAAACCGCACCCTAAACCTAAATCTAACCGTAACCCTAAACATAACCATTTCCCGTACCCTAACCCTAACCCATAACCTAACACTAACCCCAACCTTAACCGTAACCCTAACCCGTACCCTAACCCTAAAACTAACCCGTACCGTAACCCCAACCCTAACCCTAACCCGTACCATAACCCTATCCCTAATCATAACCCTCACCATAAACCTAACACTAACCTGTACCCTAACCCTAAACCGCACCTAACCCTATCCCTAACCCGTACCCAACCCTAATTCGTAACCTAAACCTAACCCGAACCCGTACCCAAATCCTAAGAGTAACCCTAACCCATGCCCTAGTGCTAACCTAACCCTAACCCTAACAGTAACACTAACCCGCACCCTAAACCTAAACCTAACCTTAACCCTAACCATAACCCTTACCCGTACCCTAACCCTAACCCATACACTAACCCTAACCCTAAACTTAACCATAACCCTGACCCGTAACAAAACCCTAAAATTAACCCGTACCCTAACCCCTACCCTAAACCTGAACCTCACCCTAACTCATACCCTAACCCTAACCCCAAACCTGACCCTAACCCTAACCCTAACCCGTACCAAAACCTAACCCATACCCTTATCCTAACCCTAAACCTAACCCTAAGCCTATCCCGTACCCTATACCTAACCTGAACCCTTGACCTAACCCGTACCCAACCCTATCCCGTACCCTAAACCTAACCCTAACCCTAACCCGTACCCAAACCCTAAGATAACCCTAACCCATACCCTAGCGCTAAACGTAACCCTAACCCTAAGCCTAACCCGCACCCTAAACCTAAACCTAACCCTAACCCTAACCATAACCCTTACCCGTACACTAACCCAAACCATAACCTAACGCTAACCCGCACCTAAACCGTACCCTAACCCGTACCCTAACCCTAACCCGTAACCTAAAACTAAAACTAACCCTAAACTTAACCCGTACACTAACGCTATCCCGTACCCTAAACCTAACCCTAACCTGTACCCTAAACCTAACCCTAACCCTAATCCTATCCGTACACTAACCTTAACCCTAACCCTAAAACTAACCCTATCCCATATTGTAACCCTAACCCTAACCCTAAACCTAACACTAACCCTAACTTGTACTCTAATCCTAACCCTAACCCTAAACGTAACCCTAACCCGTAATCAAACCCTAACCCGTACCCTAAGCCTAACCCTAACCCTAACCCTTACACAAATCCTAACCCGTAGACTAAACCTAACCCGAACCCTAACCCTAACCCTAACCCTAAACGTACCCTAACCCTAACCCTAACCCTAAAACTAACCCGTACCCTAACACTAACACTTACCCTAACCCTAAACCTAACCCATACCCTAACCCTAAACGTAACCCTAAACCGTACCCAAACCCTAACCCTAACACGTACCCTAACCCTAACCCTAACCCGCACACTAAACCTAACCCTAACCCTAGACCTAACACGTACACTAACCCTTCCTGTACCATAAACTTAACCCTAACCCGTACCGTAAACCTAACCCTAACCCTAACCTTAACCCTAACCCGTAATCTAACCCTAAAACTAACCATAAACTTACCCTAACGCTAAACCTAACCCTAACCATAACACTAACCCTAACCCATACTCTAACCTAACCCTAACCCTAAACCTAACCCTAACCCGTACTCTAACCCTAACGTTAACCCTAACACTAACCATAACCCTAACACTAAACCTAACACGTACTCTAACCCTAACCCTAACCCGTACCCTAACACTAACCCTAACCGTAACCCTGAGCCTAAACCTAAACCTAACCCTTACACTAACCCTAACCCTAAACATAACCCTTAAGCGTACCCTAACACTAACCCTAACTCGTACCCTAACACTACCCTAACCCTTACCATAACCCTAACCCTAACCTGTACACTAAACCTAACCCATACACTAACCCTAACCCTAAACTTAACTCTAACCCTATCCCGTACCCTAAACCTAAACCTACCCTTGCCCTAACCTGTACCCAACCCTATCTCGTACCCTAACTCTAACCCTAAACCGTACCCAAACGTTAAGAGTAAACCTAACCCATACCCTAGCGCTAACCCTAACCCTAACCCTAACCATAACACTAACCCACACCCTAAACCTAAACCTAACCCTAACCCTAACCATAACCCTTAACGTACCCTAACCCTAACCCATAACCTAACCCTAACCCTAAACTTAACCGTAACCCTGACCCATACCCTAACCCTAAAATTAACCCGTACCCTAAACCCAAACCTAACCCTAACCCTAAACCTAACCCGTACCCTAACCCTAACCCTAACCCTAACCCTAACACTAACCCTACCCCGTACTCTAACCATAACACAAACCCTAACCCTAACACTAACCCTAATCCATAAAATTAACCCTAACCCATACTCTAACCCTAACCCTAACCCTAACCCTAACCCTAACCGTACTCCAACCCTAACACTAACCCTCACCCTAACCCTAATCGTACTATAAACCTAAACCATACAATAACCCTAACCCTAACCCTAAACTTAAACGTAACCCTGACCAGTACCCTAACCGTAAAACTAACCCGTACCCTAACACCAACCCTAACCCTAACCCGTACCCTAACACTATCCCTAACGCTAACCCTGACCCTAAACTTAACCCTAACCCATACCCTAACACTAACCCTAACCCTAACCCTCACCTAAACCTAACCCTAACCCGTACCCTAACCCTAACCCGTAACCTAAACCTAACCCTAACCCTAAACTTAACCCGTACGCTAACCCTATCCTGTACCCTAAACCTAACCCTAACCCATACCCTAACCCTAACCCTAACCCTAACCGTACTCTAACCCTAACACTAACCCTCTCCCTACCCCTAACCGTATTGTAACCCTAACCCGTACCATACCCCAACCCTAACCCTAACCCGTACCCTAACCCTAACCCTAACCCTAACCCACAAATAAACCTAACCCTAACACATAACCTAAGCTTAACCCTAACCCTAAACTTAACCCGTACGCTAACCCTATCCCGTTCCCTTAACCTAACCCTAACCCGTAACCTAACCCTAAACCTAACCCGTAACCTAGCCCTAAACCTAACCCTAAGCCTAACCCGTACATTAACCCTAACCCTAACACTAACACTAATACTACAACGTACTCTAACCCTAACCCTAACTCTAACCCTAACCCGTACCCTAACCCTTACCCTAACCCTAACCTTAACACTAACCCTTCCCCGTATTCTAACCCTAACAAAAACCCTAACCCTAACTCGTACCCTAACCCTAACCCTAACCCTAACCCTAACACTAACCCTAACCCGTACTCTAACCCTAACCCTAACCCTAACCCTAACCCTAACCCTGAGCCTAACCGTACTCTAACCCAAACACTAACCCTACCCTAACCCTAACCGTACTGTAATCCTAACCCGTACAATAACCCTAAACCTAACCCGTACCCTAAACCTAACCCGTAACCTAAACTTAACCCTAACCCTAAACTTAACCCGTATGCTAACCTTATCCTGTACCTTAAACCTAACTCTAACCCGTACCCTAACCCTAACCCTAACCCTATCCATACTCTAACCCTAACCCTAACCCTAACACTAACCCTAAACCTAACACTATCCCTAACCTGTACTCTAACCCTAAATGTAACCCTAACTCTAACTCTAACCCGTACTATAAACCTAAAACTAATCCTAACCCTAAACCTAATCTTAAACTGTACTCTAACCCTATCCCATAGCCTAACACTAACTCTAACACTAACCCCTAACCCTAAACCTAACCCTGACCTTAAACCTAACCCTAACCCGTACACTAACCCTAACCCTAACCCTAACCCGTACCCTAACCGTAACCCGTAGCCTAACCCTAACACTAACCCTAACCCCTAACCCTACCATAACCCTAACCCTTACCCTAACCCGTAACCAAATGTTAAACCTAACCCATACCCTAACACTAACACAAACCCGTACCCTACCCGTACCCTAACCCTAACCCGTACCGTTACCCGTAACTTAAACCTAAACCTAAACCGTACCCAAACCCGTACACTAACCCTAACACTAACCTGTACCCTAACACGTAGCATAACCCTAACCCTAAACCTAACCCATAACCTACGCCTAACCCTAACCCGTACCCTAACCCTAACCGTCATCATAACCCCTAACACTAACCCTAACCTGTACCCTAAACCTAACCCTAACCTTAACACGTACCCTATCCCTAAACATAACCCTGAACTTAACCATAACCCTAACACTTACCCTAACCCGTACCCTACCCCTATCCCATCCCCTAACCCTAAACCTAACCCCAACACTAACCCTAACCCCCTACTATAACCCAAAACCTAACCTAACCCTAAACCTAACCCTAACTCATACCGTTAACTGTACCCGTACCCTAACCGTAAACCTAACCCTAAACCTAACTGTAACCCTGACCCTAACCCTAACACTAATCCCGTATCCTAACCCTAACACCAACCCGCATCCTAAACCTAACCCTAACCCTAGACCTAACCCTAACCCGTACCCTAAACCTAACCCTAACCTTAACACGTACCCTATCCCTAAACATAACCCTGAACTTAACCCTAACCCTAACACTTACCCTAACCCGTACCCTAACCCTAACCCTAACCCGTACCCTAACACTAACCCTTACCCTAATCCTAACCCTAACCATAACCCATACCCTAACCCTAACCCGTACCCAAACCCTAACCCTAACACGTACCCTAACCCTTACCTTATCTCTAACCCTAACCCGCAAACTAAACCTAACCCTAACCCCATACCTAACATGTACACTAACCCTATCCCGTACCCAACCTTGACCCTAACCCGTACCATAACCCTAACACTAACCCTAACCCTAACCCTAACCCTAACACTAACCCGTACACTAACCCTCACCCGAACCCTAACCCTAACCCCAACCCGTACCCTACCCTACCCGTAGCCTAACACTAACTCTAACCCTAACCCCTAACCCTAACCCTAACCCTAAACCTTATCCTAACCCATACCCAAACGGTAAACTTAACCTGTACCCTAACACTAAATCGAGCCCGTACTCTAACCCTAACCCCAAACCTAAACCTAACCATAACCCGCAAGCTAAACTTAACCCTAAACCTAACCCAAACCATAACCCTTAACCCTAACCTAACCCTAACCCATACCCTAAACCTATCCCTAACCTTAAGCATAACCCTAACCCGTACCCTAACCCTAAAACTAAACCGTACCCTCACCCCCACCCTAACCATAACCCGTACCATAAAACTAACCCTAACCTAACCCTGACCCTAAACCTAACCCTAACCCTTACACTAACCCTAACCATAATTCTAACTCGCACCCTAAACCTAACCCTAACCCATACCCTAACCCTAACTCTAATCCGTAACCTAAACCTAACCCTAACCCTAAACTTTTCCCGTACGCTAACCCTATCCCGTACCCTAAAAATAACCCTAATCCGTATCCTAACCCTAACCTAACCCTAAGCCTAACCCGTACATTAACCCTAACACTAACCAGAACACTAACCCTACCGCGTACTCTAACCCTAACCCAAACCTAACCCTAACCCTAACCCGTACCCTAAACCTAACCCTAACCCTAACTCGTACCCTAACCCTAACCCGTACCCTAACCCTAACCCGTACCCAAACCCTAACCATAACCCTAACCCATACCCTTGCGACAACCCTAACACTAACCCTAAGCCTATCCCGCACTCTAAACCTACACCTAACCCTAACCCTAACCATAACCCTTACCCGTACCCTAAACCTAACCCATACCCTAACACTAACCCTAACCTTAACCATAACCCTAACCTGTACCCTAACCTTAAAACTAATCTGTACCCAAACCCCAACCATAACCCTATCCCATACCCTAACCTTAACCCTAACCATGACCTTAACCCTAACACTAACCCTAAACCTTACCCTAACCCTAACCCGTACACTAACCCTCACCCGAACCCTAACCCTAACTCTAAATCTACCCGTAGCCTAACCGTAACTCTAATCCTAACCTCTAACCCTAACCCTAATCCTTACCCTAAACTGTACCCAAACGGTAAACCTGACCCGTACCCTAACACTAAACCAAACCCATTCTCTAACTCTAACCCTAAACCTAACCCAAACCCTAACCCGCACCCTAAACTTAACCCTAACATTAACCACATCCCTAACCCATACCTTAACCCTAAAAATAACCCGTACCCTCACCCCAACCCATAACCATAACCCGTACCCTAAAACTAACCCTAACCGTAAACCTGACCCTAAACCTAACCCTAAACCTTACACTAACCCTAACCCTAACCCCCACCCTAAACCTAACCCTAACCCGTACCCTAACCCTAACCCGTAACCTAAACCTAACCCTAACCCCAAACTTAACCCGTACGCTAACCCTATCCCGTACCCTAAACCTAACCCTAACCTGTATCCTAACCCTAACCTAACCCTAAGCCTAACCCGTACATTAACCCTAACCATAACCATAACCATAACCATAACCCTAACCCTAACCCGTACTCTAACCCTAACCCTAACCCTAACCCGTACAGTAACCCTAACGCGTACCCTAAACCTAACCCTAACCCTAACCCTAAACCTAACCATAATCTTGAACCTAAACCTAACACTAACCCGTACCCTATCCCTAAACCGTACCCTAATGCTAACCCTAAACCTAACCCGTACCCTAAACCTAAATGTAACCCTAACCCGTACATAAACATTAACCCTAACACGTACCCTAACCCTAACCCTAACCCTAACCCTAACCCTAACCCGTACCGTTAACCTAACACTAACCGTAAACCTAACCCTAACCCTAACCCTAACCCTAACACTAACTCGTACACTAACCCTAACTCGAACCCTAACCCTAACCGTAACCCTTACCCTAACCCTACCCGTAGACTAACCATAACTCTAACCCTAACCCTTAACCCTAACCCTAACCCTAACCCACACCTAAACCTAACCATAACCCTAACCCTAACCCTAAACCGCACCTAAACCTAACCCTAACCCGTACCTGAACCCTAACCCATAACCTAATCCTAAACCTAACACTAACTTAACCCATACACTAACCCTATTCCGTACCCTAAACCTAACCCTACCCCGTACCCTAACCCTAACCCTAACCCTAACCCTAACCCTAACCCTATCCGTACACTAACCCTAACCCTAACCCTAAACCTAACCCTTAACCGAACTCTAACCCTAACCCTTACCCTAACCCTAACCCGTACCCAAACACTAACCCTAACCCTAACACTAACCCTAACCCGTTCTCTAACCCTAAACCTAAACCTAACTCTAACCTAACCCGTAATGTAACCCTAACCCGTACCCTAACACTAACAATAACACTATCACTAACCCTACCCTGTACTGTAACCCTAAACCTAAACCTAACTCTAACCCTAACCTGTACTGTAACTCTAACCCTAACCCTAACCCTAACCCTAAACCTAACCCTAACCTTGACCCTAAACCTAACCCTAACCCGTACCCTAACCCTAAACCGTACCCTAACCCTAAACCTAACCCGTACCCTAACCCTAAATGTAACCCTAACCCGAACCCAAAACCTAACCCTAACACGTACCTTAACCCTAACCCTAACCCGCACACTAAACCTAACATAACCCTAGACCTAACACCTATACTAACCCTATCTCGTACCGTAACCCTAACCCTAACCCGTCACGTAACCCTAACACTAACCCTAACCCTAACCCTAACCCGTAGCCTAACCCTACCCGTAGCCTAAGCCGAACTCTAACACTCACCCCTAACCCTAACCCTAACCCTTCCCCTAAAGCGTACCCAAACGGTAAACCTAAACCGTACCCTAACACTAAAGAAACCCGTACTCTAATCCTAACCCAAATCTAACCCTAACCCGTACCCTCACCCTTCCCGTAGCCTAACCCTAACATTAACCCTAACCCCTAACCCTAACCCTAACCCTAACCCTTACCCTAACACATACCCAAACGGTAAACCTAACACGTACCCTAACACTAACCCAAACCCGTACTCTATCCATAATCATAACCCTAACCCTAACCCTAACCCTAACCCGCACACGAAACTTAAAGCAAACCATAACCCTTAACCGTAACCTAACCCTAACCCATACCCTAAACCTAACCCTAATATTAACCGTAACCCTAACTCGTACTCTAACCCTAAAACTAACCCACCCTAACCCCAGCCCTAACCTTAACGCGTACACTAACACTAACCCTAACCCTAACCCTGACCCTAAACCTAACCCTAACCGTACACTAATCGTAACCCTAACCCTAACCCTAACCCTAACACTAACACTAACCCTATCCCGTACTCTAAACTTAACCCTAACCCTAATCCTAACCCTAACCCGTACTCTAACCTTAACCCTAACCCTAACAATAACCATAACCCTAACACTAACCCTAACCAGTACTCTAACCCTAAAGTAACCCTAACACTAACCGTAAACCCCTACTATAATCCTAACCCTAAACTTAACCCTTACCCTAACCCTAACTCATACCGTAACCCGAACCCGTACCCAACCCTAACCCTAAACCTAAACCTAACCCTGACCCTAAGCCTAACCCTAATCCCGTACCCTAACCCTAACCCTAAAACGCATCTTAAACCTAACCCTAAACCTAGACTTAACCCGTAGCCTAACTCTAACCCATACCCTAACACTAACTGTACCTTAACCCTAACACTAACCCTAACACTAACCCGTACGCTAACCATAACCCTAACCCAACCCTAACCCTAACCCGTACCCTAACCCTAACCCAGGGCCTAACTCTAAACCGCACCGAACACTAACCCTAACCCTACCCTAACCCGTACCCTCACCCTACCTGTAGCCTAACACTAAATCTAACCCTAAACCCTAACCCTAACCCTAACCCTAACCCTAACCCTTACCCTAAACCGTACCCAAACGGTAAACCTAACACGTACCCTAACACTAACTCAAACCCGTACTATAACCCTAAACCTAACCCAAACCCGCACCTTAACTTAACCCTAACCCTAACCCAAACCATAACCCTTAAAGGTAACCTAACCCTAACCCATACCCTAAACCTAACACTGACGTTAAACGTAACCCTAACCCATAACATAAACCTTAAACTAACCAATACCCTAACCCCAACCCTAATCCTAACCCATACCCTAACACTAACACTAACCCTAAACCTGACCCTAAAACTAAATTTAACACTTACACTAACCCTAACCCTAACCCTAACCCGCACCCTAAACCTAACCCTAACCTGTACCATAACACTAACCCATAACCTAACCTAACCCCAACCCTATATTTAACCCATAGGCTAACCCTATCCCGTACCCTAACCTATCCCTAACCCGTAAACTAACACTAAACCTAACCATAAGCCTAACCCGTACATTATCTCTAACACTAACCCTAACACTAACCCTACCCCGTACCCTAACACTAACCCTAACCCGTACCGTAACCCTAACCCTATACCTAACCCTAACACTAACCCTAACCCGTAATCTATCTCTAACCCTAACCCTAACCCTAACCCTAACCGTATTCTAACCCTAACCCTAACCCTCAACCTAACACTAATCCTAACCCTAACCCTAACACTAACCCTACCCCGTACTCTAACCCTAACACAAACCCTAACCCTAAACCGTACCCGAACCCTAACCTTAACCCTAACTCTAACCCTAACCCTAACCCTAACCCTAACCGTACTCTAACCGTAACACTAACCCTCACCCTAACCCTAACCGTACTGTAACCCTAACCCGTACCATAACCCGAAACCTAACCTTAAACTTAATTGTAACCCTGACCCATACTCTAACCCTAAAACTAAACCGTACCCTAACCCCAACCCTAACACTAACACGTACCCTAACCCTATCCCTAATGCTAACCCTGACCCTAAACCTAAACCTAACCCGTATCCTATCCCTAAACCTAAACCTAACCTTCACCTAAACCTAACCCTAACCCGTACCCTAACCCTAACCCGTAACCTAAACCTAACCCTAACCCTAAACTTAACCCCTATGCTAACCCTATCCCGTACCCTAAACCTAACCCTAACCCGTACCCTAACCCTAACCCTAACCCTATCCGTACTCAAACTGTAAACCTAACCCTCACCCTAACACTAACACTAACCCATACTCTAACACTAACACTAACCCTAAACCTAACCCTAAACCATACGCTATCCCTAACCCGTACCCTAACACTAACACTAACCCTAACACTATCCCTGAACCGTACTCTAACCCTAAACCTAACCCTATCTCTAACACAAACGCGTACTATAACCCTAAACCTAACCCTAAACCTAAACCTAACCCTAATCCGTACTCTAACCCTATCCCGTAGCCTAACATTAACTCTAACCCTAACCCCTAACCCTAACCCTAACCCTTACCTAACCCGTACCCAAACGGTAAACCTAACCCATACCCTAACACTAACCCAAACCCGTACTCTAACCCTAACCCTAACCCTAACCCTCACCCTAAACCTAAACCTAACCCTAACACTAACCATAACCCTTACCCGTACCCTAACCCTAAACCATACCCTAACCCTAACCCTAAACTTAACCGTAACCCTGACTCGTACCCTAACCCTAAAAGTAACCCGTACCAAACCCCAACGCTAACCCTAACCCGTACCCTAAACCTAAACATAACCCTAACTCTAACCCTAACCCGTACCCTAAACCTAAACCTAAACCTAACCCTAACCCTAACCCTTAACCTAAACCTAACCGTACTCTAACCCGAACCCTAACCCGAACCCTAACACTAACCCGTACTCTAACCCTAACCCATACCATAATCATAACCCTAACCCTAACCTTAAGCGTAACCCAGACCCGTACCCTAACCCTAAATCTAACCCGTACCCTAACCCCAAACCTAACACTAACCCGTACCCTAACCCTATCCCTAACGCTAACCCTGACCCTAAACCTAACCCTAACCCGTACCCTAACCCTAACCCTAACACTAACCCTCACCTAAACCTAACCCTAACCCGAACCCTAACCCTAACCCATAACCTAAACCTAAAACTAACCCTAAACTTAACACATACACAAACACTACCCGTACCCTAAACCTAACCCTAGCCCATACCCTAACCCTAACGCTAACCCTAACAATATCTGAACTCTAAACCTAACCCTAACCTAACCCTAACACTAACCATAACCCGTACTCTAACCCTAACCCTAAACTTAACCCTAACCTGTACCCTAACCCTAACCCGTAACCTAAACCTAACCCTAACCCTAAACTTAACCCGTATGCTAACCCTATCCTGTACCCGAAACCTAACCCTAACCCGTACCCTACACCCTAACCCTAACCCTATCCGCACTCTAACCCTAACCATAACCCTAACCCTAACCCTAACCCTAACACTAACCCAAACCCGTACTCTAATCCTAACCCTAACCCTAACCCTAACCCTAACCGTACTCTAACCCTAACCCTCACCCTTACACTAACCCGTACTGTAACCCTAACCCGTACCATAATCCTAAACCTAACCCTAAACTTAAGCGTAACCCTGACCCGTACCATAACCCTAAATCTAACCCGTACCCTAACCCCAACCCTAACCCGTACCCTAAACCTATCCCTAACGCTAACCCTGACCCTAAACCTAACCCTAACCCGTACCCTAACCCTAACCATAACACTAACCCTCACCTAAACCTAATCCTAACCCGTACCCTAAACCTAAACCATACCTTAAACCTAACCCTAACCCTAAACTTAACCCGTATGCTAAACCTATCCCGTACCCTAACCCTAACCCGTACCCTAACACTAACCCAAACCCATACTCTAATCCTAACCTTAACCCTCACCCTAAACCTAAAACTAACCCTAACACTAACCATAACCCTTACCCGTACCCTAACCCTAAACCATACCCTAACCCTAACCCTAAACTTAACCGTAACCCTGACTCGTACCCTAACCCTAAAAGTAACGCGTACCAAACCCCAACGCTAACCCTAACCCGTACCCTAACCCTAACCATAACCCTAACTCTAACCCTAACCCGTACCCTAACCCTAACCCTAACCCTAACCCGTACTCTAACCCTAACCCTAACCCTAACCGTATTCTAAACCTAACCCTAACCCTCACCCTATCCGTAACCCCTACTGTAACCCTAACCTGTAACATAACACTAAACCTAACCCGTACCCTAACCCTAACCCTAATTCGTACCCTAACGCTAACCGTGACCCTGACCTAACCCTAACCCTAAACCTAACCCTAACCCGCACCCTAAACCTAACCCTAACCCGTACCCTAACCCTAAACCTACCCTAATCCTGACCCTAACCCTAACACTAACAGGTACCCTAATCCTAACCCATAACCTAAACCTAACACTAACCCTATCACTAACACCAAACCTATCCCGTACTCTAACCCTAACCCTAACCCTAACCCGTAACCGTACCTTAAAACTAACCCTAACCCTAACATTAACACTAACCCTAACCCGTACTCTAACACTAACCCTAACCCTAACCCTAACCCGTACTCTAACCCTGACCCTAATCCTAACCCTAACACTAACCCTAACCTGTACTCTTTTTTTTTAATTTTTTTAAATTTTTTTCCCTAACTTGTACTCTAACCCTAACCCTAACCCTAACCCTAACCCTAAACCATAACTTAAACCTAACCCTAACCTTAAACATAACCCTAATCAGTACCTAAACCCTAAAACTAACCCATACCCTAACCCCTACCCTAACGCTAACCCGTACCCACACAAACCCTAACCCTAACCCTGACCCTAAACCTAACCATAACCCTAACACTAACCCTAAACCGTAACCTAAACCGAACCTTAACCCTAAACTTAACCCGTTCGCTAACCCTATCCCGTACCCTAAACCTAACCTTAACCCGTATCCTAACCCTAACCTAACCCTAAGCCTAACCCGTACATTAACCCTTACCCTAACCCTAAAACTAACCCTACACCGTATTCTAACCCTAACCCTAACCCTAACCCTACCTCGTACCCTTAACCTATTCCTAACCCTAACTCGTACCCTAACCCTAACCCTAAACCTGACCCTAACCTTAACGCTAACCCGTACCCTAAAACTAACACATACCCTAACCCTAAACATAAACCTAACCCTAAACCTAACCCGTATACTAAACCTAACACTAACACTTGACCTAACCCGTACGCAACCGTATCCCGCACCCTAACCCCCTACTATAATCCTAACCCTAAACCTAACCCTTACCCTAACCCTAACTTGTACCGTAACCCGAACCTGTACCCAACCCTAAACCTAACCCTAAACCTAACCCTAACCCTGACCCTAAGCATAACCCTAATCCCGTACCCTAATCCTAACCCTAACCCGCACACTAAACCTAACCCTAACTCTAGACCTAACACGTACACTAAATCTATCCCGTACCGGAACCTTAAACCTAACCCGTACTGTAACCCTAACAATAAGCCTAACCCTAAACCTAAACCTAACCCTAACCCATACACTAACCCTAACCCGAACCCTAACTAATACCCTAACCCTACCCGTAGCCTAACGCTAACTCTAACGCTAACCTCTAACCCTAAACCTAACCCTAACCCTTACCCGAACCCGTACCCAAACGGTAAACCTAACCCATACCCTAACTCTAACCCAAACCCGTAATCTAACCCTAACCCTAACCCTAACCCGCACACTAAACCTAACCCTAACACTAGACCTAACACGTACACTAAACCTATCCCATACCGGAACCTTAAACCTAACCCGTACCATAACCCTAACAATAAGCCTAACCCTAAACCTAACCCTAACCCTATCCCGTACCCTAAACTTAACCTGTACCCTAACCCTAAACCTAACCCTAACCCGTACCATAAAGCTAACACTAACCTGTACCCTAACCCTAACCCTAACTGTAACCTAACCCTAACCCTAACCCTCACCCTAACCCAAACCCGTACTGTAACCCTAACCCGTACCATAATCCTAACCCTAATGCGTACTCTAACCCAAACCCTAATTCGTACCCTAACCCTAACCCTAACCCAGACCCTAACCCTAACCCAAACCCATACCCTATACCTAACCTGTACCCTAACCCTAACCATAACCTAACTCACACCCTAAACTTAACCAAAACCCTAACCCAAACCATAACCCTTAACCGTAACTTAACCTAACCCATACCCTAACCCTAACCCTAACCTTAACCATAATCCCTACCTGTACCCTAAACCTAAAACTAACCCGTACCCTAACCACAACCCTAACCCGTACCCTAACACTAACCCTAACCCTAACCCTGACCCTAAACCTAAGCCTAACCCTTACACTAACCCTAACCCTAACCCGAAACCTAAACCTAACCCTAACCTGAACCCTAACCCTAACCCGTAACCTAAACCTAACCCTACCCTAAACTTAACCCGTACGCAAACCATATCCTGTATACTAAACCTAAACATAACCCGTATCCTAACCCTAAACCTAGCCTAAGGCTAACCCGTACATTAACCCTAACCCTAACACTAACCCTACCCCGTACTCTAACACTAACTCTAACCCTAACCCTTACCCTAAACCAAAACCTAACCCTAAACCTAAACCTAACCGTAACCCTAACCCTCACCTGAACCCTAACCTGTACTGTAACCCTAACCCGTACCATAACCCTAACCCTAACCCGTACCCTAAGTCTAACCCTAATTCTTACCCTGACCCTAACCCTAACCCTGACCCTAAACCTAACGCTAACCCGTACCCTAATCCTAACCCTAACCCTAACCCTCACCTAAACCTGACCCTAACCCGTACCCTATCCCTAACGCGCACCTAAACCTAAGCCTAACACGTACCCTAACCCTAACCCATCAGCTAAACCTAACCTTAAACCTAAACTTAACCCGTACACTAACCATATCCCATAACCTAAACCTAACCCTAACCCGTACGCTAACCCTAACCCTAACCCTAACACTATCCGTACACTAACCCTAACCCTAACACTAACACTAACCCTAACCGGTACTCTAACCCTATCCTTAAACCTAAACCTAACCCTAACCCGTACTATAACCCTATCCCGTACCCTAACACTAACATTTACCCTAACCCTAAACCTAACCCGTACCCTAACCCTAAACGTAACCCTAACCCGTCCCCAAACCCTAACCCTAACACGAACCCTAACACTAACCCTAACCCTTACCCTAACCCATAACCATACGGTAAACCTAACTAGTACCCTAACACTAACCCAAACCCGTACTCTAACCCTAAACCTAAACCTAACCCTAACCCGTAATCTAACCCTATCCCGTACCCTAACACTAACATTTACCCTAACCCTAAACCTAACCCGTAACCTAAGCCTAACCGATACCCTAACCCTAAACCTAACCCTAACCCTAACACTAACCCTACCCCTAACCCTAAGCCTAACCCTAACCCTTACCCGAACCCGTACCCAAACGGTAAACCTAACCCGTACCCTAACACTAACCCAAACCCGTACTCTAACCCTAACCATAACCTAACCCTGACCCTAATATTAACCGTAACCCTAACCCGTACCGTAACCCTAAAAATAACCTGTACAGTAACCCCAACCCTAACCCTAATCCTAACCCTGTACAGTACCCTGTACTAACCCATAACCTGTACTAACTCTAACCCTGTAGAGTACCCCGTACTCTAACCCTAACCCTAACCCTAACCCCTACCCGTACCCTAACCCTAATCCTAACCCTAACACTGACCCTATCCCGTACTATAACCCTAACACTAACCCTAACCCTTACCGTACTCTAACCCGTACCCTAAACCTCACCCTAACCCTAACACGTACCCTAAAACTAACCCTAACCCTGAACCTAACCCTAAACCTAACCTGTACGCTAAACCTAACCCATACCCTAAACCTAACCCTAACCTATCCCGTACCCTAAACCTAACCCTAACCCTTGTCCTAACCCGTACCCAACCCTATCCCATACACTAACCCTAACCATAACCCGTACCCAAACCCTAAGAGTAACCCTAACCCATACCCTAGCGCTAACCCTAACCCTAACCCTAAGCCTAACCCGCACCCAAAACCTAAACCTAACCATAACCCTAACCATAACCCTTACCTGTAACCTAACCCTAAACCATAACCTAACACTGACCCTAATATTAACGGTAACCCTAACCCATACCGTAACCCTAAAAATAACCTGTACAGTAACCCCAACCCTAACCCTAATCCTAACCCTGACCCTAAACGTAACCCAAACCCGTATCCAAACCCTAACCATAACACGTACCCTAACCCTAACCCTAACCCTTGCCCTTAACCGTACCCAAACGGTAAACCTAAACCGTACCCTAACACTAACCCAAACCAGTACTCTAACCCTAACCCTAACCCTAACCATAACCCTCACCCTAAACTTAACCACAACCCTAACCCAAACCATAATCCTTAACCGTAACCTAACCCTAACCCATACCGTAACCGTAACCCTAACCTTAACCGTAACCCTAACCCATACCCTAACCCCAAAACTAACCTGTACCCTAACCCCAACCCTAACCCGAACCCGTACCCTAGCACTAACCCTAACATTAACCCTGACCCTAAACCTAACCCTAACCCTTACACTAATCCTTACCCTAACCCTAAATCGCACCAAAAACCTAACTCTAACCCGAACCCTAACCCTAACCCTAACCCGGACCCTAACCCTACCCGTAGCCTAATCCTAACTCTAACCTTAACCCCTAATCCTAAGCCTAAACCTAACCCTTACCCGAACCCGTACCCAAACGGTAAACCTAACCCGTACCCTAACACTAACCCAAACCCGTACTCTAACCCTAACCATAACCCTAACCCTAACCAGCACCCTAAACTTAACCCTAACCCTAACCCAAACCATAACCGTTAACAGTAACCTAACCCTAAACCATAACTTAAACCTAACCCTAACCTTAAACATAACCCTAATCAGTACCTAAACCCTAAAACTAACCCATACCCTAACCCCTACCCTAATGCTAACCCGTACCCACACAAACCCTAACCCTAACCCTGACCCTAAACCTAACCATAACCCTTACACTAACCCTAAACCGTAACCTAAACCGAACCTTAAACCTAAACTTAACCCGTTCGCTAACCCTATCCTGTACCCTAAACCTAACCTTAACCCGTATCCTAACCCTAACCTAACCCTAAGCCTAACCCGTACATTAACCCTTACCCTAACCCTAAAACTAACCCTACACCGTATTCTAACCCTAACCCTAACCCTAACCCTACCCCGTACCCTTAACCTATCCCTAACCCTAACTCGTACCCTAACCCTAACCCTAAACCTGACCCTAACCTTAACGCTAACCCGTACCCTAAAACTAACCCATACCCTAACCCTAAACATAAACCTAACACGTATACTAAACCTAACACTAACCCTTGACCTAACCCGTACGCAACCGTATCCCGCACCCTAACCCTAACCCCCTACTATAATCCTAACCCTAAACCTAACCCTTACCCTAACCCTAACTCGTACCGTAACCCGAACCTGTACCCAACCCTAAACCTAACCCTAAACCTAACCCTAACCCTGACCCTAAGCATAACCCTAATCCCGTACCCTAACCCTAACCCTAACCCGCATCCTAAACCTAACCCTAAACCTAGACCTAACCCGTAGCCTAACCCTAACCCATACCCTAACACTAACCGTACCTTAACCCTAACACTAACCCTAACCCTAACCCGTACGCTAACCATAACCCTAACCCATACCCTAACCCTAACCGTACCCTAACCCTAACCCAGGGCCTAACTCTAAACCACACCGTAAACCTAACCCTAACCCTAGACATAACCCGTACCCTAAACCTATCCCGTACCATAACCCTAGTCCTAAACCGTATCCTAATCCTAACACTAACCCTAACCCTAACACTAACCCTAACCCGTACACTACCCTAACCCTAACCCGTACCCGTACCCCAACCCTAAAGGGCACCGAAACCTATCCCTAACCCATACCCTAACCCTAACCCATTACCTAAACCTAACCCTAACCTTAAACTTAACCCATAAACTAACCCTATCCTATACCCTAAACCTAACCCTAACCCGTACCCTAACCCTAAATCTAACCCTAACCCTATCCGTACACTAACCCTAACCCTAACCCTAACACTAACCCTAACCCGTACTCTAACATTAACCCTAACCCTAAACGTAACCCTAACCCGTACTCTAACCCTAACCCGTACCCTAACACTAATCCTTACCCTAACCCTAAACCTAAACCGTACCCTAACCCTAAACGTAACCCTAAACTGTACCCAAACCCTAACCCTAACACGTACCCTAACCCTAACCCTAACCCTAACCCTAACCCGCACACTAAACCTAACCCTAACCCTACACCTAACACATACACTAACCCTATCCCGTACCATAACCTTAACCCTAACCTGTACCGAAACCTTAACACTAAACCTAACCCTAACCCTAACCCATACACTAACCCTAACCCGAAACCTAACTCTAACCCTAACCCGTACGCTAAACCTACCCGTAGCCAAACCCTAACCCTAACCCTAACCCCTAACCCTAACCCTAACAATAACCCTTACACTAAACCGTACCCAAATGGTAAACCTAACCCGTACCCTAACACTAACCCAAAATCGTACTCTAATGTTAACCCTAACCCTAACCCTAACCCGCACCCTAAACTTAACACTAACCCTAACCCAAACCATAACCCTTAACCGTAACCTAACCCTAACCCATACACTAACCCTAACCCTAACCTTAATCATAAACCTAACCCGTACCCTAACCCTAAAAGAAACCCGTACCCTAATCCCAACCCTAACCCTAACCCGTACCCTAACACTAACCCAAACCCGTACTCTAACCCTAAACTTAACCCTAACCCTAACCCGTAAAATAACCCTAACGTGTACCCTAACCCTAAACCTAAACCGTACCCTAACCCTAAATGTAACCCTAACCCGAACCCAAACCCTAACAATAACACGTACCCTAACCCTAAGCCGCACACTAAACCTAACCCTAACCCTAGACCTAACACCTACACTAACCCTATCCCGTAGCCTAACCTTAACCCTAACCCATAACGTAACCCTAACACTAACCCTAACCCTAATCCTAACCCATACCCTAACCCTACCCGTAGCCTAACCCTAACTCTAACCCTAACCCCTAACCCTAACCCTAACCCTAACCCTTACCCTAACACGTACCCAAACGGTAAACCTAACATGTACCCTAACACTAACCCAAACCCGTACTCTAACGCTAACCCTAACACTAACCCTAACCCTTACCCTAACCCGTACCCAAACGGTAAACCTAACCCGTACCCTAACACTAACCCAAACCCGTACTCTAACCCTAACCCTAACCCTATCCGTACACTAAACCTAACCCTAACCCTAACACTAACCCTAACCCATACTCTAACCCTAACCCTAACACTAAACCTAACCCTAACCCGTATTCTAACCCTAACCCGTACCCAACACCTAACCCTAACACGTATCCAACCGTAACCCTAACCTTAACTCTAAGCCGCACACTAAACCTAAACCTAATCCTAGACCTAACACGTACACTAACCATATCCCGTATCGTAAACTTAACCCTAACCCGTACCGGAACCCAAACACTAACCCTAAACCTAAACCTAACCCTAACCCAACCCATACACTAACCCTAACCCGAACCCTAAACCTAACCCGTACCCTAACCCTACCCGTAGCCTAACCCTAACTCTAACCCTAAGCCCTAACCCTAACCCTAACCCTAACCCTTACCCTAACCCGTACCCAAACGGTAAACCTAACCCGTACCCTAACACTAACCCAAACCCGTACTCTAACCCTAACCCTAACCCTAACCCGCACCCTAAACTTAACCCTAACCTTAACACAAACCATAACCATTAACCGTAACCTAACCCTAACCCATACCCTAACCCTAAAACAAACCCGTACCCTAAACCCAACCCTAACCCTAACCCGTAACCTACCACTAACCCTAACCCTAACCCTGACCCTAAACCAAACCATAACCATTACACTAACCCTAAACCTAAACCTAAACCGCACCCTAAAACAAACCCTAACCTGTACCCTAACCGTAAAACTAACCCGTACCCTAACCCCAACCATAACCCTAACCTGTACCCTAACACTAACCCTAACCCTAACCCTGACCCTAAACCTAACCCTAAACCGTACACTAACCCTAACCCTAACCTTATCCCGTACCCTAAACCTAACCCTAACCCGTATCCTAACCCTAAACCTAACCCTAAGCCTAACCCGTACATTAACCCTAAACCTAACTCTAAAATTAACCCTACACGGTACTCTAAAGCTAACCCTAACCCTAATCCTAACCCAAACCCTAACCCTAACACGAAACCTAACCCGTACACTAACCCTAACTCTAACCCTCACACTAACCATAACCCGTACTGTAACCCTAACGCGTAAAATAACCCTAACCCTAACCCTAACCCGTAACCTAACCCTAACCCTAACTCGTAAACTAACCCTAACCCTAACCCTGACCCTAACCCTGACCCTAACTCCTACCCTAAACCTGAACCGTACCCTAAACCTAACCCTAACCGAACCCGTACCCTAAACCTAACCCTAACCCTAACTCGTACCCTAACCCTAACCCTAACCCTGACCCTAACCCTAACCCTAACCCATACCCTAAGCCTAACCCATACCCTAACCCTAACCCTAAACCTAACCCGTACACTAACCCGTACCCTAAACCTAAACCTAACCCTTGACCTAACCCGTACTCAACCCTATCCCGTACCCTAACCCTAACCCTAACCCGTAACCAAACCTTAACACTAACCCTAACCCATAACCTAGAGCTAACCCTAAACCTAACCCTAACCCACACCGTAAACCTAAGCCTAACCCTAACCCTAACGCTAACCCTAAACCTAACCCTTACACTGACCCTAAACCTAACCCTATACCGTACCCTAACCCTAAACCTAAACCTAACCCGCACACTATACTTAACCCTAACCCTAGACCTAACACGTACACTAACCCTATCCCAAACCCTAAACTTAAACCTAACCCATACCATAACGCTAATACTAACACTAACCCTAACCCTAACCCTAACCCGTACACTAACCCTAAACTAAACCCTAACCCTAACCCGAACCCGTACCCTAACCCTAACCCTAACCCTAACACTAACGTTAACCCGTACTTAACCCTAACCCTAACCCGAAACCTAACACATACCCTACCCCTACCCCTAACCCGTACCCTAACCCTAACCCGTACCCAAAACTAACCCTAACCCCTAACCTTAACCCTAAACCGTACCCTAAACATAACCCTAAACCTAACTCGTACCCTACTCCTAACCCTAACCCTGACCCTAACTCTAAACCTAACCCGTACACTAAACCTAACCCTAACCCTAATGTGTACACTATCTCTAAACCTAACCGTGACCCTAACCCTAACCCTAACCAGTACCCTAACCCTAACACTAACCCTAACCCTAATCCTAACCAATACACTAACCCTAACCCTAACCCGTACCGTAAACCTAACACTAACACTAACCCTAACCCGATGCCTAACCCTAACCCACACACTAAGCCTAACTGTAACCCTAGGCCTACCCGTACCTAACCCTATCCCGTACACTAACCCTAACGCTAACCCGTACCATAACCCTAACACTACACTAACCCTAATCCTAACCCTATCCCGTACACTAACGCTAACCCTAACCCTAAACCGTACCCTAACCCTAACCCGTAGCCTAACCCTAACACTAGCCCTAACCCCTAACCCTACCATAACCCTAACCCTTACCCTAACTCGTACCCATACGTTAAACCTAACCCGTACCTAAACACTAACACAAACCCGTACCCTAACCCGTACCCTAACCCTAACGCGTACCGTTACCCGTACCTTAAACCTAACCCTAACCCGTTCCCAAACCCCTACACTAACCCTAACCCGAACCTGTACCCTAACCCATAGCATAAACGTAACCCTAACCCTAACCCTAACCCGCACACTAAACCTAACCGCAACCCTAGAACTAACGTGTACACTAACCCTATCCCGCACCCTAACCTTAACCCTAACCCGTACCGTAACCCTAACACTAACCCTAACACTAACACTAACCCTACCCCTTACTCTAACCCTAAACTTAACCCTAACTCTAACCCTAACCTGTACTGTAACCCTAACCCTAACCCTAACCCTAACCCTAACCCTAACCCGTATAGTAACACTAACGCGTACCCTAACCCTAACCCTAAACCTAACCCTAAACTTGACCCTAAACCTAACCCTAACCCGTACCCTAACCCTAAACCGTACCCTAACCCAAACCCTAAACCTAACCCGTACCCTAACCCTAAATGTAACCCTAACCCAAACCCAAACCCTAACCCTAACACGTACCCTAACCCTAACGCTAACCCTAACCCGCACACTAAACCTAACCCTAGACCTAACACCTACACTAACCCTATCCCGTAGCCTAACCTTAACCCTAACCCGTAACGTAACCCTAACACTAACTCTAACCCTAAATCTAACCCGTACCCTAACCCTACCCATAGCCTAACCCTAACTCTAACCCTAACCCCTAACCCTAACCCTAACCCTTACCCTAACCCGTACCCAAACGGTAAACCTAACCCGTACCCTAACACTAACCAAACCCGTACTCTAATCCTAACCCAAATCTAACCCTAACCCGTACCATCACCCTTCCTGTAGCCTAACCCTAACTCTAACCCTAACCCCTAACCCTAACCCTAACCCTTACCCGTACCCAAACGGTAAACCTAACACGTACCCTAACACTAACCCAAACCCGTTCTCTAACCATAACCCTAACCCTAACCCTAACCCGCACCCGAAACTTAACCCAAACCATTACCCTTAACCGTAACCTAACCCTAACCCATACCCTAACCCTAACCCTAACATTAAACGTAACCCTAACTCGTACTCTAACCCTAAAACTAACCAGTACCCTAACCCCAACCCTAACCTTAACACGTACACTAACACTAACCCTAACCCTAACCCTGACCCTAAACCTAACCCTAACCGTACACTAACCCTAACCCTAACCCTAACCCTGACACTAACCCTATCCGGTACTCTAAACCTAACCCTAACCCTAATCCTAACCCTAACCCGTACTCTAACCTTAACCCTAACCCTAACACTAACCATAACCCTAACACTAACCCTAACCAGTACTCTAACCCTAAATGTAACCCTAACACCAACCCTAACCCCCATCTATAATCCTAACCCTTACACTAACCCTAACTCGTACCGTAACCCGAACCCGTACCCAACCCTAAACCTAACCCTAAACCTAACCCTAACGCTGACCCGAAGCCTAACCCTAATCCCGTACCCTAACGCTAACCCTAACACGCATCCTAAACCTAACCCTAAACCTAGACCTAACCCGTAGCCTAACCCTAACCCATACCCTAACACTAACCCGTACCTTAACCCTAACACTAACCCTAACCCTAACCCGTACGCTAACCATAACCATAACCCATACCCTAACCCTAACCCGTACCCTAACCCTAACCCAGGGCCTAATTCTAAACCGCACCGTAAACCTAACCGTAACCCTAGACATAACCCGTACCCTAAACCTATCCTGTACCCTAACCCAGGTCCTAACCCGTATCCTAACCCTAACACTAACCCTAACCCTAACACTAACCCTAACCCGTACACTAACCCTAACCCTAACCCGTACCCGTACCCTAACCCTAACCCGCACCGAAACCTATCCCTAACCAGTACTCTAACCCTAACCCGTAACCTAAACCTAACCCTAACCCGAAACTTAACCCGTACCCTAACCCTATCTTATACCCTAAACCTAACCCTAACCTGTACCCTAACCCTAAATCTAACCCTAACCCTATCCGTACACTAACCATAACCCTAAACTTAACACTAACCCTAACCCGTACTCTAACACTAACCCCAACCCTAAACGTAACCCTAACCCGTAATCTAACACTAACCCGTACCCTAACACTAACCCTTACCCTAACCCTAAACCTAACCCGTACCCTAACCCTAAACGTAACTCTAAACCGTACCCAAACCCTAACCCTAACATGTACCCTAACCCTAACCCTAACCCTAAACCGCACACTAAACCTAACCCTAACCCTACACCTAACACGTACACTAACCCTATCCCGTCCCATAACCTTAACCCTAACCCGTACCGTAACCCTAACACTAAACCTAATCCTAACCCTAACCTGTACACTAACCCTAACCCAAACCCTAACTCTAACCCTAACCCGTACCCTAACCCTACCCGTAGCCTAACCCTAACCCTAACCCTAACACCTAACCCTAACCCTAACCCTTACCCTATCCCGTACCCAAATGGTAAACCTAACCCGTACCCTAACACTAACCCAAAATCGTACTCTAATGCTAACCCTAACCCTAACCCTAACCCGCACCCTAAACTTAACCCTAAACCTAACCCAAACCATAACCCTTAACTGTAAACTAACCCTAACCCATACCCTAACCCTAACCCTAACCTTAATCATAACCCTAACCCGTACCCTAACCCTAAAACTAACCCGTTTGCTAATCCCAACCCTAACCCTAACCCGTACCCTAACACTAACCCTAACCCTAACCTGTACCCTAACCCATACCATAAACCTAGCCCTAACCCTAACCCGAAACCTAACCCATACCCTACACCTACGCCTAACACGTACCCTAACACTAACCTGTACCCAAAACTAACCCTAACCCCTAACCCTAACCCTAAACCGTACCCTAAACATAACTCTAAACCTAACTCGTACCCTACCCCTAACCCTAACACTGACACTAACCCTAAACCTAACCCGTACCCTAACCCTAACCCGTACAATAAACCTAACCCTAACCCTAACTCGTACACTATCCCTAAAACTAACCGTGACCCTAACCCTAACCCTAACCAGTACCCTAACCCTAACACTAACCCTAACCCTAACCCGTACACTAACCCTAACCCTAACCCGTACCCTAACCCTAACACTAAACCTAACCCTAACCCGATGCCTAACCCTAACCCACACCCTAAACCTAACCCTAACCCTAGAACTTACCCATACCCTAACCCTATCCCGTACACTAATCCTAACTCTAACCCGTACCATAACCCTAACACTAACACTATCCCTAATCCTAACCCTATCCCGTACACTAAACCTAACCCTAACCCTAAACTGTACCCTAACCCTAACCCGTAGGCTAACCATAACACTAACCCTAACCCCTAACCCTACCATAACCCTAACCCTTACTTAACCCGTACCCTAAAGCTAACCCTAAACATAACCGTAACCCTAACCCATACCCTAACCATAAAAATAACCTGTACTCTAACACCAACCCTAAACCTAGCACGTACCATAACCCTATCCCTAACCCTAACCATGACCCAAACCTAACCCTAACCCGTACCCTAACCCTATCCGTACACTATCCCTAACCCTAACCCTAAACCTAACCCTAACCCGTACCCTAACCCTAACCCGTACCCTAACCCTATCCGTACACTAGCCCTAACCCTAACCCTAAACCTAACCCTAACCCGAACTCTAACCCTAACCCATACCCTAACCCTAACCCCTACCCTAACACTAACCCTAACCCTAGCCCTAACCCTAACCCGTACTCTAACCCTAAACCTAAACCTAACTCTAACACTAACCCGTACTATAACCCTAACCCGTACCATAACACTAACCCTAACACTAACACTAACCCTACCCCGTACTCTAACCCTAAACCTAACCCTAATTCTAACCCTAACCTGTACTGTAACCCTAACCCTAACCCTAAAGCATACAGTAACCCTAACGCGTACCCTAAACCTAACCCTAACCCTAAACCTAACCCTATCCTTGACCCTAAACCTAACCCTAACACGTACCCTAACCCAAAACCGTACCCTAACCCTAACCCTAAATGTAACCCTAACCCGAACCCAAACCCTAACAATAACACGTACCCTAACCCTAACACTAACCCGCACAATAAACCTAACCCTAACCCTAGACCTAACACCTACACTAACCCTATCCCGTAGCCTAACCTTAACCCTAAACCATAACGTAACCCTAACACTAACCCTAACCCTAATCCTAACCCGTACCCTAACCCTACCCGTAACCTAACCCTAACTCTAACCCTAACCCCTAACCCTAACCCTAACCATAACCCTTACCCTAACACGTACCCAAACGGTAAACCTAACACGTACCCTAACACTAACCCAAACCTGTACTCTAACCCTAACCCTAACACTAACCCTAACCCTTACCCTAACCCGTACCCAAACAGTAAACCTAACCCGTACCCTAACACTAACCCAAACCCGTACTCTAACCCTAACCCTAACCCTAAACCTATCCGTACACTAAACCTAACCCTAACCCTAACACTAACCCTAACCTGTACTCTAACCCTAACCCTAACACTAAACCTAACACTAACCCGTACTCTAACCCTAACCCGTACCCAACACCTAACCCTAACACGTATCCTAACCGTAACCCTAACCCTAACCGTAACCTGCACACTAAACCTAAACCTAATCCTAGAACTAACACGTACACTAACCATATCCTGTTTCGTAACCTTAACCCTAACGGGTACCGGAACCCAAACACTAACCCTAAACCTAAACCTAACCCTAACCCAACCCATACACTAACCCTAACCCGAACCCTAAACCTAACCCGTACCCTAACACTAACCCAAACCCGTACTCTAACCCTAACCCTAACCCGCACCCTAAACTTAACCCTAACCTTAACACAAACCATAACCATTAACCGTAACCTAACCCTAACCCATACCCTAACCCTAAAACTAACCCATACACTAAACCCAACCCTAACCCTAACCCGTAACCTACCACTAACCCTAACCCTAACCCTGACCCTAAACCAAACCATAACCATTACACTAACCCTAAACCTAACCCTAACCCGCACCCTAAAACAAACCCTAACACGTACCCTAACCGTAAAACTAACCCGTACCCTAACCCCAACCATAACCCTAACCCGTACACTAACACTAACCCTAACCCTAACCCTGACCCTAAACCTAACACTAAACCGTACACTAACCCTAACCCTAACCTTATCCCGTACCCTAAACCTAACCCTAACCCGTATCCTAACCCTAAACCTAACCCTAAGCCTAACCTGTACATTAACCCTAAACCTAACTCTAAAATTAACCCTACACGGTACTCTAAAGCTAACCCTAACCCTAATCCTAACCCAAACCCTAACCCTATAACGAACCCTAACCCGTACTCTATCCCTAACTCTAACCCCCACACTAACCATAACCCGTACTGTAACCCTAACCCGTAACATAACCCTAAACCTAACACGTAACCTAACCCTAACCCTAACTCATACACTAACCCTAACCCTAACCCTGACACTAACCCTAACCCTAACCCCTACCCTAAACCTGAACCGTACCCTAAACCTAACCATAACTGAACCCGTACCCTAAACCTAACCATAACCCTAACTCGTACCCTAACCCTAACCCTAACCCTGACCCTAACCCTAACCTTAACCCATACCCTAAGCCTAACCCATACCCTAACCCTAACCCTAAACCTAACCCTAACCCTAACCCGTACCCTAAACCTAAACCTAACCCTTGACCTAACCCGTACCCAACCCTATCCCGTACCCTAACCCTGACCCTAACCCGTAACCAAACCTTAACAGTAACCCTAACCCATAACCTAGAGCTAACCCTAAACCTAACCCTAACCCGCACCGTAAACCTAAGCCTAACCCTAACGCAAACCGTAAACCTAACCCTTACACTGACCGTAAACCTAACCCTATACCGTACCCTAACCCTAAACATAAACCTAACCCACACACTACACCTAACCCTAACCCTAGACCTAACACGTACACTAACCCTATCCCGTACCATAAACTTAAACCTAACGCGTACTGTAACGCTAATACTAACACTAACCCTAACCCTAACCCTAACCCTAACCCGTACACTAACCCTAACCTAAACCCTAACCCTAACCCTAACCCTAACCTGAACCCGTACCCTAACCCTAACCCTAACCCTAACACTAACGCTAACCTGTACTTAACCCTAACCCTAACCCGAAACCTAACACATACCCTACCCCTACCCCTAACCCGTACCCTAACCCTAACCCGTACCCAAAACTAACCCTAACCCCTAACCCTAACCCTAAACCGTACCCTAAACATAACCCTAAACCTAACTCGTACCCTATCCCTAACCCTAACCCTGACCCTAACTCTAAACCTAACCCGCACATTAAACCTAACCCTTACCCTAATGCGTACACTATCCCTAAACCTAACCGTGACCTTGACCCTAACCCTAACCAGTACCCTAAACCTAACACAAACCCTAACCCTAACCCTAACCCGTACACTAACCCTAACACTAACCCGTACCCTAAACCTAACACTAACACTAACCCTAACCCAATGCCTAACACTAACCCACACACTAAACCTAACTGTAACCCTAGACCTACCCGTACCTAACCCTATCCCGTACACTAACCCTAACGCTAACCCGTACCATAACCCTAACACTACACTAACCGTAATCCTAACCCTATCCCGTACACTAACCCTAACACTAACCCTAAACCGTACCCTAACCCTAACCCGTAGCCTAACCCTAACACTAACCCTAACCCCTAACCCTACCATAACCCTAACCTTTACCCTAACCCGTACCCATACGTTAAACCTAACCAGTACCCAAACCCTAACACAAACCCGTACCCTAACCCGTACCCTAACCCTAACCCGTACCCAAACCCGTACACTAACCCTAACCCTAACCTGTAACCTAACACGTAGCATAACCGTAACCCTAACCCTAACCCTAACCCGCACACTAAACCTAACCATAACCCTAGAACTAACATGTACACTAACCCTATCCCGTACCCTAACCTTAACCCTAAACCGTACCGTAACCCTAACACTAACCCTAACACTAACCCTACCCCGTACTCTAACCCTAAACCTAACCCTAACTCTAACCCTAACCTGTACTGTAACCCTAACCCTAACCCTAACCCTAACCCGTATAGTAACACTAATGCGTACCCTAACCCTAACCCTAAACCTAACACTAACCTTGACCCTAAACCTAACCCTAACCCGTACCCTAACCCTAAACCGTACCCTAACCCAAACCCTAAACCTAACCCATACTCTAACCCTAAATGTAACCCTAACCCAAACCCAAACCCTAACCCTAACACGTACCCTAACCCTAACCCTAAACCGCACACTAAACCTAACATAACCCTAGACCTAACCCCTACACTAACCCTATCCCGTAGCTTAACCTTAACCCTAACCCGTAACGTAACCCTAACACTAACCCTAACCCTAAACCTAACCCGTACCCTAACCCTACCCGTAGCATAACCCTAACTCTAACCCTAACCCCTAACCCTAACCCTAACCCTTACCCTAACCCGTACCCAAACGGTAAACCTAACCCGTACCCTAACACTAACCAAACCCGTACTCTAATCCTAACCCAAATCTAACCCTAACCCGTACCCTCACCCTTCCTGTAGACTAACCCTAACTCTAACCCTAACACCTAACCCTAACCCTAACCCTTACCCTAACACGTACCCAAACGGTAAACCTAACACGTACCCTAACACTAACCCAAACCCGTACTCTAACCATAACCCTAACCCTAACCCTAACCCACACGTGAAACTTAACCCAAACCATTACCCTTAACCGTAACCTAACCCTAATCCATACCCTAACCCTAACCCTAACATTAAACGTAACCCTAACTCGTACTCTAACCCTAAAACTAACCAGTACCCTAACCCCAACCCTAACCTTAACGCGTACACTAACACTAACCCTAACCCTAACCCTGACCCTAAACCTAACCCTAACTGTACACTAACCCTAACCCTAACCCTAACCGTAACACTAACACTATCCCGTACTCTAAATCTAACCCTAACCCTAATCCTAACACTAACCCGTACTCTAACCTTAACCCTAACCCTAACACTAACCATAACCCTAACACTAACCCTAACCAGTACTCTAACCCTAAATGTAACCCTAACACTAACCCTAACCCCCTACTATAATCCTAACCCTTACCCTAACCATAACTCGTACCGTAACCCGAACCCGTACCCAACCCTAAACCTAACCCTAAACTTAACTCTAACCCTGACCCTAAGCCTATCCCTAATCCCGTACCCTAACTCTAACCCTAACATGCATCCTAAACCTAACCCTAAACCTAGACCTAACCCGTAGCCTAACCTGAACCCATACCCTAACACTAACCCAAACCTTAACCCTAACACTAACCCTAACCCTAACCCGCACGCTAACCATAACCATAACCCATACCCTAACCCTAACCCGTACCCTAACCCTAACCCAGGGTATAACTCTAAACCACACAGTAAACCTAACCCTAACCCTAGACATAACCCGTACCCTAAACCTATCCCGTACCCTAACCCAGGTCCTAACCCGTATCCTAACCCTAACACTAACCCTAACCCTAACACTAACCCTAACCCGTACACTAACCCTAACCCTAACCCGTACCCATACCCTAACCCTAACCCGCACCGAAACCTATCCCTAACCAGTACTCTAACCCTAACCCGTAACCTAAACCTAACCCTAACCCGAAACTTAACCCGTACCCTAACCCTATCTTATACCCTAAACCAAACCCTAACCCGTACCCTAACCCTAAATCTAACCCTAACCCTATCCGTACACTAACCCTAACCCTAAACCTAACACTAACCCTAATCCGTACTCTAACACTAACCCTAACCCTAAACGTAACCCTAACCCGTAATCTAACACTAACCCGTACCCTAACACTAACCCTTACCCTAAACCTAAACCTAAACCGTACCCTAACCCTAAACGTAACCCTAAACCGTACCCAAACCCTAACCCTAACATGTACCCTAACCCTAACCCTAACCCTAACCCTAACCCGCACACTAAACCTAACACTAACCCTACACCTAACACGTACACTAACCCTAACCCGTCCCATAACCTTAACCCTAACCCGTACCATAACCCTAACACTAAACATAACCGTAACCCTAACCCTAACCCGTACACTAACCATAACCCGAACCCTAAACCTTACCCTAACCCGTACCCAAATGGTAAACCTAACCCGTACCCTAACACTAACCCAAAACCGTATTCTAACGCTAACCCTAACCCTAACCCTAATCCGCACCCTAAACTTAACCCTAAGCCTAAACCAAACCATAACCCTTAACCGTAAACTAACCCTAACCCATACCCTAACCCTAATCCTAACCTTAATCATAACCCTAACCCGTACCCTAACCCTAAAACTAACCCGTTCGCTAATCCCAACCCTAACCCTAACCCGTACCCTAACACTAACCCTAACCCTAACCTGTACCTTAACCCATACCATAATCCTAGCCCTAACCCTAACCCGAAACCTAACCATACCCTACACCTACCCCTAACCCGTACCCTAACACTAACCTGTACCCAAACCTAACCCTAACCCCTAACCCTAACCCTAAACCGTACCCTAAACATAACCCTAAACCTAACTCGTACCCTACCCCTAACCCTAACACTGACCCTAACCCTAAACCTAACCCGTACCCTAACCCTAACCCGTACACTAAACCTAACCCTAACCCTAACTCGTACACTATCCCTAAACCTAACCGTGACCCTAACCCTAACCCTAACCAGTACCCTAACCCTAACACTAACAATAAACCTAACCCTAACCCGTACACTAACCCTAACCCTAACCCGTACCCTAACCCTAACCCTAACCCTAACCCTAACCCGATGCCTAAACCTAACCCACACCCTAAACCTAACCCTAACCCTAGAACTAACCCGTACCCTAACCCTATCCCGTACACTAATCCTAACTCTAACCCGTACCATAACCCTAACACTAACACAAACCCTAATCCTAACCCTATCCCGTACACTCACCCTAACCCTAACCCTAAACCGTACCCTAACCCTAACCCATAGGCTAACCCTAACACTAACCCTAACCCCTTACCCTACCATAACCCTAACCCTTACCTTAACCCGTACACTAAAGCTAACCCTAAACTTAACCGTAACACTAAACCGTACCCTAACCCTAAAAATAACCCGTACCCTAACCCCAACCCTAACCCTAGCACGTACCATAACCCTATCACTAACCCTAACCCTGACCCAAACCTAAACCTAACCCATACACTAACCCTAACCCGTAACCTAAACCTAACCCTAACCCTAAACTTAACCCATACACTAACCCTATCCCGTACCTTAAACCTAACCCTAACCCATACCCTAACCCTAACCCTAACCCTAACCCTATCCATACAGTAACCCTAACCCTAACCCTAACACTAACTCTAACCCGTACTTTAACCCTAACCCTAACCCTAAAACTAACCCTAACCAATAATCTACCCCTAACCCATCCCCTAACACTAACCCTTACCGTAACCCTAATCCTAACCTGTACCCTAACCCTAAACGTAACCCTAACCCGTACCCAAACCCTAACCCTAACACGTACCCTATCCCTAACCCTAACCCTAACCATAACACGCACATTAAACCTAACCCTAACCCTAGACCTACCATGTACACTAACCCTATCCCATACCCTAACCTTAACCCTAAACCGTACCGTAACCCTAACACTAACCCTAACCCTAACCCTAACCCTAACCCTAAGCCGGACACTAACCCTAACCCGAACCCTAACCCTAACCCTAACCCTAACCCGAACCCTAAACCTACCCGTAGCCTAACCGTAACTCTAACCCTAACCCCTAACCCTAACCATAACCCTTACCCTAACCCGTACACAAACGGTAAACCTAACCCATAATCTAACACTAACCCAAACCCGTACTCTAACCCTGACCCATACCTTAACGCTAACCCTAACCTTAACCATAATGGTAACCCATATCCTAACCCTAAAACTAACCCGTATTCCGAACCCAAACTTAACCATAACCCGTACACTAACACTAACCCTAAACCTAACCCTGACCCTAAACCTAACCTTATCACTTATACTAACCCTAACCCTAACCCTAACCCGCGCCCTAAACCTAACCCTAAACCGTACCCTAACCCTAATCCGTAACCTAAACTTAACCCTAACCCAAATTTAACCCGTACGCTAACCCTATACCGTACCCTAAACCTAACCCTAACCCGTATCCTAACCTTTAACCTAACCCTAAGCCTAACCCGTATATTAACCCAAACCCTAACCCTAACACTAACCCTACCCCGTACTCTAACCCTAACCCTAACCCTAACTCTAACCCGTACCCTAACCCTAACCCTAACACTAACACTAACCCTAACCTGTACTCTAACCCTAACCCTAACCCTAACCCTAACCTTACTCTATCCCTAACCCTAACCCTCACCCTAACCCTAACCCGTACTGTAACTCTAACCCATACCAATACCCTAACCCTAACCCTTACCCTAAACCTAACCCTAACTCGTACCCTAACGCTAACCCTAACCCTGACCCTAAACCTAACCCTAAACCAGACCCTAAACCTAACCCGTACCCTAACCGTAACCCTATCCCTAACCCATACCCTAAACCTAACCCTAAACCGTACCCTAACGCTAACCCTAACCCTAACACTGACGTTAACCCTAACCCTAACTCGTAACCTAAGCCTAACCCATACCCTAAACCTAACCCTAATCCAAACCCTAACCCTAACCCGTACCCTAAACCTAACCCTAACCCTTGACCTAACCCGTACCCAAACCTATCCTGTACCCTAACCCTAAACCTAAAACGTACCCAAAACCTAACATTAACCCTAACCCATAACCTAGCGCTAACCCTAACCCTAACTCAAAACTGTCCCCTAAACCTAAACCTTACCCTAACCCTTAACATAATCCTTACCCGTACCCTAACCCTAACCCATACCCTAACCCTAACCCTAACCTTAACCATAACACTGACCCGTACACTAACCCTAAAACTAACCCGTACCCTAACCCCAAACCTAACAAATCCCGTAACCTAACCCTATCCCTAACGCTAAATCTGACACTAAACCTAAACCTAACCATAACCCTAGCCCTAACCCTAACCCTAACCCTCACCTAAACCTAACCCTAACCCATACCCTAACCGTATCCCATTCCCTAAACCTAGCCCTAACCCGTACCCTAACCCTAACCCTATCCGTACTCTAACCTTAACACTAACCCTAACCCTAACACTAACCCTAACCCGTACTCTAAACCTAACCACAACCCTAAACCTAACCCTAACCCATACTCTAACCCTAACCCGTACCCTAACACTAACCCTAATCCTAACACTGTCCCTAACCCGTACTCTAACTCTAAACCTAACCCTAACTCTAACCCTAACCCGTACCATAACCCTAACCCTAACCCTAACCCTAACCCTAAACCTAACCCTTACACTGACACTAAACCTAACCCTATACCGTACCCTAACCCTAAACCTAAACCTAACCCGCACACCTAACCTAACCCTAACCCTAGATCTAACACGTACACTAACCCTATCCCGTACCCTAAACTTAAACCTAACCCCTACCGTAACGCTAATACTAACACTAACCCTAACCCTAACCCTAACCGGTACACTAACCCTAACCTAAACCCTAACCCTAACCCGAACCCATAACTAACCCTAACCCTAACCCTAACCCTGACCCTAACACTAACGCTAACCCGTACTTAACACTAACCCTAACCCAAAACCTAACCCATACCCTACCCCTACCCCTAACATGTACCCTAACCCTAACCCGTACCCAAAACTAGCCCTAACCCCTAACCTTAACCCTAAACCGTACCCTAAACATAACCCTAAACCTAACTCGTACCCTACCCCTAACCCTAACCCTGACCCTAACCCTATACCTAACCCGTACCCTAACCCTAACCCGTACACAAAACCTAACCCTAACCCTAATGCATACACTATCCATAAGCCTAACCGTGACCCTAACCCTAACCCTAACCAGTACCCTAACCCTAACACTAACCCTAACCCTAACCCTTACCCGTACACTAACCCTAACCCTAACCCGTACCCTAAACCTAACACTAACCCTAACCCTAACCCGATGCCTAACCCTAACCCACACACTAAACCTAACTCTAAACCCTAGAACTAACCCATACCCTAACCCTATCCCGTACACTAACCCTAACGCTAACCCTTACCATAACCCTCACACTAACACTAACCCTAATCCTAACCCTATCCCGTACACTAACCCTAACCCTAACCCTAAACAATAACCTAACCCTAACCCATAGCCTAACCCTAACACTAACCCTAATCCATAACCCTCCCATAACCCTAACCCTTACCCTAACCCGTACCCAAACACTAACACAAACCCGTACACTAACCCGTACCCTAACCCTATCCCGTACTGTTACCTGTACCTTAACCTAACCTTAACCCGTACCCAAACCCGTACACTAACCCTAACCCTAACCTGTACCCTAACACGTAGCATAACCAAAACCCTAACCCTAACCCTAACCCGCACACTAAACCTAACCGTAACCCTAGAACTAACATGTACACTAACCCTATCCCGTACCCTAACCTTAACCCTAACCCGTACCATAACCCTAACACTAACCCTAACCCTAACCCTAAACCTAACCCTAACCCGTACACTAACCCTCACCCGAACCCTAACCCTAACCTGCACCCTAACCCTACCTGTAGCGTAACCCTAACACTAACCCTAACCCTAACTCTAACCCTAAACCTTACCCTAACCCGTACCCAAATGGTAAACATAACCCATACCCTAACACTAAACCAAACCCGTACTCTAACCCTAACCCTAAACCTAACCCTAACCCTAACCCGAACCCTAAACTTAACCCTAAACCTAACCCAAACCATAACCCTTAACCATAACCTAACCCTAACCCATACCCTAAACCTAGCCCTAACCTTAAACATAACCCTGACCCGTACTCTAACCCTAAAACTAACCCGTAACCTCACCCCAACCCTAACCATAACCGTACACTAAAACTAAACCTAACCGTAACCCTGACCCTAAACCTAACCCTAACCCTTACACTAACCCTAACCCTAATTCTAACCCGCACCCTAAACCTAACCCTAACCCATACCCATACCCTAACCCTAACCTGTAACCTAAAACTAACCCTATCAATAAACTTAACCCGTACGCTAACCCTATCCCGTACCCAAAACCTAACCCTAACCTGTATCCTAAACCTAAACTAACCCTAAGCCTAACCCGTACATTAACCCTAAGCCTAACCCTAACACTAACCTTACCTCATACACTAACCCTAACCCTAACCCTAACCTGTACCCTAAACCTAACCCTAACCCTAATTCGTACCCTAACCCTAACCCTAACCCGTACCCTTACCCTAACCCTAACCCGTACCCAAACCGTAACCATAACCCTAACCCATACCCTAGCGCTAACCGAACCTTAACCCTAAGCCTAACCCGCACTCTAAACCAAAACCACCGTAACCCTAACCATAACCCTTACCCGTACCCTAACCCAAAACTATACCCTATACTAACCCTAACCTGAATCGTAACCCTAACCCGTAAGCTAACCCTAAAACTAACACGTACCCTAACCCCAAACCAAACCCTAGCACGTATCATAACCCTATCCCTAACCCTAACCCTGACCCTAAACCTAACCCTAACCCGTACACTAACCCTAACCCTAACCCTAACACGCACCCTAAACCTAACCCTAACCCATAACCTAACCCTAACCTGTAACCTAAACCTAACTCTAAACCTAAACTTAACCCGTACGCTAACCCTATCCCATACCCTAAACCTAACCCTAACCCGTAAACTAACCCTAAACCTAACCCTAAGCCTAACCCGTACATTAACCCTAACCCTAACCCTAAAACTAACCCTACCCCGTACTCTAACCCTAACCCTAACCTGTACCCTAACCCTAAACCTAACCCTAACACTAAACCTAACCCGTACTCTAACCCTAACCCTAACACTAACACTAAACCTACCCCGTACTCTAACACTAACCCTAACCCTATCCCTAACCCGTACCCTAACCTTAAACCTAACCTTAACACTAATCCTAACATGTAATCTATCCCTAACCCTAACCCTAAATGTATTCTAAAACTAACCCTAAACATCACCCTAACCCTAACCCGTACTGTAACCCTAACCCATACCATAACCCTAAACCTAACCCGTACCGTAAAGCTAACCCTAATTCGTACCCTAACCCTAACCCTAAACCTGACACTAACCCTAACCCGTATCCTAAACCTAACCCATACCCTAACCCTAAACCTAACCCTAACCCATACCCTAAACCTAACCCTAAACCATACCCTAACCCTAACCCTAACCCTAAGCCTAACCTGAACATTAACCCTAACCCTAACACCAAGACTAACACTACCCCGTACTCCAACCCTAACCCTAACTCTAACCCTAACCCGCACCCTAACACTAACCCTAACCCTAACCCTAACACTAACCCTAATACGTACTCTAACCCTAACCCTAACCCTAACCCTAACACTAACCGTACTCTAACCCTAACACTAACCCTCACCCTAACCCTATCCGTACTGTAACCCTAACCCGTACAATAACCCTAACCCTAACCCGTAACCTAAACCTAACCCGTAACCTAAACCTAAGCCTAACACTAAACTTAACCTGTACGCTAACCCTATTCTGTTCCCTAAACCTAACACTAACCTGTAACCTAACCCTAACCCTAACCCTATCCGTACTCTAACCCTAACCCTAACCCTAACACTAACCCTAACCGTAACCCTAGCACTATCTGTACACTAACCCAAACCCTAACCCTAACACTAACGCTGACCCGTACTCTAACACTAATCCTAACCCTAAACCTAAACCTAAAACGTACCCTAACCCTAACTCGTACCCTAACACTAACCCTTACCCTAACCCCTAACCCTAATGCTACACCGTAACCTAAACCTAAACCTAACCCATACCCTAAACCTAACTGGTACCCTAACCCTAACCATAACACTTACCCGTACCCTAACCCTAACCCATACCCTAACACTAACCCCAACCTTAAGGTAACCCTAACCCGTACCCTAACCCTAAAATTAACCCGTACCCTAACCCCAACCCTAACCGTCACCCGCACCTAAACCTAACCCTAACCCGTACCCTAACCCTAACCCGTAACCTAAACCGAAACCTAACCCTAAACTTAACCTGAACACTAAACCTATCCCGTACCCTAAACCTAACCCTAACCCATACACTAACCCTAACCCTAACCCTAACACTATCTGTATACTAACCCTAACCCTAACCCTAACACTAACGCTAAACCGTACTCTAACACTAAACCTAACCCTAAACCTAACCCTAACCTGTACTCTAACCCTAACCCATACCCTAACACTACCCCTTACCCTAACCCTAAACCTAACCCGTACCCTAACCCTAAACGTAACCCTAACCCGTACCCAAACCCTAACCCTAACACGTACCCTAACCCTAACCCTAACCCTAACCCTAACCCTAACCCGCACACTAAACCTAACATTAACCCTAGACCTAACACATACACTAACCCTATCGCGTACCGAAACCTTAACCCTAACCTGTACTGTAACCTTAACACTAACCCTAACCCTAACCCTAACCCTATACCTAACCGTACACTAACCCTAACCCTAATACTAACCCTAAACCTAACACGAACCCTAACCCGTACCCTAACCCGTACCCTAACCTCAACTCGTAACCTAAACCTAACTGTAACCCTAAACTTATCACATACGCTAACCCTATCCCGTACCCTAAACCTAACCCTAACCCATAACCTAACCATAAACTTAACCCTAAGCCTAACCCGTACATTAAACCTAACCCTAACCCTAACACTAACCCTACCCCGTAATCTTACCCTAACCCTAACCCTAAACCTTTCCCTAACCCTAACCCTAATCCTAACCTTAACCCTAACCCGAACACTAACCTTAACCCTTACACTAAGCCTAACCCTAACCCTTACCCTAACAATTACTCTAACCCTAACCCTAATACTCACCCTAACCCTAACCCGTACTGCAACCCTAACATGTAACATAACCCTAACTCTAACCCGTACCTAACCCTAACCCTAACTCATAGCCTAACACTAACCCTGACCCTAAACCTAACCCATACCCTAAACCTAACCCGTACCCTAACCCTAAACCTAACCCTAAGCCGTACCCTAAACCTAAACCTAACCCTAACTCATACCCTAACCCTAACCTTAACCCTGACCCTAACCCTAACCCATACCCTAAACCTAACCCCTACCCTAACCCTAATCCTAAACCTAACCCTAACCCTAACCCTTAACCTAAACCTAACCCTAACCCTTGACCTAACCCGTATCCAACCCTATCTTCTACTCTAACCCTAACCCTAACCCGTACCCAAACCCTAACAGTAACCCTAACCAATTTCCTAGCGCTAACCCTAACCCTAAACCTAATCCTAACCCGCACCCTAAACCTAAACCTAACCCTAACCCTAAACATAACCCTTACCTGTACACTAACCCTAACCCATACCCTAACACTAACCCCAAACTTAACCGTAACCCTAACCCGTACCCTAACCCTAAAATTAACCCGTACCCTAACCCCAACCCTAACCCTAACCCGCACCTAAACCTAACCCTAACCCGTACCCTAACCCTAACCCGTAACCTAAACCTAAAACTAACCCTGAAGATAACCTGAACACTAAACCTATCCCGCACCCTAAACCTAACCCTAACCCGTACACTAACCCTAACCCTAACCCTAACACTATCCGTACACTAGCCCTAACCCTAACCCTAACACTAATCCTAACCTGTACTGTAACACTAAACCTAACCCTAAACCTAACCCTAACCCATACTCTAACCCTAACCCGTACCCTAACACTAACCCTTACCCAAACCCTAACCCTAACATATACCCTAACCCTAACCCTAACCCGCACACAAAACTTAACCCTAACCCTAGACTAACACGTACACTAACCCTATCCCGTACCGTAACCTTTACCCTAACCCGTACCGTAACCCTAACACTAACCCTAAACCTAACCCTAACCCTAACCCGAACCCGTACACTAACCCTAACCCGAACCCTAACCCTAACCCTAACCCGTACCCTAACCCTACCCGTAGCCTAACCCTAACCCTAAACATAACCCCTAAACCTAACGCTAACCCTAACCCGTACTCTAACCCTAACCCTAACACTAACACTAACCCTACCCCGTACTCTAACACTAACCCTAACCCTAACCCTAACCCGTACCTTAACCCTAACCCTAACCCTACCGCACTCTAACCCTAACCCTAACCCTAACCCTAACACTAACCCTAACCCATACACTAACCCTAACCCTAACCCTAAACCATAAACCTAACCCGTACTCTAACCCTAACAAGTACCCTAACACTAACCCTTACCCTAACCCTTAACTTAACCCATACCCTAACCCTAAACGTAACCCTAACCCATACCCAAAACCTAACCTTAACACGTTCCCTAACCCTAACCCTAACCTAACCCGCACACTAAAACTAAACCTAACCCTAGACCTAACACGTACACTAAACCTATCCCGTACCGTAACCTTAACCCTAACCCGTACCGTAACCCTAACACTAACCCTAACCCTAACCCTCACCCTAACCCTAACCCGTACACTAACCCTAACCCTAACCCTAAACGTACGCTAACCCTAACCCTAACCCTAACCCTAACACTACCCCTAACCTGTACTCTAACCTAGCCCTAATCCTAAACCTAACCCTTACCCTTACTCTAACCCTAACACTAACCCTAACCCTAACCATAAAACTTACCCATACCCTATCCCTAGCCCATACCCTAACACTAACCCTAACTTTAACCATAACCCTACCCTGTACCCCAACCTTAAAACTAACCCGTACCCCGTACCCTAACCCCAACCCTAACCCTAACCCGTACCATAACCCTATCCCTAACCCTAACCCTGACCCAAAACATAACCCTAACCCATACCATAACCCTAACCCGCACCTAAACCTAACCCTATCCCGTACCCTAACACTAAGCCGTAACCTAAACCTAACCCTAACCCTAAATTTAACCCGTACACTAACTTTATCCCGTACCCTAAACCTAACCCTAACCCATACCCTAACCCTAACCCAAACCTAACCCTATCCGTACACTAACCCTAACCCTAACCCTAACACTAACCCTAACCCGTACTCTAACCCTAACCCTAACCCTAAACCTAACCTTAACCCATACTCTAACCCTAACCCGTACCCTAACACTAACCCTTACCCTAACCCTAAACCTAACATGTACCCTAACCCTAAATGTAACCCTGACCAGTACCAAACCCTAACCCTAACACGTACCCTAACCCTAACCCTAACCCGCACACTAAACTTAACCCTAACTCTAGACCTAACACGTACACTAAACCTATCCCGTACCGGAATCCTAAACCTAACCCGCACCGTAACCCTAACAATAAGCCTAACCCTAAACCTAAACCTAACCCTAACCCGTACACTAACCCTAACCCGAACCCTAACTCGTACCCTAACACTACCCGTAGCCTAACCCTAACTCTAACGCTAACACTTAACCCTAAACCTAACCCTAACCCTTACCCTAACCTGTACCCAAAAGGTAAACCTAACCCGTACCATAACTCTAACCCAAACCCATACTCTAACCCTAACCCTAACCCTAGCCGGACACTAAACCTAACCGCAACACTAGACCTAACACGTACACTAAACCTATCCCATACCAGAACCTTAAACCTAACCCGTACCATAACCCTAACAATAAGCCTAACCCTAAACGAAACCCTAACCCTATCCCGTACCCTAAACCTAACCTGTACCCTAACCCTAAGCCTAAACCTAACCCGTACCCTAAACCTAACACTAACCAGTACCCTAACCATAAACCTACCCTAAACCTGACCCAAAACCTAACCCTAACACGTACCCTAAGCCTAAACCATATCCTAACCCTAACCCTAACACTAAACCTACCCCATACTCTAACCCTAACCGTAACCCGTACCCGTACACTAAACCTAACCCTAACCCTAAGCCTAACAGTAACACTAACCCGTACACTAACCCTAATTCTAACCCTAACACTAACCCTAACCCGTACTCTAACCCTAACCCTAACCCTAACCGTAACCTAACCCTAACCCTAACCCTCACCCTAACCCGAACCCGTACTGTAACCCTAAACCATACCATAACTCTAACCCTAATGCGTACTCTAACCCTAACCCTAATTCATACCCTAACCCTAAACCTAACCCTGACACTAACCCTAACCCTAACCCGTACCCTAAACCTAACCTGTACCCTAACCCTAACCCTAACCTAACTCACACCCTAAACTTTTCCTAACCTAACCCAAACCATAACCCTTAACCGTAACTTAACCCTAACCCATACCCTACCCTAACCCTAACCTTAACCATAATCCCTACCTGTACCCTAATCCTAAAAGTAACCCGCACCCTAACCGCAACCCTAACCCGTACCCTATCACTAACCTAACCCTAACCCTGACCCTAAAAATAAACCTAACCCTTACACTAACCCTAACCGTAACCCGCACCCTAAACCTAACCCTAACCTCAACCCTAACCCTAACCCATAACCTAAACCTAACCCTAACCCTAAACTTAACGCGTACGCAAACACTACCCCGTACCCTAAACCTTAACATCACCTGTATCCTAACCCTAAACCTAACCCTAAGCCTAACCCGTACATTAACCCTAACCCTAACCCTAACACTAACCCTACCCCGTACTCTAACCCTAACACTAACCGTAACCCTAACCTATACCCTAACCCTAAAAGTAACACTAACACTAACCCTTACCCGTACTCTAACCCTAACCCTAACACTAACACTACCCTACCCCGTACTCTAACACTAACCCTAACCCTAACCCTAATCCGTACCCTAACCCTAACCCTAAACCTAACCCTAACACTAACCCTAACCCGTAATCTATCCCTAACCCTAACCCTAACCCTAACCCTAACCGTACTCTAAAACTAACCCTAAACCTCATCCTAACCCTAACCAGTACTGTAATCCTAACCCATACATAACCCTAAACCTAACTCGTACCCTAAACCTAACCCTAATTCGTACCCTAACCCTAACCCTAACCCTGACACTAACCCTAACCCGTATCCTAAACCTAACCCATACCCTAACCCTAAACCTAACCCTAACCCGTACCCTAAACCTAACCCTAAACCGTACCCTAACCCTAACCCTAACCCTAAGCCTAACCTGAACATTAACCCTAACCCTAACACTAAGACTAACCCTACCCCGTACTCCAACAATAACCCTAACTCTAACCCTAACCCGCACCCTACACTTACCCTAACCCTAACCCTAACACTAACCCTAATCCGTATTCTAACCCTAATCCTAACCCTAACCCTAACCATAAGCGTACTCTAACCCTAACACTAACCCTCACCTTAACCCTATCCGTACTGTAACCCTAACCCGTATAATAACTCTAACCCTAACCCGTAACCTAAACCTAACCCGTAACCTAAACCTAAGCCTAACCCTAACTTAACCCGTACGCTAACCCTATCCTGCTCCCTAAACCTAACTCTAACCTGTACCCTAACCCTAACCCTAACCCTATCCGTACTCTAACCCTAACCCTAACCCTAACCCTAACCCTAACACTAACCCTAGACCCTAACCCTAACACTATCTGTACACTAACCCTAACCCTAACCCTAACACTCACGCTAACCCGTACTCTAACACTAAACCTAACCCTAAACCTAACCCTAACCCATACCCTAACACTAACTCGTACCCTAACACTAACCCTTACCCTAACCCCTAACCCTAACGCTACACCGTAACCTAAATCTAACCCTAACCCATACCCTAAACCTAACCCGTACCCTAACCCTAACCATAACCCTTACCCGTACCCTAACCCTAACCCATACCCTAACACTAACCCCAACCTTAAGGTAATCCTAACCCGTACCCTAACCCTAAACCTAACCCGTACCCTAACCCCAACCCCAACCGTCACCCGCACCTAAACCTAACCCTAACCCGTACCCTAACCCTAACCCGTAACCTAAACCGAAACCTAACCCTAAACTTAACCTGAACACTAAACCTATCCCGTGCCCTAAACCTAACCCTAACCCATACACTAACCCTAACCCTAACCCTAACACTATCTGTACACTAACCCTAAACCTAACACTAACGCTAACCCGTACTCTAACACTAAACCTAAGCCTAAACCTAACCCTAACCTGTACTCTAACCCTAACCCGTACCCTAAATATACCCCTTGCCCTAACCCTAAACCTAACCCGTACCCTAACCCTAAACGTAACCCTAACCTGTACTCAAACCCTAACCCTAACACGTACCCTAACCCTAACCCTAACCCTAACCCTAACCCGCACACTAAACCTAACATTAATCCTAGACCTAACATGTACACTAACCCTATCCCGTACCGTAACCTTAACCCTAACCTGTACTGTAATCCTAACACTAACCCTAACCCTAATCCTAACCCTAACCTTAAACCTAACCGTACACTAACCCTAACCCTAATACTAACCCTAAACCTAACACGAACCCTAACCCGTACCCTAACCCGTACCCTAACTCCAACCCGTAACCTAAACCTAACCGTAACCCTAAACTTATCACATACGCTAACCCTATCCCGTACCCTAAACCTAACCCTAACCCGTAACCTAACCATAAACCTAAACCTAAGCCTAACCCGTACATTAAACCTAACCCTAACCCTAACACTAACCCTACCCCGTAATCTAACCCTAACCCTAACCCTAAACCTAAACCTAACCCATACCCTAACCCTAACCCTAACCTTTCCCTAACCCTACCCCTAACCCTAACCCTAAACCTAAACCTAACCCTAACCCATACACTAACCCTAACCCTAACACTAACACGCACCCTAAACCTAAACCTAACCCATAACGTAACCCTAAACCTAACCCTAACACTAACCCTACCCCGTACTCCAAACCTACCCCTAACCCTAACCCAAATGCATACACTAATCCTAACATTAACCCTAACCCTCACCCTAACCCTAACACTAACGCTAACCTGTAACCTAACCCTAACCCTAACCCTAAACTTTACCCTGACCCTAAACCTAACCCTAACCCGTACACTAACCCTAACCCTAACCCTAACACGCACCCTAAATCTAAACCTAACCCATACCCTAAACCTACCCCGTAACCTAAACCTAACCCATAACCTAAACCTAAGCCTAAACCTAAACTTAACCCGTACGCTGACCCTATCCTGTTCCCTAAACCTAACTCTAACCTGTACCCTAACCCTAACCCTAACCCTATCCGTATTCTAACCCTAACCCTAACCTTAACACTAACCCTAACAATAACCCTAACAATATCTGTACACTAACCCTAACCCTAACCCTAACACTAACGCTAACCCGTACTCTAACACTAAACCTAACCCTAAACCTAACCCTAAACCATACCCTAACCCTAACTCGTAACCTAACACTAACCCTTACCCAAACCCCTAACCCTAACGCTACACCGTAACCTAAACCTAACCCTAACCCATACCCTAAACCTAACCGGTACCCTAACCCTAACCATAACCCTTACCGTACCCTAACCCTAACCCATACTCTAACACTAACCCCAACCTTAAGGTAACCCTAACCCGTAACCTAACCCTAAAACTAACCCGTACCCTAACCCCAACCCTAACCATCGCCCGCACCTAAACCTAACCCTAACCCGTACCCTAACCCTAACCCGTAACCTAAACCGAAACCTAACCCTAAACTTAACCTGAACACTAAACCTATCCCGTATCCTAAACCTAACCCTAACCCATACACTAACCCTAACCCTAACCCTAACACTATCTGTATACTAACCCTAACCCTAACACTAACGCTAACCCGTACTCTAACACTAAACCTAACGCTAAACCTAACCCTAACCTGTACTCTAACCCTAACCCGTACCCTAACACTACCCCTTACCCTAACCCTAACCCTAACCCGTACCCTAACCCTAAACGTAACCCTAACCCGTACCCAAACCCTAACCCTAACACGTACCCTAACCCTAACCCGAACCCTAAAGCTAACCCTGACCCTAATCCTAACCCTAATCCCTTACCCTAACCCTAACCCTAACTCGCATCCTAAACCTAAATCTAACCCTAACCCTAACCCGTACCATAAACCTAACACTAATCCTAACCCGTACAAAAACCCTAACACGTACACTAACCCTAACCCGATGCCTAACCCTAACCCACACACTAAACCTAACCCTAACCCTAGACCTAAACCGTACCCTCAACCTATCTCGTACCCTAAACCTAATGCTAACCTGTACCTAACCCTAACACTAACACTAACCTTAATCCTAACCCTATCCCGTACACTAACCCTAACACGTACCCTAACCCTAACCCGTACCATTACACGTACCTTAACCCTAACCCTAACACGTACCCTCACCCGTAACCTAAACTTAACCCTAACCTGTACGCTAACACGTACCATAACCCTAACCCTAATCCTAACCCTAACCATAAACCTAACCCATACCCTACCCCTCACCCTAACCCATACCCTAACCCTAACTCGTACCCTAACACTAACCCTTACCCTAACTCCTAACCCTAACCCTACACCGTACCCTAAACCTAACCCTAACCCTAACTCGTACCCTAAACCTAACCTTAAACCAGACCCTAACCCTAATCCGTACCCTAACCCTAATCCGTACCCAAACCCTAACCCTAAACCTAAACCCAGCCCTAACCCGTACAGCAACCCTAACCCGTACCATAAACCTAACCCTAACACTAAACCTAACCCTAACCCTAACTCTAACACTAAACCTAACCCGTACCCTAACCCTAAACGTAACGCTAACCCGTACCCAAACCCTATCCCTAACACGTACCCTAACCCTAACCCTAACCCTAACCCGCACACTAAACCTACTCTAACCCTAGACCTAACACGTACACTAACCCTATCCCGTAGCCCAGCCTTAACCCTAACCCGAACCCTAACCCTACCCTAACCCGTACCCTCACCCTACCTGTAGCCTAACACTAAATCTAACCCTAAACCCTAATCCTAACCCTAACCCTAACCCTAACCCTTACCCTTACCCTAACCGGTACCCAAACGGTAAACCTAACCCGTACCCTAATACTAACCCAAACCCGTACTCTAACCCTAAACCTAACCCAAACCCGCACCCTTAACTTAACCCTAACCCTAACCCAAACCATAACCCTTAACGGTAACCTAACCCTAACCCATACCCTTACCCTAACACTAACCTTAAACGTAACCCCAACCCGTAACATAAACCTAAAACTAACCAATACCCTAACCCCAACCCTAATCCTAACCCGTACCCTGACACTAACCCTAACCCTAAACCTGACCCTACACCTAAACATAACACTTACAATAACCCTAACCCTAACCCTAACCCGCACCCTAAACCTAACCCTAACCCGTACCATAACCCTAACCCATAACCTAAACCTAACCCCAACCCTAAACTTAACCCATAGGCTAACCCTATCCCGTACCCTAAACCTAACCCTAACCCGTAAACTAACCCTAAACCTAACCCTAGGCCTAACCCGTACATTATCTCTAACCCTAACCCTAACACTAACCCTACACCGTACTCTAACCCTAACCCTAAACCTAACCCTAACCATAACCCTAACCGGTATCCTAAACCTAACCCTAACCCTAACACTAACCCCAACCCGTACTCTCACCCTAACCCTAACCCTAACACTAACCCTACCCCGTACCCTAACATTAACCCTAACCCTAACCCTGACCCTAAACCTAACCCTAACCCGTACACTAACCCTAACACTAACGCTACACCGTAACCTAAACCTAACCCTAAACCTAACTCGTAACCTAACCCTAATCCTAACCCTGACCCTGACACTAACCGGTACCCGAACCCTAATCCGTACCCTAAACCTAACCCTAACCCTAAACCTAAACCTAACCCTAACCCGTACAGTAACCCTAACCCGTACCCTAACACTAACCCTGACTCTAAACCTAACCCTAACCCTGACCCGTACCCTAACCAAAACCGTACCCTAAACCTAACTCTAAACCTAACCCGTACCCTAACCTTAAACGTAACGCTAACCCGTACACAAACCCGATCCCTAACACGTACCCTAACCCTATCCCTAACCCTAACCGGCACACTAAACCTAACACTAACCCTAGACCTAACACGTACACTAACCCTATCCCGTAGCCCAGGCTTAACCCTAACCCGAAACTTAACCCTACCCTAACCTGTATCCTAACCCTAACTGTAGCCTAACCCTAAATCTAACCCTAAACCCTAACCCTAACCCTGACCCTAACCCTTACCCTAACCCGTACCCAAACGGTAAACCTAACCCGTACCCTAACACTAACCCAAACCCGTACTCTAACCCTAACCCTAACCCAAACCCGCACCCTTAACTTAACCCTAACCCTAACCGAAACCATAACCCTTAACCGTAACCTAACCCTAACGCATACCCTAAACCTAACCCTAACCTTAACCGTAGCCCTTACCCGTAACGTAACCCTAAAACTAACCCATACCCTAACACCAACCCTAACCCTAACCCATACCCTAACACTAACCCTAACCCTAAACCTGACCCTAAACCTAACCCTAACACTTACACTAAACCTAACCCTAACCCTAACCTGCACCCTAAACCTAACCCTAAGCGGTACCATAACCCTAACCCGTAACCTATACCTAACCCTAACCCTAAACTTAACCCGTATGCTAATCCTATCCCGTACCCTAAACCTAACCCTAACCCATATCCTAACCATAAACCTAAACCTAAGCCTAATCTGTACATTAACCCAAACCCTAAACCTAACACTAACACTACCCCGTACTCTAACCCTAACTCTAACACTAACCCTAACCCTAACCCGTACCCTAACCCTAAACCTAACCCTAACACTAACCCTACCCCGTACTCCAAACCTAACCCTAACCCTAACCCTTTCA